>JAQFVV010000006.1:12107740-12432740 GCA_028023455.1 Epiperipatus broadwayi
GACTTTATATTTAAATTCCTTTTATCTTTCCCCAAACCCAACACAAAAAACCAAGAACCCTCTTCTCTGTATAATCACTTTGTTTATATTTGATCTCCCACAACTTTTAATTTTTCATAACCTTTCTGTTTTCAGGTATTCACATTCAATTAACAGATGCCTAATATTTTCTATGCCTTCTTTACACAACTTGCAGACTTAATAACCCATATTTTTCCATTTAAGGGTATATTTCCTTGTTGCTAATGATGCTGTTCGAGTCTTAAACAGTAAACTACTTTTCTTACTATTATCATAAATTAAATCACACCCAATATTCTGGTTACTGCTATATATATTTAACCTGTTTTTACTCTCCATACTAGTTGTCTACCTCTCCAACTCCCTATTATTTGTTAATGCATCTATTCTTCTATCCTATTCACTGCCACTATAACCCTCCTCAATTACCTTAACACAATCAACCCACCTTTTGTATAAGTATACTGGCATAAATTCTTTACCCAAATCTTCTGTATATCGTACTACCTTTCTCACCCATCTTGTTGCCTGTTCTTTGCTCGTAACCCAGTTAAATACTATTTTGGCTATTCTCTTATTAATACGGGATTCATTCCCCTGCCTTAACATATGTGTGGTCAATAGCTAAATTATATCGCTGCATGACACATGCATTTATTCGGAGATGACATTTCAGGTAGTTTGGAGAGAGATCTAATCAAAGGTCATTTTTTCACTGGGATATATTGTATAGTTTTAAAAAAATAAATAGAAAACTTAACCATATATATTATAATAAACGTTCTTTTAACCATTCGCTGTCCGTAATTTAAAAATACTTTTTTAAAATTAAATATTTTTTATTATTATTTATATTTAAAAATAAAGTTTTTCAGTTAAAATAAGTACTTAAACTTTTTATTTTATCTCACTATTCTGCCTTTTTTTTCTTTTACTTTTTCCAAAATTGATATAAAAATGATTTCCAAAATGTGTGACCAGATTAACTTTTTATATTTTGAAAAACTTATCTTGAAGCAAAAAAAGATTAAAATCTTTGCAGAAAAGTATATATTTGAACTCAGTATTTACCTTTAAAGTGTGTCTTCTGATACTGAAGGGTCAAAAAACGAGGTTTTTTTTCTTGCCTTTTAAAAAAAAAAAAGTTCTAAGTATTATTCTCAAAAAGAACTTTAATGGAAAAAGTTTCAAATTTTGGGCAAAAAACGATTTAAAATTTTATATTTGAAATTATCAGACATTACTTTATTTACTACCCCCCCGTGCTTCTAAACTCTAAAATGATTTAGAGATACTTTATTTAAATGTTTTTAAATTTTTGTTGCCTGCAAAGAATTATATTACTCAAAAAGAAACATCATTTCGTTTTATCTGCTAAATAATAAGAAGAAAAAAGAAAATCATTTAATGGATTCTAAAACAATTACCCCTCCCCCTCATTTAAATGTTTCAAAACTATGTGCAAATGGTAAACAATGTTTGCCACGTGATCTGTTGGGAAGTGCATGTTATGTGTTCAAAAAAATAACATGGGGTAAAAAGTAATATGATCAGATTATAATAAAAAAACGCTATCATCAATAATAGTGACCATTGTTTTCAACCATGTCTCATAAAGAGATTATTCTACTTTCAATTCGCTAGATGTGGTAAAGTTGAATCTACTATCATAAGAACACATCTTTGAGTATGTTAAAAGAATAGATATTAAAAGACTCCCTAAAATATTATATAGTAAACATGACAATAGTTTTGTGGGAAATGCATGATTATTTATATCATAAAAATATATGAATCATTCTTGAATCTGATTGGAAGATTGTGATTATATGGATTGCACTTTTGTCACTTCCGATTAAATTTATTCTCTTGCAGCTATTTCTAGAGTTCATATGGTTGTTAGGACTCATTTGCTGGCAAAAAACTGGAAATAAAATAGTATTAGTTTATTAATTTAAAAAAATCTCTAGATGGCAATACTGTACAGAGAAATCTGCTACAAGTAAGCAACAATGATTCTTATTGGCAGTTTTTTTGGTTGTTCTGCATGAGAGAACTTGTGAAAGAAAGTGTTCATGCTTTTGTTTAGGTTTGCAAAATAAATACATATAGTTTCCATAGTTTGCTTACATGTGTAAAATTTATTTTTTAAGAAAAATAATGTGATTAGATTCAGATTTTATTAGAAAATATTTGCTTTAAAAAACACAAACATAATAATGTAAAATAATACAGATTTTAAACTTCTCCCTTGATAATTTAATATACAAATTAAAAAGCATATGCAACACTTGAAAAGAAAAGCTATACCCGATTCCAAAAATTATTATGTGCTAAGCTCCTCCGAGGCCTCGAAAGCGCTTTAGCCCATAATAATTTTGGGAATTGGTATAGCTTCTCTTTCAAGTGTTGCATACACTTTTTAATAAAGTAAAGTAAGAAATTGTGATTGGCTGAAAAAGAAATGCCTATATAATCATGATTTTATCATTTTTAATGATTAAAAATGGAATTTTAAATTTTAAAACAGAAATTCATTGTTTTATGTTTTCTTAACAATACTTGGATATTGAGTTGTAACAAATTTTATTTTGTTTGCAAAACATTTTTATTGACAAACACACAATAACAAATTGAAATATTAATTTTAAAAATAATTTGAAATTTGTGGGTATATAATAGAGAATAAAGACTAATTTGTTAAAATAAAAAAATTGAATCCAAACTATCATTATCAAAAAATTGCAAGCTTTGTAACAGTGAAAGCCACTTTAAAAAGAGGTAATACTAGCTTTGTTTAGTTAGCGGAATACAATACAGGACGGAATACAAAGAAGACATTTAATCAGATAAGAGGTTATAATCTTTCAGAAAGAAAAGTTTGATGCAGGAAAAGTTAAAACATAGAGCCATAAGAGGTAAAGTAAACATGAATATAGACCAGTGTGGGATATATAAGGGTCTCTTTGAGTTTCATGTATTGGTTATTATAAAATTCATATTTAACATTTTTTGTTGTCATATTTTTCTGAAGTTAAAATGGCATATTCATTTACAAATATATGCTAATGATGATGCATATGCATATGTAAAGAATAAAAATAAGGAAATAATGTCCATGTAATAAATGGAGATAACCTTTAATCTTTGATGTTGCCTAGAAATGATCAATTACTACTAACTGATAATACCTGAGGCTTAACAAGCTGGTTAATAGTAATTGATAGCTTCTTGGCACATCAAAAGTTAAAGGTTATCTCTGTTCACATGAAAATAATCTAATTTCTATTCTTTATTATAATAACAATCTATGGAAATATTACATATATATATATATTTAAAAATACAGCAGAGATTATCAAACTCCTTCTAACTATGAAAGAGTTAAACAAATCCACCATATGACATTTAGAAAATTAAAAAGTAGATGGTAAACTTTATTCTTTAGTTCACTGAATGTAATGTGGTAGATTTGTTTAATTATATAATGACTCAGTGAACTTTCACCATCCCTAATCTTTGTTCATATACAATTAACATTTGAAATTATTATTTAATTTATAAATATTATATATTTATTTACAGTATGAAATATTGTGTATTAAATTAGGAGTTATCCTATGGTTGTAATACAGGACATTTGACACTTTGTCTTACAGCAAGAAACATCTTTTTAGTTTTAATATTTACCATTACAGTATAGATACATATTGTAATTGTCTTAATGAGCATATAAACAATTTTACAGCTTAACAAACATCTATAGAACAAACAAATCCATATATGTTACTAAAATCATTCAAAGGCAAAATTCTCAATCATTTAAATAATATTTCAATCAGTGCCCACCTTTTGTTACATCAATACTAATATATTTGATAACAAAAGATAGATATTATTTGCAAGTTCATTTAAATGCTTTAGACATTTTGCTTATGAATTATATAAACATTAAATTAAACGTAGTTCAATGCATATATGTAAATAAAGGAAATAAATAACTCTCCATCAGATTATAAATTAAAAGCACTCTAAATGTTAAACAAAGGATCAAAAATATAATAAATTTATAAATATATTAAATAAACTCACTATTAAACCAGCAAGCATCACATGATCACATCTCCAATACTAGCACATAATTGTTTATAAACAAAGCAAAGCAAAACTCCATATAGTAGTGCCACCTGTGCTAAACAGAGTAATCAATGGATACCAGAAGGCTTGTGCATAAAATCCCTATCTAATGCCTACTCATCCGATATCCCCAGACTAGTTTCTGGCTTGTGGCCTTCATCAGTGAGGAAACTAGTCTGGGGATATTGGATGAGTAGGCATTAGATAGGGATTTTATGCACAAGCCTTTTGGCATCCATTGATTACTCTGTTTAGCAAAGGTGGCACTACTCTATGGAGTTTTGCTTTGCTTTGTTTATAAACAATTATGTGCTAGTATTGGAGATGTGATCATGTGATGCTTGTTGGTTTAACACCAATCCTGCCTAATAGGGTAGTGGTGGCTATGGTTGTTAAAGAGCCAAAGACCCCAAAATGTATGGGTGCTGAACTGAGTTCAGACCCATATGACTATATAAGCTATTGAGCTTAGATTGAAAATATTTTTTGTGTTTTCAATTTCATACTCATAGTTTTGTAGTTAAGTAAAGATAAAAGGTGGTTGCTAGAGGGTTGCATTAGATCCTAAGATCTAGATGCAGTGCTCTCAGATCCAAAGCTCCTCACTGACGAAGGCCACAAGCCAGAAACTAGTCTGGGGATATTGGATGAGTAGGCCTTAGATAGGGATTTTATGCACAAGCCTTCTGGCATCCATTGATTACTCTGTTTAGCACAGGTGGCACTACTATATGGATTTTTGCTTTGCTTTGTTTATAAACTCACTATTACCACATATTCTTTTAAATTTATATAAATAAAGATACAATAAATGACAAATGACCCCCAAGATGCATTTCGTGCTGAACCAGCACTCATCAGTTGGTCCACACCAGTGTCTATCATATATATCATTATTATGTGAAAAATATTTATTTATATTAAATAATTACATTTTGAATTACAAGTCTAAAATTAAATATTTTTATACATTTATCAAAATATTACATGTGGAAAAAAGAAATGTGAATAGCTTCATGTGTTCGTGTATTTAATTAAAAAAAAAATCAGATATATTAATTTTAATTGAGTTTTAAAGTTTATATCTGTGCTAGAAACAATCTTTATTTTAGTAAATGATTAATAATAGGCATTACTATATCTATCTAAAGTGGGTGGTGTCAAAGATGTGGGTTGAGTTAATTTGACACCTGTAATTCAAAATATAATAAATTCATCTATTCTTGGAGCTCTGATGTATATCAGCATATCAGCATACCTTTGTTAACACAGTTGGTAATTCAGATTGAAATTAATATATAAACCAGATGAAATATGCACTTAATTATTAAACTAATAATCAATTACACAAGAATAGAGACAGAACATCTCTTTTTAAATACCTTGATTATAATAATTAAATAAGATTTAACATGTGAACATTAAATTTAACAGCACAACGGATATGTAAACAAAGGGAATAAATCCCCTTCCCTCAGGATATGAAGTAAGTGCACTCTAAATATTAAAAATAAATTCTAGATATAATAAAATATCTTTATCTAACAACAAAATGATATATGACAATATCTGTAATATAGTCATATAATCACAACATATAAAAATAACATATAAAAGCTCTTTTTGGCAAATTTTAAATTTTTGCCCTTTTCAGTATGTCTTAATTACAAAAATAACCTATATTGCATACATAGTGACATCTACTGGTTCTATATAAAATTAACACAAGCCTATAATTACACTTAAATATCTTTATAATAACACATATTATACAACCCTCCATTCATTTTTCATTATCCAATTATTAGTTAAATTAATTGACATTTTATAAATGTTCATACAATTATTTCTGTTATAATTAATGTAATTGGTTTCATATATCTTCATTCTATTAATTTCTTTAATATAATTTAATGGACTTATATTCTTAACACAATCTATTCTATGTCCATATTTTAAGTAGTGAACATATAATGCAGATCTGTCTTTTGTTGTTAGATAAATATATTTTATTATATCTAGGATTTATTTTTAATTTGCAAAAGCAACGTAAAGGATTTATTCCTTGCATTTTAGATATTCTAAATATTGAACAAAGGATCAAGAGTAGAATGAATCAATTTATTCTTGGAGTTCTGATGTATATAAGGAAATCTTTGTCAATATCACATAATCACCATTTTTTATGCTTGCTCAATCTGTTAAAACAGGCAAAACTTTTCATACAGTAGTGCCACTCAGTGGAAGCCAGACTAATCAATGAATGCCAGAAAGCTTGT
Organism: Epiperipatus broadwayi; assembly: GCA_028023455.1. Taxonomy (NCBI): domain Eukaryota; kingdom Metazoa; phylum Onychophora; class Udeonychophora; order Euonychophora; family Peripatidae; genus Epiperipatus; species Epiperipatus broadwayi. The sequence continues at coordinate 12,114,178 of JAQFVV010000006.1, forward strand.
GCATAAAATTCCTATCTAGTGCCTACTCATCCAATATTCTCAAACTAGTCTGAGGATATTGGATGAGCAGGCACTAGATGGGGATTTTATGCACAAGCCTTCAGGCATCCATTGATTACTCTAGCTTCTACTGAGTGGTACTACTGTATGGAGAGCTTTGTCTGCTTTGTCAACATTCTTAGTAACTCAGACTGAAATTGATATATTATCTAGATGGAATAAATATTAAAAATAAAAAATCTCTTGTATTTACTATGTAAGTTAATCTGATGTAATCAAATCATCATTTCATATTATAGATTTACTCTCTTGTAAGCTGTTGGGTTTGCTTCGGCTTGTTGTAAACATTCAACATTAAGTTTAAGATTAAACCATTATAATTTATCAGAAAATAATAAAATTGATGTTCTTTGACAGATACTTTTGTTTAAAAATGAAGTAAGTTCTAAATATTCACATTTGATTCTGAAAATATTAAAAAAATAAGATTGTAATCAAAACAGAAAACCTCGTACATCATCATTATTGTGAAAATTATTTTCATTTTCAAAAATTAATGAAATCTTTCTTATATGACATTTGTTTTTAAAATGTGAATGAACAAATATTTATTTCTTTTAAATCTGTCAAATTATGCTTTAAAAGTTTAAATTTTTTAAACATTTTTTACAATATTTTCACACAAGCTGTTATAAATTGCATTGATTACATGTGATCAAACCTTGTAAATACTTTCAGGGTAAATTGCATTCTATAAAAATATAATATTCTATTTTTAAAAAGTAAAATATTTCCAGTTCAAAAAAATTATTAATAATTTATTTTCTTGATTTGTAATAATTATTGCATAATTATTGTACAAAAGTAATCCTTAATTTTACTCAATTTGCAAATAATTGCATTTTCAGTTATTCAGACTATTTTCTCCAAATAATGTCATAAAAATTAATGACATCAAGAACACCTGTCAAGTTGGAGCTAAAACCTTCTTATCTTATCAAATTTTCACTTTTCTGGCCACCTATGGACTTTCTTCCAAATTAAAATTTTACAATAAAATATATATGACATAATACAAATATTTAAAAATAGAGCTTGCAAAAACTCTCAGTAGGTGGCAAATTATTTCAAAATCAAATTGTGTCTTATTGGTCAAAATGTTGATCTGAAATTATTGGTTATAATGTTTTGTTTTTTTGATTTGTGAATTTTTCAGACTACAAATTAAGTAACATTTTATATGTCTAGTAAGGATCAGAATAGAATAGCATTTCATATAGTGAGTAAAGTACATTTACTAAACATCACATGATCACTATCTCATACTAGCACAATAATTGTTATTAAACAATTCAAAATACAGCAAAACTCTCCATATAGTAGTGCCATCTTGTGCTAACAAGAGCAATCAATGGATGCCAGAAGGCTTGTGCATAAAATCCCTATCTAGTGCCTACTCATCCAATATCCCCAGACTAGTTTCCTCACTGATGAAGGCCACAAGCCAGAAACTAGTCTGGGGATATTGGATGAGTAGGCACTAGATAGGGATTTTATGCACAAGCCTTCTGGCACCCATTGATTGCTCTTGTTAGCACAAGATGGCACTACTATATGGAGAGTTTTGCTGTATTTTGAATTGTTTAAAGTAAGTTTACTCTGAATTTTCACCAATGGTGATAAGGGTCATCTGAGCACATACATTAAGTTATGCTAATTTTTTCTCTACATTTATTAATTTCTTCTTAATTATTAAAGGTTATTAAAAGTAAGATTTTGTCTCCACCTTTAAATAATCTGTAATTAGCTTAATCAGATCTTATTTTGAGGCATTGGAGCTACATCTGAGATGCCTACAAATTAAATTTGCAATTTTCATCCTCTGCTGAAAAATTTTGCGAAGCTTTTTTTTTTATACGGTTTTAAAATTCATGTATATTTATTTTCTAATATTTTAAATTCAAAAATTCAAAAGATGGCAGGAAATCAAAATTCAGGTCTTCAAAGTTTCTCAAGCTCCACAACGATGGGCAATCTTTATATATTTCACGATCTCAAAACTTTGCGAGATTACTTTGAGAAAATGTTACGATGGTCTAAAAACTTGATTTTTTGGAAAGTTTATGATTGTATTTGTATTGTAATTGTGTAATAATTATTAGGGATGAAAAATATATTATTACATATTTATTTTTTCCAGAAATGTTTTATTTTTATATATAAAAGATTTTCTTCTGAATATTGTTACTATAGAGATTACGGTTGTGGGAAACATAGCTGTCTAGAAATGAGGTCACTCAGCAGATTGTTATAATATTTAGCGATATCATAAAAATTATGAAAAAATTAAAAATTTTTAAAGCATAAATTGATAGATTTAGTACTTATGGACAATAATTCATTCAGATTTTTAAAATAAACATCAAACATAAAAGATTTCATTCATTTTGCAAATTGAATTGGCTCCACTTGAAATTTGGTGATGTGACATTTTGTTTTGATTAAAATCTAATTTTTAAAATAATTCTGAAGATCAAATGTGATTTTTTTAACATTTATTTAATTTCTAAATAAAAATATTTATTGAATGAGGTCAAATTTATTATATTCTGATAAATAATAATGATTTAATATTAAAATGAAAGTTGAAAGCTTAAATCTAGTGAGAACAAAGAAATCTGTCAGAATGTCAGTGGATTGCAGGAGGATTAATAATTATTAATGTGGTGTTTTATGCGATTAGTACATTAAGTTTACTCTGGCTGTTTTCTAATATTGGCAAGGATAAGCTTATAGGCACAAAAACTTTATGATTAGTTGGACCCATGGAATCCATTCTATTCTTGATCCCTTTTGAATATAGAATGTTATTTATTTATATCCTAAGGGAGAGTTATAATAAGAATATCATTGGCAAAGGAGGCATCTACTAAAAGAAAGATAATTTGTGGCTCTTTGAAGAGAGAATTAGAAAAACATTAATGAAATGCTACATGTACTCTCATATGGTTGTGAAATGTGGACAGTGAATAATACAATTAGAACCAGACTGAAAGCCAAAAAGTTTTGAGAAGAGTAAATGAAAAAAGAAAGATTGATTGAGGAAATTAGAGATAGAAAGGGAACTTGGATTGAACATATGTTAAGAAGAAACTATAGTTTAATCTAAGATGTTTTGAAGGGTATGGTGAGTGGAAACATGAAGACAATATAGAAAAGATTGATACTGCTGAAGGATATAAGAGATGGGAAGAGTTATGTGGAATTGAAGAGCTGGGCAATGAAGAGAATAGAGTGGAGAAATGGACGAGTTAGTGATGTAACCATTCTCTGAATCTGTAGAATGTTATTGATGATGATGATTCCTCTTCTACTATCAGTATCTTTTTCAATGATAATGAATCATTTTTACTACCCCGATTATGGTAGGTGAGATTCATTTAAAACATTAATATCGTAATACTTATAAAAAGTGTATCCACATATAAAATTATTTAGAATAAGTGATTATAAATTAATAGGGTTATGAACTTTAAAACAAGTCAGAGTAAAGTAAATAGTGATAAAGATAAAATTACAATGCCTATCTTTTTATTAAGATATTGATGTATAATGATTAATATATGCAAAACATATGCTTAGAAGTAGGTAATAATTCTGTTTTCTTTATTCCAGAACCATTTATTCTATGTTTAAATAGTCAATGAATAAGAGATATTAGTGCCATAATTAACATTCCCAGACTAGTTTGAATCTAATGGTTTTTGCTTATGATGAAGAGGTTTACAATTTATAATCAAAAAAGAAAGTAGTTTAAAGATTTTCAACTAATATAATTCATTATCCAGAAACTAGTCTGGAGCTGTGAAATTATGGCACTACTATCCGGAATCCATTAGTTACACAAACTTACAATAGATGACACTAGAGAACAACAGAAAGAATATTAGCTATTTGAAGCATATATAAAATGTAAGCAGAGAAAATCATGTGACATTTATTAGTTAAACCTTCCTTTACCAGATATGAGATTTTCTATATTCTACTTATAAAAGAAAACTGATTTATCCAACATGACGTGTTTCAGACTCGGCCCTCATCAGGTATTGAAGAGACAAATGACAGTCCATTAATATAGTAATAATTTTATTTAAAAAAATATTGAAAAAAGTGATGATCATTTCTTGAGTAGCTAATAAGGATGAAAGTCTGAAGCTCATCTTGCTGAGATTAATCCATTTTTTTTTATCAATGGTAATGTTTAGAGATGCATAAAAATGTAGTATTGCTTCATGTAATTGCATATTTATAGCACCAATAAATTATTTATAATATAGATAATACTTAAATACAAGTATTGTATATATACAAGCTAGATTAATCAGAGAGGATTTGAACCCAGACTTTCAAACTCCCTTTCAAATATCCACTCTATCTTATACAACCAATACACATGAACATGCATGTGAAAAAGATAAATGATGTCCAATATATGTATTTCATGCTGAATATAACCTATACACATAACTACATACGTGTGAACATGATATATGGTCTCCAATACACATATTTCATGCTGAAGTGATGATCCGACCAACTGATGAGTGAGTGCTGGTTCAGCACAAAATGCGTGTATTGAAGATTTGTCTGTGGTCATGTGTATCGGTTGTATAAGATGCAATGGCTAACTAAAAGGAGCTTGAAAGTCTGGGTTCAAATCCTTTCTAATTATAACATAGATGTAACTTTAAATAATGATAGCCTAGGGATATGAAATTGAAATGGAAGCATTGTTAAGAATAGATCAATGAGAGTAGCCGTTCCTTTCGGGTTTTAATTTTATAACACACACACACACATATAAAGGCATTCCATTTTTTAAAAAATAAGTGTTTGATAATTTCGAAATTCTTTTCAAGGGTAATACAGGTTTTATTGCTGTTATTATTAACTAGATTCTACAAAAAAGATAAAAGCTGTTTGACAATAACTTGGTCCTGACTAGCAAGAAATCATCAAATATAGTGTTCTATTTTTGACTACACTATTCACTTTCAAATTTTTTCTTTGACAAAACATCAAACCATATTATTGATCATGTCTGACAGAATCAATATATTTTTTATATATATATAAAAAAAAGAAGAACTGTAGTACTAAAATATAGTTATTAAAAAGCTTTTAAAAATTATGTATAAAAATTTATAGCGGAATTTAATAAATATAAATTTATCGAATTTAATAAATGTAATAAGTTTATTGTAAAACAAACACGGAATTAGATTGTTTTGAGAGATCCTGGAAAGTTCAGAATGGTTTGCATTTCTTCATTTATCCGATATTTAAAGTATTGTAATAAAAAAAAAATTAAAAGACTGAAGTGGAGTTGGGTTGGACATATTGCTAGAAGAGATGATAATAGATGGACAATTGAAATTTTAAACCGGATTCCAAGAGATTGTAAAAGACCCAGAAAGAGGCCGCATGTAAGACGGATGGATGAAATAAGAAAGTGTGCGGAGGTGATGTGGAGAAGAAAAGCTAAAGATTGGAGAAAGATGGATTGAAACCATTCTGCAGTGAATTGATAATGGTTGATGATGATGAATAATAGGCAGCCAGTCAAAATTGAGTTTGGTCTTTCCAAACACTGCTCCCCCCCCCCCAAAGATAAAAGAGGAAAGAGAGAGAAAACTACTCTAGAAAAGAGTTTTGTGAGGAATGTATAAACCAATCTGTAAATCATAAATATGTCCATATATAGAATATGTTGGTTCATTTTTCTGTAGATATTTTATGAAGTTGTCTTTTAATTTCTTCACTTTACTGTCTGAAATACTTGATATTTTGCGAAGTTGTCTTAGTTTTCTCACTTACTTTCTGAAGTATTTTAATACCATGTCTAATTGTACCTCTCCAATATATTCTCTTCTCTGCCATATCTTCCTAATGGATACAATTGACATTACACTTCTTTAGAAGGTTTTTGAGATAATCCTTAGAACATAGATGAGGTATCCTTTTCCTACAAAACCTGTACTCAAGTTCCCCATAAAATATCGTTTTAGGAAGTCTTCTATTGTTCATTTGTTTTATATACCTACCCAATGAAAGTATGATTTTACAGCAAGCTGAAGAATATATTGATTGCTATTACAATCTTGCTATTGTATTGTTACAATTTTTCAGAGCGACTTTAAAGGAAACTTTTCTAATGTCTTTATATTGCACTGATGGGTCTCCGAATTTCACATTCATTTAATAAATTAAATTTTATTTATAACTGCTCTATATATACAGCTAACTTAGTTCCCTTAGTTATTTCCCTGTGATAAAGCACGTTGAAGTCTGTGTTGGACCTTAACATCTAAGTCCCACTACTTCAATTATAGATCTATCAAGGTATTTAAACTGATTTGCATTTTCAAGTTGATAGCCATCCCAGATAACAGCGGCTGAGAATTTTTCTTCCATAATTGGCTAATAAAAAACTCAAATTTTTTGAACATTAATTAATAAAGTGAGATCTTTATAAGTTGTATCCAAACATTAATAACATTCTGCATATCATCTTTTGAACTGGCAAAAATAGGACAATCATCGTCATACTGTAAACACAGAATACAAGAAGATTAAATTCTTGTTTTTGCATTTAACCAATTCATCCACCATCAAACCTGTATCGTATCTTGATCCTTGTTGATTAAGCCACCTATAAACAATTTCCAAAGTCAAGCATTCTAAAAATTGAAACCAAAGTTGTAAGAAGTACATATTCTTCTTTGACACTGATTTTTCATTTCAAATCCTTAAATTTTCACCGTAATAATAAACATTCTCTCATTCCATCAGGCAGAAGCTATTTAAAGTATATTTGTTAATTTTCCCAGTAATTAATCAATCTTTGATTCTTTTTAAATAAATAAGATTAAGTCAAATAATTTTTTACTTTTGGGAAATATATATATTCTAGCATGTGTGGGTGTGTGATGCAACTGTTTCCATGACCTTAAAAGAAAAATCAAAGAGGCCTTCTTCATCTCACGAGACAAGGATGCCATAAATAGGAAGAACATGTGCTATGCTTTATCGAAGAAATGGAATTAGCATATTTGCATATCATTAAACGTCAAGCTATGATTATGAAGGCAAGATCCTTTGAAAGCGCTCAGCTCATTTGTTTTTAGTTATCTATTTTATATTAACCCTTTATAGCTTTTGGGAACAGTTGCGTCACACACGCACACGTGCTAGAATTAAATAAATAAGATTTTACTTCAATGTATATAATTGTATAAGTGCTTTGCATGCAGACAATGAAGCTTTAAATTTAATTGTATATTAAGCTAAGCACTTTCAGGAGGTATGTACTCCCATATTTATAACTAGGCATGTAATGAGAAAATATCTGTGCACAGACAATGAAGTTTTAAATTTAATTGTATATCATGCTAAGTGCTTTTGGAAGATACATACTCCTACATTCATAGCTAGGCATTCAGGAGATCTCATTACACACCTAGCTATGAATATGGGAATACATATCTCCTGAAAGCACTTAGCTTAATATACAATTAAATTTAAAGCTTCGTTGTCTATGCACAAAGTACTTTGATTTTTATAAATCTTAATGTTTGTAATGGCACTATAGCTAAGATAGCAAATTAAAATAGTAATAAAACTTCAAAGCACAATTGACAAATTATATGTTTGGTCGATCATTCCATTGATGACAAAATCAACCAATCACTGCAGCAGGGGTGGGGACCTTTTTTTTCTGCCAAAACCCATTTGGATAGATATAACCACATACACAGCTGACACAAAATTATTGACTTAAAAATTAACCTACTATATTTGACCAAAAATGTAATTAATTTATCTCTAATCATTAATGCTGGGCAACATTTTCAATTGGCAGACCAGTTTCAACTTTCCTCTTTTAAATGATGGCCATATTTTGGTATTTGTTAAATAGCCACTGTTCTTCACTTGGTGGTACTGTTTCTGTGCAAAAACACAAAAATATGCCATTTATGTGGCCAAACTTATGGTGTATAGAACAGTTCTGTTCATATTAGCCATTAGCAGGCCTAGATGGCATTGTACACAAATATTATGGCCTGCTGATGTGCTTTGCAATACTGGCCACAACTCTTTTAATGTGCATTTGAAGTAATAATCTTAGATCCTAGCTGACATGCTGTTACATACTGGTAATTGTAAGCCCAACCCCATGCTTCTCTACATAGCTTGGAAGGTGAAAAGAATTGCAAAAGAGTAGGGCCAAACACCATTTCCCAGAACTCATGTGAATAGGCACATTTTCATGAAAAGAGCTACAAGACAAATCATAAGCTTGGTTTGGTCAGAGTACTGTATCTTTTGGATGATCTTTTGGATCATCAAAACCACCATCCCCCACACACATTCCAGCACTATGCACTGAAATTTAATTTAATGGAATTTAATTTAATTCAGGCTGATTAGTTTGTTAATCAAGTGGTTTTTTTTTATAATTTTGTTTAAAGTTTAATTTACTATTAGAAGAATAACTTACATTTTTAAATAAAAAGAAAAGTGTTTTGTTTTTGATGTTTAATGTAGAATGATAAGAATAATGTAAACTTATCTGAGGTTGGACATTGTTTTGGAAATCATAAGCTTGGTTTGATCAGAGTAAGGCATCTTTTGGAAGATCAGCAAAACCATCGGTCTACTCCCCTGCATATTCCAGTGCTACTCACTGCAATTTAATTGAATGGCATTTTATTTAATTTGGGCCGATTAGTTTGTTAATCAAGTGTTTTTTTTTAAATTTTTGTTTAAATGTTTCATTTACTATTAGAAGAATAATGTACATTTTTAAATAAAAAGAAAAGTGTTTTGTTTTGTCCTGGCCCAGAAACATTATATTAAAACATTTTTGCACAGAAACAGTGCCACCAAGCGATGTACAGTGGTTATTTAACAAGTACCCATATTTGTTTCATGAATTAAATATAAAGTAACATCATTATTATTAATGACTGTTTCGCATTTACCAATTCCCTTCAAACCTATTTTCATGATAAATATTCTTAAATTTCTTTTTATGTTCTGGATAGGTTAATTCTACACTAGCTAGGATGCCATCTTCTACAACCCTTTAGGAAATGAGTTCAAATTTTCTGCCTTTTTATTTGAAAAAACATGCTCTCACAGATTTTTTAGTCTTGTTTGTACTTTTTATAAAACGTGTCAGTTACTTGATAAAGCTTCTTTTCAAGATATCTCCTTTAATATTTCTTTCTTCTCCAATAATTTAATTGTAGTCAGAATGTTTTGATAAGTAGTGTCTCTTAATAATGCGTTCTTTATTGACTGAAATACTTTCCAGATATATCACTATGTCAATTTACTATTTTTTTCTATTAAAAAATATGCATTGGTCTATTTCTTTTCAAATGCAAGATTTTCTGTGTCAGTATTTTCTTATCTTACTCATATAGTCATCCTGATAAAAAGAAATAAGTACAAAATAATAATAGTAAAATGAAGTTAAAAATTTGTATTTCATTTTTTCTAGTTATATATTCTATCTTAATATAAAACTGAGCACTGATTATATATATGTGTGGGAGATGATAATCTGGACCAACTGATGAGTGCTGGTTCAGCATGAATATATATATATGAAAAACAAAAACAAGTTTTATATATGTAAAAACCTGCTATCGCTTGTATTAATGATCAATAGATGGAGCTTTACCAAAACCTCCAAACAAGTGTATTTGTTTACATAAATGTCAGAGTCAATATTCACGGTCTCTTTCATTTTGCTCCACCCTCAGATCAGCTGATTTCAAGCTGACTTGCTCTCATCAGTAAGGGATAGGAGTTAGAAACTAGACCTAAATATTAACTCCAAGCATTTAAAAACGTTTTTATCAGTTTGCAAGCATGAATTTTTTAGACACCTAAATGTTTTCAAACTCAGCCTATCAAATTAGATAGCTATATGGGTCTGATATCAGTTCAGTTTCTCCACATAGTCAAAGCTTCTGCAATCTATACCATTGCAAGAAAACTTTAAAGGTACATTTATGAAAAACAAAAACAAGTTTTATATACGTAAAACCTGCTATCGCTTGTATTAATGATCAATAGATGGAGCTTTACCAAGACCTCCAAACAAGCATATTTGTTTACATAAACGTCAGTGTCAATATTCACTGTCTCTTTCATTTTGCTCCACCCTCAGATCAGCTGATTTCAAGCTGATTTGCTTTCATCGGTGAGGGATAGGAGTTAGAAACTAGACCTAAATATTAACTCCAAGCGTTTATGTAAAACGTTTCTATCAGTTTGCAAGCATGAATTTTTTAGACACCTAAATGTCTTCAAACTCAGCCTATCAAACTAGATAGCTATATGGGTCTGATATCAGTTCAGTTTCTCCACATAGTCAAACCTTCTGCAATCTATATCATTGCAAGAAAACTTTAAAGGTACATTTATGAAAAACAAAAACAAGTTTTATATACGTAAAAACCTGCTATCGCTTGTATTAATGATCAATAGATGGAGTTAATATTTAGATCTAGTTTCTAACTCCTATCCTCACTGATGAGAGCAAATCAGCTTGAAATCAGCTGATCCGAGGGTGGAGCAAAATGAAAGAGACAGTGAATATTGACTCTGATGTTTATGTAAACAAATATGCTTGTTTGGAGGTCTTGGTAAAGCTCCATCTATTGATCATATATATATGTTGGTGATTATTTGTCTTTTCTACATGTGTGTGGTCATGTGTATCAGTGGTTTGAGATAGTGTGAATAGTGAAAGGATGCTTGAAAGTCTGAGTTCAAACCCCCTGTATTTATATATTCATCTATAAAGATCATTATAAAAACAAACAAAATGCTCTCAAGTGTCATTGTGGAATAAATCTGTAGTCAGACATACCAGACAATATAGATAAACCCAGCCCTTGTATATGTACTTAAATTGATTATGTCCTGTACATGAGGATCAGAGTGACTTATGGTGAATCTGGGTGTATGAGAATGTCAGCATCAATGTGGACTTTTGAGTGTTTCATCATCAGTTTTTCAATAGGATGGATGACTGAAGAGTTGGAGGGTGAAGTGGAATGAAGACTGTCCATTAAAGTATGAAGATTGGCTATATTAATATAAATCTGAGCATTTATTGTATATATGTAAAGAGATGATAATCTGGACCAACCGAGGAGTGCTGGTTTAGCACGAAATACATATATTGGTGATTATTTATCTTTTAGACATATATGTGGTCAAGTTTAGCAGTGGTATGAGATAGTGTGGAGAGTTGAAGGTCATGTGAAAATCTGAGCTCACAATATCTTATATTTTACATTGTTTGTACAGGTATATATATATATATATATATATATATATATATATATATATATATATATATATAGCCTGTATGTTAGATATTAGTTAAATTGTTAGACTATTACACTTCTGATAGAGTGAAGTAGCATTGTTATAAAGATTGAAGAGAAAAAAAGATGTATATAAAAAAATAAATATTTTATTTTACTTAATTCTTAATTAAATTTTTTGTTCATTTGTCAAATGCATTGACCGAGAAGTGAACCCAGGCCAGCTACTTGGAAACAGCTATGCTAACCCCTAGGCCACCAATGCTTGATCATTCTTAATAATTTGTGCGTATATTTGGGTATAAATGCACTGCACTACATGCAAATTTAAATAGAAGTTTTATACGGGTCCATTTTATATATGATTGTAAAAATGTCGGTGGGCCAGATTAAGGACTTTCAAGGTTCAGACTTGTCCTACATGCTGAAGGTTTCACATCCCTGATCTACAGGATTCATGTTTGAAATTGTCATTGTTTCGCTGCTACGAGAGAATGTTAATCTCCATATCAAACACACTTACTTCATTTTATATATCCTAATATAATCCATATGATGTTAAAATTTGTATCTTTAATTTAACTGAGTAATTTTTAATAAAATTCATTCAAGGAAGAAGCAGAACCATAGAAATCATTTTTACATAGAATGTTGTGCGTGATTGTATCTTTATATTGAAACAGTAAGGTCTGCTTTGCAGATCTTCGTTTCACCTTTTCTCACCTACTTCCTATCCTCATACCCTAGTTTGAACCCCAATCTATCATAGTGTGTCTGCAATACGGTTTTATACCGAAAATCCTGCCTAATTTTAAACGACGAGCACAATGCTCGTATTATATATATAACTCATTCCCAAATGAATAAAAGATTATAGATTATGTATATGTTCACATAATTTACATTTATTAAAAAGTAAGTTATATAAGTTGTAATTGCGCGCACACTATGATATCCATTTTAAAACATATCAAAATTATAAATTGTTAAAGTTATTTTGTTTGAATCTATTTACAAATATATTACCGTCGTAATGTATTTTGATTTAAAATAAAACTCATTTAGTAAGTATTCGTTTAGTAAATAGATTCAAATATTGCAATTTAAAAGTAAAATAACTTTCGTTTAATTTAATAAAAGTTATCCCAAATATTTCTTTAAAATAAATGAGGGACAATAGTTTAATTAGTTAATATTATATAAGTTTATCTAAAAACAGCAGATGTCCACTTAAGGTTTTCTTTAATTAGTAAAAGTAAATTTTGATTAAATCTAGTTTGTAATCTGAATGTTCACAGGGAAATTCACAAAAGAAATTAATTCATGTTGAATTCCTTTAGACATTCGGATAGATTTAATTACAGCTGATAAGTCCGATATATTTTTGTAATGCTCCAGGGCAGTTCTATTGTTAACGTCTACTATAAAAGGAAGGGTTTTCTTTTGTTCTCCAGAGTTTCATTCTAATGTTTCTAAGAGAAATCATTCCGAGTTCTATTGTAGTAATTTGTAAATCTTGACATGACAGAGTAGAGTGCAAGAAGGCTATTTCTCTCCGAAATGGTCATATGCTGCCGTAGACCATCGGAAGTTATCACACAGGGAACCCCGGATCTGCTGCTGCTGCCAAAAATATGAACATTTCCAGATTTTGCTGTTAAATTATATAAAAACCTGCCGACCACCAATCTACCTAAAATGCTTCTCCAGAGGTAACCCTAAATTAACCCAAGAGCTCTTGTGATAACTAACATGCTATAGCTATTTTAAATTGTTTTCTGATATTTCACATAACTTCATTATGTATTTCTTTAACGTGTTTAAATATACTCAACATTTTGCTCTCTATCCTTGGGTTAATATTTTCTATTTATTAAGCTTTCTGTTATTTTATTATGATAATGTGTCAGAATCATCTTTGACCGAGTGAATTATTCTTTTTCTTGAAACTAAGATGCCGCTATAAAGGCATATTTTAAATTTCTAAATAATTTCCAATTTTTATTATCTTGCAAATCACTCGTTCGAGGGCGATTCTTTTCTTTAATATAATATAATCACATAGTTTAAAATCTACATGTTATTGATTTTAATCTAATATAAGAGTATGTGCGAAGTCAATGGTTAAATGTGTCCCTTAATGCATGATTGGGTATATAAATCTATACTTACTTTTTAAACCTGCAAGCATGCATTTTCCTATTTTAATTACCATGTTCTACTTTAATTATAAAGTTCATCATTGACGTCGAGAATGTGCGGACCCTTTTAAATGAATTTCGGGGAATTTGATGGGCATTTCTCTTAATCCGAGTAAAACCCATTTAGTATGTTTTTATATACACGAGTCTCGTATTGCTGGTAAATGAATTGGTTGTTGAGACCACTTTGTTTTATTTTTTCAAGGATTCTTTAAATGGCAAAGTCCGTTCTTTTTGCTTATTGCAAGTTTCCAGGCAGAGGGGTCCCAAATGACACTCCTGGGAATTAAACGCAATCGTCACACAGTCGCTAAGTTTCAGCTGTTCATAAAATACTTTCCTACAGGTTAGCGGCGAGATGCCCTCCATAATTATTCCGGATCTTCAATATTGTTTTATTTTATATTTATTTTACAAAGCATCCGTGACTTAAACATGTCACACCCTCCAACTTTAATAAATTCATTATCAGCAATACTGACCTCCCAATGTAACTCTATTATTATTATTCTCAAATACATGCCTTGATCACATTCCCACTTTGTTGCTTAGTAAGCTTTTGTCCGTGCTATTCTCGAAATCAATAAATATTTATAACACTTAATTTCAAATATTTTCTTAAACTTGTATAATTGCTCAAAGCACCTCGCACATGTTCCTATCTCGTCAAGCACATTATCGTAATGCTATTAGCCCGAGGAATAGAATACATCACTTTGTTTTAAAGTCTTTTGTCATTTATTGAAATATAATGCCCACAATTATTTAATACATGTCCCTGTCTTATATAAGCAGACAGTGGCATTATATATATAATTTATATAAATAAATTTTGTGAAATTATTTAAAACTAAATTTGATATCTTATTTTATTGATTCCTATCACTGTCTCAGTATATATATATTTTCTGCATTTCTTTTGTAAATCCATAGACGTTAATTAGCCACCCAAGCTTCTTTTAGTATAGAGTCTTTTGTTTCTCCCTGACCACCAGGCACTGGTCAAAGGTTATACTAGTAGTGGCATCAGATGCGTTATCACGTAGATGGCGCTGTGAAATTTGAACTTTAGATTCAAACTTAGTATATCTAGAAGGCAACCCCTCCTAGAATGTTCAGTTTCGTGTCTGGGGGTTAGCGAGATAGACGATTCTGACTGTTACAATATAAATATGTAAAGCATTGTAAATAAAATTATAACATTCTATACATTGCTATTGCATTTAGGATTTGGTACTTAACAGAAAAGCAATTTAGAAACTTTAGACCACTCAGTGAAATATGGAGAGATGTATATTAGGAGTAACAAAAAACAAAAATAAAAAACGAAATATGTATGAGAGAAGAAACAGCTGTCACTGGACCACATTGAAAGAGTTAAGAAATTGAAGTGGAGCTGGGCTAGACACATTTCTAGAACAGATGATAATAGATGGGCAGTTAAAGTCTTAAACTGATTTCAATTAGATTGTAAAAGACCAGGAAAGAGACCACATGTGAGATGCATGAATGAAGAATTGTGCAGGGGTGTGTGGAGAAGAAGGGCTGGGATTCAGAGAAATTTGATTAAAGTTGGAGAGACCTTCATTTTGCAGTGGAAGGACTATGGTTGAAGATGATGACATTGATTACATTGATGAAAAAATTCAACAAGTCTCAGCAGGATTTAAGATGGATAAAATGCTAAATAATTTCAGATGGTGCTTTTTGACATCACTTCAATTTGCTACATATATAAAAACAAAATAAAAATTACTTGTTTATACAGCTGCTTTTTAGTATTAAATGAATCCATGATTAGTCATGATGAAATATCTATTTATAGATTTCACATTTTGCATGAAAATGAAGACGGAACCATATCTAAACATTTTATTTTACCGAATCAATCAAATGATGACTTAAGAAAGATCATAATGCAGATCTTTCCCGCTGCATCAGAGAAAAACTAAAAAGAAAAAAGTTTAGGACTTTATATCCTTCTGGAATGGATCTAAACACAGGCACTATTTCTAATAAGTAGTAACAAATTTTCCATATAGTAGTGCCACCTAGTGCAAGCTCATGTAAGCATAAGAAAAGATGGTCATGTAATTTCTTGTTTCATAATATATTATTTTGATTATTTTTGACTATTTGTATATATCTAGAGGGCTTTCTGTATTAAAATATTCAATTTTTGAAAACATTAAAATCCTAAACTTGCATTTAAAATTTTATCCTCTAAAAAATTATATGATTAATTTCTCGAAAGTCACATGACATTAGAAGAATGGCTGATTAAACATAATAGTTTCACAAAGCTGGGTGGCTATAATATGCATTTTTAATAGTGTATATATACGCTGTGAAATAAAAAATTAAATTATAGAAAATTATTTTTTTAATCTCATGAATAACTGAAACATGGATATGAAAATTTTGGATATAGTAGATTACTGCATTTAAAATTCTATACAATTTTGTTAATGATCAAGAAATGTTTGATTTCATTAATAAAGATTTGTTGTTGCTTTTAAAGCCAGTTGCAGATTTAAATATTTCTATGCTATATATTTTTCTATAACTCATATATTTAACACCTAACAAAGTTACCAATCTCTTCGGTTAATTTTACTCTACTAAAACCATCACATGATCATCATTTCCTATGCTTATACAAGCTGTTAATATAGTAGCAATTTTTCCATACAGTAGTGCCATCTAGTGAAAGACTTTTCACAGAAGAAAGTCACAAGCTAGAAACTAGTATGGGGATATTGTATGAGATAAGGATTTTACAGCCAAATCTTCAGCATCCATTGATTACCAAGGAAGCATTGGGTGCACTATTGTATGGAGAATTTAATATTGTATTAATTTTAGTTTACTTGATATCTTCTTTCAAAAAGATTATTATTGTACATTTTTTAACTAAAGAGGAGTTTCCATGTTTAGATAGTCACAACCAAGAAAAGCTATCAGTATATTAGAAAAGCTATCAGTAGATGTGTGTTGTGCATGCAAGTTTAACACAACTGTACCACACCTTCCACTCTGTAAAATTATTATCATATAATAATTACTGTTATTTGTATAATAGTTTGCTTTTTGATTTTTCTAATGTGTATGTACTTACATATTTGTACTAGATGTGCATAGTACAGTAATTAGGACATTTACTTGCTCTGCCTACGACCTGAGTATAAATCTAGATCAAACATAAAATTTTTGAAGGTTCCAAACATAGAATCACCATTGCATTTCTTTATAACATCTTGAGATAATCTTTATAATATAAATGGGCTACTTTTCCTGGAAAAACTGTACTGAAATTCACCATAAAAATCTGGTTTTAAGAAGTCTTGTATTGTTCATTCATTTTGCACATCCAATCAAAAAGAAGGTGTGATTTTACAATTATGGATTATATGGTATTACATCCACCACATTGGAATGCATATTGATCATTTTCATGATCTTGCTATTGTATGTTCAAAGTTTTGTAGGGGATCCTTAAAAAAAATTATACACAGTTCATATAACTAAGTTAATTTTAGTCCCATAAATTAAATAATAATTTAGAATGTTACAACAATAATAATAACTGAAACACAGGCTTATTATATACCTGTGTCTATATATGTAATATATGGGGTATATGAGCACAGACTTTCAGATGAACCATCACTCTCCACTCTATCTAATAACACTGATACACTCAAGCACATATATGCTGTCTATCTTAATATATATCTGAGCACTTATAGTATATATGTGTGGGAGATGATAATCTGGACCAACTGATGATTGCTGGTTTAGCATGAAATACATATATTGGTGATTATTTATCTTTTCAGCATATATGTGCTTGAGTGTATCAGTGTTATTAGATAGAGTGGAGAGTGATGGGTCATCTGAAAGTCTGTGCTCATATACCCTATATATAACAATAATGATAAATAAAAATAATATATAAAGCCATATTTGGAATGAAGACATTTCAAGTTTCCATATTTAAATATCATGAAATGTTTTTCCACATTGAAGTTGTTACTAATGTGAGTCTTTTCACATTATATAGATATGGTGATATTTTGTTATTCTCCTCTTTCACTTTCTTTGTTTATCTTCATATACTCATATATATATATGGGATATTTCTAATATGGTTTCATATACCACAACTTTCTAAACTACCGATGACTAATAATATTTTTTTTTAGTTTTCATTAAATAAGAACCTTGATCATTATGTCATTTGGTTGAATAATACTTTTTAGCTAAAATTCCTCCATTAAACTAATTTCTTTTGGTATTCAAACTACTCATGGTTCCAAAAGCAACCAAATAATTCAATTTAAATATAATAAATGCATAAGTCATACAATTAGTTTCTCAGGAGGTTATGTGATGTTGAAATACCTGTGGTAGTTTAATGTGCTACATAAATAAATAGATCACATAGTTAGTTACTCAGATGGTCATGTGATGTTTAAATACTGCAATGGCCAGTAAAACATGTCAGCTCCATTTGATTACCTTTATTTACTTTCCTTAGCTGGGATCAAATTCAGTAACCTTTAGCTTTTGAATCCATTGCTGTTATCACTGATATAAACCGCACAGAACTCTAAATACAGTCGAAGAGAACTTGAATCTCTGAACAATACATAAATAGTAATAATAATAAATAATTGGCTGGTTTATTGCCCAGAAGTTCATAAGAAATTTGAGTATGTGAACCTTAAACTCTAGAATCTGCCGTTCTATCATTGTGCTAAGTCATGCAAAAAAATGCTAAACAAAAAATCGATAATTGTGGAAATCAATAACAACAGTAATGAATATTATATATATAAACTTAAATAAAAAAAAAAAGAATAACTGAATGGTTTTATTGTTCGAGAGTTCATAAGAAGTTCAAAAGCCGGAAGTCTCAGCGCGAGAGTTCATAAGAAGTTCAAAAACCGGAAGTCTCAGCACGGGAATCAATACGAGAATCTCATACTCCAGAATCTAGTACCCTACTACTGCACTAAACTAGGCAGGTGACCAAATCATCGAACAGAACGCTGAGGGGCACATCGTATGATTCAGAAATTTATTATCAGAAATGAGAGCAAGCAATCGGTTCTCATATCCGAAACTCATTAATTTGATTAATCAAAACGTTAACATTAAAATATTCACTATAAATATTGGTATTGATATATTTTCTCTCCCGTCGCTAAGCAACTAACACGGACTAATTATACAGGTTGTAACAATCTCATGTTCGATTTTAGGCGAGCTTCAGAGTTTTGTAATTAGGAGATTAAATGTTAAAACGACGCTGTCAAAAAATGACATCCTTATTGATAGCTAAACAATTTATTAAATCTGATACAAAATTAATTTTAATCAAATTTTTAATGCAGTTATCGCTGTTAACACAATTCACCACTAAACAAAATATCTTCAATTTGTTAATTGTTCAAACAATTTCCATACAGACAAGGTATCTAATTTTCTTTATATATACATCAGTGATATACAGATATAAAATAGTAATTCATAGTACAGAAGAGCCACGAACTATGCTATATTTTGCTCCAAGTTTCATACACGTCCAACGGAAATAGCTATAATAGAGCTCACCCTTTGTTGATAAACAATGATTAGCATAGAAATACATCTTGCTTTGACACATGAGAAAAAAATAAAATAAAACTTAGATAAAGAAATGTAATGTACAGTTGATTGCAGTGATTTCAATAAAATAAATATTTTAAAATCTTTACGCAAGTTTTTTCTTATTTTTCTCATGTGTCAAAGCATCGGCCGGGAAGCGAACCCGGGACAACTGCTTGTAAGGCGGCTGTGCTGACCACTCGGCCACCAACGCTTGACATTATCTAAGTTTTATTTAATTATGTCTGCATAAATTTGCAAATTGTTGCTTTTAAAAATAAATTCACAGCACTGTCAAAGCACTTTGTCTCAATTAAAATTTTTGTATATACAAAAATTACTATTTAAACATCAATTAAATAAAAAATTGCTTTTGAGATAATCATAATCATCATCATCAACCATTATCAATCCACTGCGGGATGAAGGTCTCTCCAATTTCAATCCATCTTCTCCGATCTTTAGCTTCTCTTCTCCACATCACCCCTGCACACTTTCTTATTTCATCCATCCATCTCACATGTGGTCTCTTTCTGGGTCTTTTACAATCTTTTGGAATCCAGTTTAAGATTTCAATTGTCCATCTATTATCATCTATTCTAGCAATATGTCCAGCCCAACTCCACTTCAGTCTTAATTTTTTCAATGAGGTCATTAACACCTGTTTGTTCTCTTATCCATATATTGCATTTTCGATCTCTTCTTGTTACTCCCAACATGCATCTCTTCATACTTTTTTGAGTGGTCTGAAGTCTCTGTATTGATCTTCTATTAAGTGTCCAAATCTCAGATCCATAAGTAAGAACTGGTAAAACACATTTATTAAAAACCTTCCTTTTCAAACACATAGGCATATTTCCTTTTAATATCAAATTATTTCTACCAAAAGCACTCCAACCAAGTTTAATTTCTATAATTAATTTCATCCATTATATTTCCATTTATATTAATAATCTAACCAAGGGTATTTGTAACTGTTAACTTCTTGTAACTCATCATAATCAATCTTTATTTTCATATTTTAGAAAATCCACTTTAGACTTTTTAACATTTATCTTTAGTCCTACTTTCGTACTTTCATATGATAACTCCTGCAACATTTCCTGCAGTTCTAAAGCATTATTTGAAAAAACAACTACATCATCTGCAAAATTTAAATGACTTAAATAATCTCCATTTACTTTCACTCCTTTGGCTTCCCATTTTAATCCACAAAATATTTCTTGCAGCACTGCTGTAAAAAGTTTTGGAAATACGGAGTCACCCTGTCTTACACCCTTCTCAATGTTGACTTTCCCAGTATCATTATGTAATATAATTGTTGCTGTTGCATTTTTATAAATATTCTTTAAAATATGACAATATCCTGGATCTATACCTTGATGATCCAATGCTTTAATCATTGAAGAAATATTTATAGAATCAAATGCCTTTTCATAATCTACAAATCCAAAGCATAGTGACAACTCATATTCATTTGTCCTTTCTATAACTTATCTCAATACCTGGATATGATCTATTGTATTAAAACCACTTTTAGATCCAGCTTGTTCTCTTGGTTGGTGGAAATCCAATGTTCTCTGTAGACGAGTTGTAATTATCTTGGTAAAATTTTATATAAAACTAATAAAAGGCTGATAGGTCTGTAATTTTTAATATCTTCTTTATCACCTTTTTAAAATATTTATATTAATTCTGCATATATCAGGATGGCCAACCCTTTTAAAAGCTTGTGCACAATAAAAAATTTTAATATGCATTGCAGGTGCAAGAGAGAGTAACCATGTCATGTTATCAAAATATTCAATGGCATAATATTATTTTGTTTGGGATTTTTTTTTCTAGCTTCGACTTACAAAGAATATGTACTCATATTTAGGAAAGACTGGAATTTGATATTGGGACCCTCATTCAAATCCCATAGATTTTTTTTTAATTAAAAAAAAAAAAATGTTTTAATAATTATTTACTCAATTATAGTTGAATTTTCCAATTTTTTTTATAAAATCATAATTCTAAAATTTACATTTTGAACACAAACACCTAAAAACCAATCCACATCTTTTCTTTTATAAATTTATTTATATATTTCTTTTTTTTTTTCAAAATATTACCATTTTATTAACACATTTTTCACATACTAAAACATTATTGTAGGAGTCCAAAGGGATATAATTATTTTTTAAGTAAATATCAATCAAATTCATTTCTTTTATTTTTTTAAGAATATAATTGCTATTTACTCTTAAACCTCTGTATTTGATCTATCTTCATCAACTATTATAGTTTCACATGATCACATCTCATACTAGCACATAAATTGTTGTAAACAAAGGCAGAACTCTCCATACAGTAGTGCCACCCTGTGCTAAACAGAGTAATCAATGGATGCCAGAAGGCTGTGCAGCCTTCTGGCATCCATTGATTACTCTGTTTAGCACAGGGTGGCACTACTGTATGGAGAGTTTTGCCTTTGTTTACAACTATTATAGTTTGTAAAATAATTTCCTCATTTCTTTTTTCATCATAATATTTCTTCGAGTTTTTCTAAAAAAAATTATAATAAACTACTAATCAGCTTTTTAAGCTAATGCACATACACTTTGTGGATCTTAACAATAAATAAATACCCTCATTTTCCAATACAAGATAAAGTCTTTGTGAAAGAATAGAATGAATCCACCTATTCTTTCAACCCAAAAGTTTAAGTATGAACAAATCTTAAGTACTGGAAATGAAAGTGTGAAGATATTAAACAATCACTTTAAATTACTTTTACTATGTCTGAAGTGATTATTTAATATCTTCACGCTCTCATTTCCAGTACTTAAGATTTTCTCATACTTAAACATTTGGGTTGAAAGAATAGGTGAATTCATTCTATTCTTTCACAAAGTCTTTATCTTGTATTGGAAAATGAGAGTATTCATTTATTGTTAAGATCCACAAAGCACATGTGCATTAGCTTAAAAAGCTGATTATTAGTTTATTACAATTCAGAAACATTGCGCTATATAAAATAAATATCTCATTTACATATGTTTAATTTCATTTAAGAATGACGTATCGTAAATTCTAGTAAATTTCGCAGGCGTCATTCATTCAGACATAGTAAAGGTAATTTAAAGTGATTGTTTAATATCTTCACACTCTCATTTCCAGTACTTAAGATTTTTTCATACTTAAACGTTTGGGTTGAAAGAATAGGTGGATTCATTCTATTCTTTCACAAAGACTTTATCTTATATTGGAAAATGAGAGTATTCATTTATTGTTAAGATTCACAAAGCGCATGTGCATTAGCTTAAAAAGTTGATTATTAGTTTATCACAATTTAAAACTATCGCACTATACAAAATAAAAAAAATGATGTAAAAAATTTCAATTAACAATTCCGTGAACCTAATGTATTAAAATTAATACCTTCGATTCTTGGACTTGTTACAATCATGAATATATTTATTGACTCCTAAAAACAGAGTTATTTGAGGTTTACTTAATATTAATTTTACCATCTCTCAATAATAAATAGTTAATTTTACTACTTCTCAATAA
Source organism: Epiperipatus broadwayi (assembly GCA_028023455.1). Lineage (NCBI taxonomy): Eukaryota > Metazoa > Onychophora > Udeonychophora > Euonychophora > Peripatidae > Epiperipatus > Epiperipatus broadwayi. The sequence continues at coordinate 12,136,997 of JAQFVV010000006.1, forward strand.
TTAATATTGGTTGGTAGTGAATAATTTTAATAAAATTGCAAATTTATCCCTTAATTTTCAAACTAATAAAACTAAAAAAAATGATTCTATGAAATTTAAACCAGGGATCCAATAACAGATTCTAATTAGAGAGATTGCTAGAAACCATTAAAATAAATAAAATAAACATAATTAAAGTAAACCATTATAATTATTATAATAAATGAAATTATAAAACTATTAATTTATTTATTTAATAATAATTAGTTCATTTATATAAGTTAATTTATGAAATTATATTATAGTTGCAAAAATAAACTATCTTTTAACAGATTTGGGTTTGGCTATTTAAGGTTCAAACTTGGTATTTATTCATTTGATATTTATTTATAGAGGGCGTTGGTGAAATATCTTAAAATAGAAAGGGCACCTATAATGAAGTTATGGAAGAATAAATATAAAAAAAAGTGATTATACAGAAAGTGGATTATTGGTTTTTATGCTGGGTTTGAAAAAAGATAAGGGGGATTTAGATATAAAGGCCATAGAGTTGACAAAAATTGTGTTGTGGAAATGGGATGGAGCAGAATATGGGAAAACTTAGAGTGGGGGAATGTAAAATTAAGTAGTTAACAGGTTTCTCTGGGCATAATTGGTGAGAGATTCTTGACTTCGTTTAAGAAAAAGCTACAATACATCACATCACATTACATCATTATTAAGGGTAATTTGTATATATATAGTTCAAATATTTTGCTTTTCACTTCAGCAAAAACAATGATGGCTGAACATGGCTTCTTATTTCTGAAAGAAAATTATTTTTTTTTAAAATGAATATTTCAATAAAAATAAATAGTTTAAAAAATAAATATTTTTTTTATTTGATTCGAATTGAAACCCTTCAACTGGTTCATATAATAGAAAAGATTATCCAAATTTAAATTATTTCCAAGGTTATATCATCGATCACAATATCATTCCAAAAAAGCAAAAATCATTTTATTATCAAAAATATTTCATAAATATATAACACTATATACATTTAATTAACAATAGAGCAGAAAAGTTGATAATTTATTTTCATTAATAAGGAGATCTTTATGGACTTTATATAAGTGTAAATATTAACATTGTAACAAATTTTTGAGGTTTTATTTAGATTCTTTAAGCTGTGATGTCACTAGACAAATGACCAATTAAAAACTAGAATTCCAAACTGAAAATATGGTTTCAGTTTACAATGACAGTTTTTAATTGGTTGTATATCTTGTGACATCATAGTTGAATTATATCTGGATAAGATTAAATTTCCATTTAATTTCAATATGTATATACAGTTTTAAAATTAAGCATTTTCTTGCGGGTGCCTTTTGGAAGAGTTTTTTGCAAGCTTATAACTGCATATTTTTGTTGTCATCTTATTATTTTGTTGAAGTAAATGACTGCTTAGTTATGAAGTTATCTGCATAAGAGAAGAATGTATGATTAAATAAAAAAATCATATAATACTAAATCATCCATGCACTTTACTACTGTTATACAATGATTTATTTACCACCCTCTTTTAAAATTTACAGTTTTGATTGCCCCAGAAATCTTCTTCAGAACTTTTATATCTCCTAATCAAGTCAGGAGATATAAAAGTTCTGAAGAAGATTTCTGGGGCAATTGAAACTGTAAAAGGGGGGGGGGGGTAAATAAAGCAGTGTGTAACATTAATAAAGTACTTGAATGATTTAGTATTATATGACATACATTTGGCAATGCAATAAGAAAAAAAACAATTATATTACTGGTCATTTTTTCACATGTATACCATACACTTTTTTTAAAAAAAAAATTAGAGAAAACAGTATACATGTTATATATATATATTTAATCATTTTTAACTACTATTGATCCACTGCAGGATGAAGGTCTCTCCGAGTTCAATCCAGATTCTCTGACCTCTAGCCTCTTTTCTCCACTCCCAGCACACTTCTTTATTTCATCCATCTATTTCACAGGTGGTCTCTCATCTCTAGCCTCAGTTTTTCCACTTCACCCCACCACACTTCTTTATTTCATCCTTCCATCTCACATGTGGTCTCTTTCTAGGTCTTTTACAATCTCTTGGAATCTAGTTTAAGATTTTCAACTGCCCATCTATTATTACCTCTTCTAGCAATATGTCCAGCTCAACTCTTCTTCAGTCTCTCAATTCTTTCAATGTTGCCATTAACACATGTTCGTTCTTTCACCAATGTATTTCAACTGCTTGTTACCCTTAACATACATCTCTCCATACTTCTCCGAGTTGTTCGAAGTCTCTATATTGCTCTTTTACTAAGTGTCCAAGTTTCAGATTCATAAGTAAGAACTGGTAAAAAACATTAAAAACCTTTCTTTTTAAACACATAGGCATATTTCCTTTTAATATCAAGTTATTTCTACCAAAAGCACTCCAGCCAAGTTTAATTCTATGATTATTTTCATCCATTATGTTTCCATCTGTAGTAGTAATCTGACCAAGGTATTTGTAGTTATTAATATATATATAAGAGAAAATTAGAATAGTTACATGATATCAAAAAGTTAAAAATTTAACACAATAATAATCATCATCAACTTATTATACTTACAGCCACATTTCAGCAATTTGATATATATCTGCACATAAAATACATTTAGTTTCACTGATCACATTTTAAAGATGATGCTCTTACTCTGCATCTCAGTCTTCTTTTTCAAATTTTATAAATATTTTGTAAAAAATCTATTGTGTTGTATGTATGACCCAAAAACTTAATCTTTCTCATTTTTATCATATTCAGTAGTTTTATTTTTATGTCAGGTTCTATTAATATTTAATCATTTGCTTTCTTTCCCATCCAAATTGCCCTAGCACATTTCCATTCTTTTCAACCCAAGGACCATGTCTTACAACCATGAGTCAATATACTCCAAATAAAGTTTTTAATAAATTTCATTCTATTTTTGCTATTGATATTTTTATTTTGTAGTAAAGTTTTATTTTATTTTAAAAAGTATGTTTCACTAACATTAGACTCATTTTAATTCCAACAAAATAGTATGTTTCACTAACATTAGACTCATTTTAATTCCAACAAAATAGACATCGTCACCCCAAATTATGCTTTCCAGATAACAAATTTCTTTAGCTTGTTCTAAATGTATATTATATTTCCACACATCTATCAGTCTTTTTTATATTCTGTTCTGTCTATCACTTTTCCCGTAATTTTATTCAATATCTTAAGTGTTTTTTCTGAATCTGCAAATAATGCTACATCATCTGTATAATGCAGGGGTGGGAAATTCTTTTGGCTTGGAGGCCACAGAAGTTGGTGGAGGGTTACATTGGGAGCCACTTTGTGGAAGTGAAGGTTGGTGGAGGGCCGCACCTTTTTCATGACATAATAAACACACTGCTTTATTCCCTGTATTACCAAAGAAATATTTGTTTGTCCATTCTTCATTAAACACATGACATTTCATCACTGATTTTACATTTTTTTGGAAGGTTCATGGTTTCATTAAAGTTGGAAATGTATATATTTGCTAATGCAAAGACAAAATTGAAATTAACCAGATCAATTGGAAAAGTACTGCACATCATATCTACACTGCACATGTATACTGACATGGCCATCCTAGTGGAAAATACGAGATGAATCTTTGGTCATGTATGGGAAGGAAATCTCAGTTCAAGGCATATTTTTCTCATTGTCTTAGTGGGCCACATAAAACCTTTTAGCAGACTGCATGTGGCCCTCAGGCTGCTATTTACCCACTCCTGGTATAATGAATACAATAATACTCACTATTAATTCTAATTTATTTAGTTTTCTTTTTTATAATCCTTATTTGTCCACCTAGCTCCTCCAGGCATAAGGGTTTATGGCTCAGAAGTTCATAAGAAGTTCGAGAGCCAGACCTGCAAATGCTGGAACTGATCCTGGGACCTCTTGATCCCCAGTCGGATATTATACCAACTATGCCAAGCCACACAGGGTAAATGACTTTATGCTTTGGGAGTTCATAAGAAGTCCAAATACCAGAATTGTGACTACCAGAATCAATTCTAGGACATCCTGATTTCAAATCAGAAGCTCTACTGACTGCACCAAACTGTGCAGGGTATGTTCTCAATAAAAAATTAAATAAATAAGGTATTAAATAATTAACACTAATAGGAAAAAGAAAAAACTTGGCATAAGTCAGGTGTTATGCCAATAAACACCACATGACCATCACTTCTTATGCTTGCTTATAACTGTTGTAAAATAGGCAAAACTCACTTTACAAAGTGGTGTCATGTGATGTTTATTAGCTTAAAACCAACCCTGCCTAATAGGATAGTGGTGGCTATAGTTATTAAAGAACCAAAGACACCAAAATCTATGGGTACTGAACTGATTCCAGACCCATATAACTGTATAAGCTGATGGACTTGGATTGGAAACATTAAGGTGTTTTCAATTTAAGACTCGTAGTTTTGTAGTTAAGTTGAGATAAAAGGTGGCTGCTGGAGGGTTGCATTAGATCCTAAGATCTAGGTGCAGTGCTCTCAGATCCAAGGCTCCTCACTGATGAAGGCCACAAGCCAGAAATTAGTCTGGGGTTATTGGATGAGTAGGCACTAGATGGGGATTTTATGCACAAGCCTTCTGGCATCCATTGATTATCTTTTCTGTGGGTGGCAATACGTATATTGAGCTTTGCCTGTTTTACATAAGTCAGGTGTGTGATTGGGTGAAGAAATCGTGGAACAGCATCAAAAATTATGATAATTCTTTCAAGATGACTGGAATTTCTATCATTGGTAGTACAGATGATGAATTATAGATAATGTTCTTTGTATAATCGTGAAAGTACCATAATTCAAGGATGATTATTACTAGGATTTGTAATTTATTTGATTATTATAAATTTTTATTCCCTGCCAGTTTTTCTTTTATTTTAGTGTTTTCGGTTATGTATGTTAGTACTTATTTCTTTGTTTACTAGCATTTTACTTTTTGTCTTTCCCTTCATTTCTGGTTGTATTTATCTGAGTTAGAATGATGATAGTCATTAGCATATGGATACTAATAAAATAAGATCAATATTATAACATTTCTGATTTCAATTTAGAACACAATATATACCTTTATTTAGTATATAGAATGAAATCAGAAGTAATAAAATGAGCGTCTATCTAAGTAGATTACTAATATGTAAATTCTACAGTGGAAATAAGTAGCCATCAGCTTCTCCTATTGTGGATATCTCTTGCAATTGGAAATTCTTTGCATGTCATACTCAACATATTATATTATTGTCATGGTTTTTATTTCATTAAAGTGAAGCAGTGTTTAGTTTTGAAGTTGCACAGGTGAGGGAAGATGTATCCATTTGAATGGAAGATGCATAGGTACTAACTTTTTGAGCTAATTCACTGGTAATTGTTTCCGATATTTGTAACTAGATTAATCAGGTTATTCTTTCACTTATTTTTTTCTCCATTTTCTTCTAACTTTACTATTCTCAACCATTTAGGTTAGTAGAGTGCCAATTGTTGTGGTCCTTTATGTCATCAAATATCTCTGCATTAGCTTTATAATAACTTTATAATTACATTTAAAAAATTAAATTCAGCCAATAAAGATTTCAATTAATTTTTTCAGTAGTATTATTATAATCAACCAATCAGAAAAAATAATTGTTCTCATAATGTATTAACTTTATTATTTTTCTTTCTATATTTGCAAAGCTAAAATATTATTTCTTTAAGATGTTTTTCATTTGTAAACTTATATTTTTAATAAATAAAGTATTATTGATTTATAATACTGAATAAAAGTTTTAATGCTAAAATAAAATGCTGAACTATTAGCCAATCCATTCACTGAGGCATGGATCTGACTTCTGAGAAATCTAGAAAATTTGATTTGTGTATATGGCCCTCTATTGAAAGATTTTGCTAACTTTTGCCCCAGCTTTAAAATTCACATATATATTTTTTCAAATATTTTAATTTCAAAAAATTTCTATAGATATCAAGATATCTAAAAATGCATAAATTTTAAATCTTGCAAAACTCCACAGTGATGGCTGGTCATGCATTCTCAGAGGTCTCGAATATGACAAATGACTAAAATCTTCATTTTTTTGAAAGTTTATGATTATTTTTGCATAATAATTGTGTGATAACTAATAGAAATTAAAAAATATATTATTACATATTTATTTTATACAGCAATGTTTTATTTTTAAATATAAAGGATTATATTTTTCTGAATAATATTACCATGAAAGTTACGGTTGTGGGAAATATGATCTGACTAGAAATGTCATCATTAAAAAACTGTTATACAATGTAGCAATATTATATTATATTTAGTAATATATTTATTTATTAGATAAAGTGCTGGGCTTGTCCTGGTATTTTTAATCTAATGCTTGAATATCTTAGCACCTCACTGATGAAGCCAGTAGCAGAAACCGGTCTGGGATTGGGAATATTCTGTAAAGCTTGTTAAGAGCTTATTTGTGATCTCTATATATAACATTTGTAATAAAAGCTTGTTAAATTAGGTCATGTGACATATGACTTGATTTCTTTGTATTTTTCTTTGTAATATAGCAATTTCACAAAATTTATTAAAAATTTTTAAACTTTTAAAGCATAAATTGATAGATTTACTAGATATTAATAATTATTTATTGAGATTTTAAAGATAAATATCAAACAAAGAAAATTTAGTTCATTTTGCAAACTCACTCTGTTTATCCTGGCAGTTGAATGATGAAACAAATCTAATTTTAAAAATAATTCCAAAAATCAAATGTAATTTTTAAAATTTAATTTCTAAGCAAAAATATTTTTCAAATGAGGTCACATTTATTATATTCTGATAAATAATAATGGTTTAATACTAATACAAAAGTTGAAAGCTTATAGCAAGTACGAACAAAGAAAATTATAAGAGTACAGGAGGGTTATCTAAAACTGACACCAGAGGAGGTTCAAAAACATTCAAATGCAGAAGAGTTAAAAATGTTTAGAGAATAATTGGAGTAATATATCAGTAATTTTAAATTTATTTTTTGTTGTTGTCATTATTTCAATTTAAAACCTATTTATTTTAACCTTTATCATCTCAAATATTTGACTGGAGGTGTTACATGCCTACATATGCAATCTAAATTGTATTATATGTCAAATCTAAATACTGAAATTATTTAATTCTTTTCAGAAGGTAACCTGATGAAGTACATCATCTGCTAATAAATGTTTTTTTGACTTGACTCTACATGTTTTCATACAAGCATGAGAAAGTAAGTCATCTACACCTCCGTGATAACTTATAAAAATATTTTTTAAAGTAAATAATTTCAGCAATGGGTAATTTAATCTTCAAAAACTATTGTAGGGTAATAAAGCAGGAATTTGTTAAAGTTATGCAAAAGCCTAAAGGATTACACAAACACTATTTCTTCTGTTTACACAGGTGTTAAAACAGTAGCAAATTTTCTATACAGTAGTGCCACCCAGTGCAAGCCATCTGTTGATAACTATGGCTTGCACTAGGTGGCACCACTGTTTTAAAATTGTGTAATATTGTTTGCTAGTGTAGGAATGAGATATCAATTTATGATCAGTGTATGATTATCAGAAAAATGATTTTACTTTTTAAAATTTAATTGCTAGAGTTGATAGAAATAAACCATGGGTTGTTTTTACAAGCAGTGGCTCGATCAAAACAGATTAACCTGTCAAGCATTGGTGGTCGAGAGGTCAGAACAGCTGCCTTATGAGCAGTTGTCCCGGGTTAGTGGGTTCGCTTCCTGGCCGATGCTATGACATATGAAAAGAAAAGTAAAAAAAAGAAAAAAACAGATTAACCTGTGATCTTTAATCCCTAAGTAATAATAATTAATTAATTATGCAAAAAATAAAGGCATATTAAAGGAATGTAATTATTACTAGACTGTTGTTTTTTTTTACAAATTTTCTGTCACATTTTTGCATTACCTATCATTCACTTTTTATTTTTATTACTGACTTAGCATGGTGCTTTTCAACTCCAAAGGTTCTGGAGTACATTGGAACAATACAATGACATTTGGGATGTGTGGGAATGTAGTGACAAACAGCACCAAGGCACTTTTTATGATGAAATCTTAAAATTAAAACTTAAAGAGATTGAAATTCATACATTGTGGAATAACATAAAAAATGAGTATTCTCATACTGTGAAGACAGTTATAGCCATAATGCTGCAAATTTCTAATATTTGTTTGAGGGAATTAAGTTTCTGCCTTAACAGTTATTAAAAATAACAAGAGAGGGGCAAAAATCAGTTAAGGAGAAAGAAATGAGAGTATATATTTTTAGTATTATCTGAATATTAACAAATCTGAGAATTGCATCGGGTTCTAAAATTGCATTAACTCTTATTGGTAATTCATATTTTTTGATAGCTCCCAGAAGCTGATGGGAATATATTTACAATTTTTATTCTAACAAATTTATCTTTATTCTTTTATTACATTTTTACAAATTACTGAATTATTTTTTTCAATTATAAGTTTAAAAATGAAAATTATTTTTTAAAAAATAATATTTCAACTCTGCAAATATTAATAAAAAAAGTAATTACCCACAATGATTTTTTTTACTGGATTGTTTCAGCATTACCGATAAAAATATTAAATTAATAAAAAAATTAGATTTGCTTTATCTCACTTGAATTATTGTTCAGACTATATAAAGCTAACAAAATTCTATTCAAAATTATTATTAAAAAATGGCAAAAACAAATCTGATATAGTGAACGTAAATACATTTCTTTTCAGCAAATTAAAAATTGTGACCATAGGTTACTGAAGTCTCCTTACTTGTCTTCTTCTAAAAGTACATATTTTTTTTTTATTAAATCTGAATCTTATAACAATATTCTTCTACAAAAAAATATTACACAAACATTTTTCAAAAATAATCAAAAACATGTAAACAAATTATGGAATGTAAACATTTTCATTTTTAAAATCTAACAAAAAAATCTCAAGAGTTCTCTCAAGTGCCTTCATGTGGAGAAAACAAGCAACTACCAATCAATAACATTGTAGGCTGGTTGCCAGATCATAAATATTTTTCTGTAACAATAGTGACATCTTGAGATGTTTTCTAAAATTGATAAATCAATATTGTTTTAATTCTAGTTTGTGCTATCAAATAAATGCAAAACCTGAAAATAAATACTAAAGATAGCCTTAAAAGAGTGAATTAAAACTAATGGAACAGTAGTGCCACCAGTGGCAATGCAATATTGTGTTCAGTACTAGAAAGAATAAAATATATTGTTTCTTTATATTAATTACCAATTTTGTCATTGAATATACTGTACTTTTGTAGAATCTATAATACAGAAGTTTGTCAGGCATTTTTGTTATAATTATTCATTTTCAGGGGCCTCAAATATTTGTTTATATTCATTTTCTCAAAAATATTTTACTCAACACATGTTACTTGTTAAATTTAAAGAATATTAAGAAAATAAACTATAAGTTACTGTTAACTTTAAAAAATATTACTAAATGTCTTATAAACTCCGTTCACTTTTTTTATGTATACGATAGCATACAAACGTAAACACGTTGCAAACATTGTTATTATTTGGTAGCACTTTATTACGTCTATAGTTATATTTTTGTTGAGCTTGTACATTTTTTTTTTTATGAAAATGTACTCAAAATGATTAAAATTTGGGATTTTCCAATGTCAGAACAATATGCAGTGCAGTTATGTACAAAATTACAGAATATTGCCTGCTCACGGTGGTGAAATAATGAAACAAAGCATCCGGGGAACTGCGAGACAATATATTGATGCCTATTTAGAGAACTTTATATCCCGACAAGAAGAATCCATGATTATATCACATTTTTATACTTTCTTTCATCCCCTTTTTCATTTTGCATTTATTTATATATTATATCTCTTTAATTACAATCATTTGTAGTATTTCTTTTCGTTTTTTATAATCATATTAAAAAAATAAACTAAAAGAAAGTATTAAATGCAATAGCTTGTAGTCAGCCATATTCATTGCAAGATTTTTTTTGCTAGCCCTGAAAATGGATAATTAAAAGAAAAATACCTAGCAAACTTTCATATTACAGATTCTACCCAAGTATCAAAAATATATATGGAATTAAAATTATAGATTATGTATTACACCCATAATCATTTTCTTGTCAGAATTGTATACAATTTAAATTAATTAATACTTTTATAAATTATTTATAATTAAATAAAACAACAAATTATAAATGTATAAATTATATAAAAAGTAAGAGGACTGCAAAAACAAATATCAATTAGGAAATGCCACTATTAGAAAATTAAAAAAGACTGCTATGGTATCTTTTTTTATCTTCTCATATTCCTTGTTTGGCTGCAGAAAGAATTTTGCTATTAACTGAAAGGAGACCCTTTGATTCCTCTTGGAGACCTTAAAGGAACTGAGCAGGGCAAAATCCTAATGTCGACTCCATACATTCTTGTCATTGCAGCTGTTATTACTATATAATTATTCATATAGTATGTAGTTGTGGATGGGCTGCTCAACAATATGCATTAGCCAGCATGATGAGTTTATTAGCTTTTTACCTCTGAGTTTAAATTTAAGAAACACCATAGTCTTTCTTTTCAGTTGCCTGATAGGGCAGAATGAATTTATGTGTAAATGATAAATATTTTTCCAATAGATATATACAATCATGACAGACAAAAATAAATCATGGCTCTTATTCCCAGGAATATGTAAAGTCATCAACCAAGGCAATGGTTGGTGGCTGAAGGTGGAGGGTGCTAAAAATCCCTTGATTGTGGATCCAGGGTGCCATTTGATGGTGACTTTTTATTTAGGTACTTACAACTGCAGATCACTTTCAAGTGAAGGAAGATTGCAAGAATTAAATGAAGAACTATCTTATATTAAATGGGACATTATTGGACTTTGTGATGTTAGAAGAAAAAGTGAAGAGACAATTGATTTAAAAAGAGGACATGTACTCTATTATAAAGTCCCAAATATTGGAAATACAAGTGGAGTAGGATTCATTATAAATAAAAAGTGGAAGAATAACATTGTGGAGATTGATGGTGTATCGGACAGAGTGGCAAGATTAGTTATACAACTTAATAGCAGATATCAAATGCAGATAATTCAGGTTTATGCCCCAACAAGTTCTCATAGTGATGAAGTAGTAGAAGATTTTTATATGGATGTACAAAAGGCTTTTGATCAGAGTAAACAACATTTTAAAATTGTTATGGGAGACTGTAATGCTAGAATTGGTAAACAAATGAAAGATGAAAGTGCTGTAAGTAATTTTGGTTATGGTAATAGAAATGAGAGAGGACATAGACTTGTGGAGTTTGCAGAAAAAGAAAAACTTTATATTATGAATTCTTTTTTTTGAGAAAAATGTTAAAATGAAATGGACATGGAAGCATCCAAATGAAGGTACAGCAGAATTAGATTATATTTTGAATGACAGCTAATACATATTTCAAGATTGTAATGTTCTTAATAAATTCAACACAGGAAGTGATCATCGATTAGTAAGATGTAAGATATGTGTTAATGCAAAACTAGAAAGACAAAAATTATTAAGAAAAACAATATTTACAGTTGATATTCCTAATCTTCAGAAACATTCTAATGAATTCAAATTAGAACTTGCAAATCGGTTTCAAGTATTAGTAGATTTTGAACATGAATTAGATTTGAATGACATTAATAGGAAAATAACTGATACACTTTTGAAAATTGCAACAAACAACACTATTAGAAAAAAGCAGCAATTGACCAATAAAATTTCTACTGAGACTAGAGAATTTATGAAGAAAAGAAGGAATATGAAAATATACAAAAATGATGCATTAAAAAGGATTAAATATCTCGAATTTTGTAAAATGGTGGAGAAAAGAGTTGAAAATGATATAAAAAAGTATAACTGTGAACTAGCAAGGAAAGCTGTAGAAGAGAATAAAAGTCTTGGTATTGGTAGGAAATTTATATCTGCAATAAGAAAAAAGATGGAATTATTACTAAAAAGAGAGATGACATCATGAAAATGGAAAGAAGACTTCTGTCAAGAATTATATAATAATAAAGAACAAGTACCTCCTATATCTATTATATCTTCTGAATTGCCTAGAATTTTAAATGAAGAAGTGAGACATGCAATTAAATTTATGAAGAAAGGAAAAGCCCCAGGTAATGATGGAATTATAATTAATATATTAAAATAAGCAGGTGAAGAAATATAATTTTTTTGAGCAAAGTTATATACCAAATGTCTAAATGATAAACATGTACCAGGTGATTGGAAAAATGCAGTATTAATATATATATATATATATATATATTTATATACCTATATTAAATATAAATATATATATATATATATTTAAAAAAGGTGATAAAGAAGATATTAGAAATTACAAACCTATCAATCTTTTATCAGTTTTATACAAAATTTTTACTAAGATAATTACAACTCATCTACAAAGAACATTGGATTTCCACCAACCAAGGGAACAAGCTGGATTTAACAGTGGTTTTAGTACAATAGATCATATCCAAGTATTGAGAGAAGGCATAAAAAGGACAAGTGAATATGAGTTGCCATTATGCTTTGGATTTGTAGATTATGAAAAGACATTTGATTCTATAAACATTTCTTCAGTGATTAAAACATTGAATTAACAAAGTATAGATCCAGGATATTGTCATATTTTAAAGAATATTTATAAAAATGCAACAGCAACAATTAGATTACATAATGATATTAGGAAAGTCAATATTGAGAAGGGTCTAAGACAGAGTGACTCCATATCTCCAAAACTTTTTACAGCAGTGCTGCAAGAAGTATTTTGTGGATTAAAATGAGAAGCTAAAGGAGTGAAAGTAAATGGAGATTATTTATGTCATTTAGATTTTGCAGATAAGGGAGTTGTTTTTGCAAATAATGCTTTAGAGCTGCAGGAAATGTTGCAGGAATTATCAGATGAAAGTAGGAAAGTAGGACTAAAGATAAATGTTAAAAAGACTAAAGTAATGTTTAATGGATTTTCTCAAAATATGAAAATAAAGATTGATTATGATGAGTTAGAAGAAGTTAACAGTTACAAATACCTTGATCAGATTATTAATACAGATGGAAATATAATGGATGAAATTAATCATAGAGTTAAACTTGGTTGGAGTGCTTTTGATAAAAATAACTTGATACTAAAAGGAAATATGCCTATGTGTTTGAAAAGGAAGGTTTTTAATGAATGTGTTTTACCAGTTCTTACTTATGGATGTGAGACTTGGACACTTAATAGAAGAGCAATACAGAGACTTCAGACCACTCAAAGAAGTATGGAGAGATGTATGTTGGAAGTAACAATAAGAGATCAACAATGCAATATATGGGTAAGAGAACAAACAGGTGTTACTGACCTCATTGAAAAAAATTAAAAGACTGAAGTGGAGTTGGGCTGGACATATTTCTCGAAGAGATGATAATAGATGGACAATTGAAATCTTAAACTGGATTCCAAGAGATTGTAAAAGACCCAGAAAGAGACCACATGTGAGATGGATGGATGAAATAAGAAAGTGTGCAGGGGTGATGTGGGGAAAAGATGCTAGAGATTGAAGAAGATGGATTAAACTTGGAGAGACCTTCATCCTGCAATAGAATGGTTGATGATGATGATTCTTCTTTGTTTTCTTTTCTTTTAATTGTCTAAGCATAATAAGATTGTGTGTTTGTGAGTCCATATTTTAATCCTTTATTTATATATACTCCATTCCCCTTCCAATTTTATTAGCTCTCTGTTTTATTCTCTTTATTATTTCTATATCTGAATGTTGACCTATTTACCAATAATACATCATGGTTAGCTAGATTGACTTAAGAGTTTTCTCAAATTCAACAGAATTTCTTCACACAATTTATAAATTTGTCACTAGGATCATTGAGAAAGAATAGAATGATGAATAAGATTTTCTGGGTTCAAGAATTTTAAAGCCTATAATTTTTAAGAGCTTACTTATGTACTAAAAAATAGTATAATAAAGCTTTGCTTATAGGAAACATTTGATTTCTTAAATGACTGTCAATTTTCACACAAAATTCAAATATACAACGTTAGTCAGACAATTAGATTTTTATTGTTCAAACATTCATAAATAATGGTCAGAAAAGCTTTAATATAAACACAATTATTTGTTATATAGTAAAATTGCCTATCAGTTGCAACTATAGTATTTTATGTGTTGAATATGCAAGTTTTAGTTTTCAAGTTGAGAATTGCTTATTAATTTTTTCAGTATGAAATTAATAAGACAGCGAAGTATAAAAATAATTTATCTATTTATTTATTTTGAAGTTTCGGTTAAGATTTTCCACCAATCGTGACCGTTGTTGACTTTTGATGCCGCAGTCTGACCAATGATTAGAAAAGTTCTGATTTGGATTAATCGTTTTAAATGATGTTCGTTATATTTTTCTCTTCAAATCTTCCTCTTAGTTAATAGTCCTTTATTTGAGGAGGAAGGGAAAAGATAATTAAAAATAATTATAAGGTCCGTTGGTACAGAAAATCAAATAATTTTCTACCATCACATTGACACGTTGAGTGTAACAGTTTTGTTCGATTGATCAAGATGAATTTTTTCCATATTCCTCAGATGGAAACTGATTCGAAATCTTTAGATTATGCGTCCGCCCGCTCCTTTCCCCACTGCGAATTTACTCTGTCAAATTTTTCATTTAAAAATATCCTATATTATTTTAAAATATGCTATATTATAAAAAAAATTACATGTATGTGTAGGATAAAGGACACTTATAGAGAAATATTGAGAGAAAATAATTCTTTACCGACTTGGTAATTACCTTTTAGTGGCAGTTGAAACCTTTCCCCACCCTTACTGTACTCTCTAAGAAAAAGTAGATACCCGTTTAACAACCAATATTAAATTGTTATCTGAGTTGCCTATAGTCCAGCTACCTGAAAGAAAAGTTTTAAGTCTCTGAATAACATTTTATTAGACCCGTTATGGAAAGCGGACACGCCAACTCTGCACTATGTGATCTTTTTATTAGCAATATAGATAAGACTGCTATAAAATATTGCTTCGATTAATCTTTTCTTCATTGAATACTTTTTAAAATATAATGGATTTATGATTTGTCTTTATATTAACTTTTTTTTTAAAAAAGATTCCTCGCAACAGTTTCTGCGATATCCTGTCAACACTTTGTTAGCCATATACAAATGAAATTCTCAACAGCCATCTTTCTACACCTGTCAAGAAGTAATCCTGTCTGTTATTTCTAGGGAGCAAGTAAAGGCTAAAATAAAAATCAGGAAACAATCAAGTGCTGAATTCTTTCATCTGGGATACATTTCTGGTGGAAGTTTCTCGGATGGTAATCTAATCTGGGGTTGGCAACATTCTGCTTTTGTTGCCGTCTAGCTTAGCTCGTTCATGACTGATTCGACAAATTTCTATTTTCCCAACTGCTTCTGTGTTGTTTGAGGCTGTTGACAATAAACAGAGAAATCAATTTCGTACAGATAGAATGTTAGAAAAGAAGATTAAAAAAAATCTACTTTTTAAAAATGTATAGTAGCTACAAGAATTTTATAAAAAAAAAAAAGTTTCAAATTACTTTCTTTATTAAAAATGGGCTAATTTAAAATCACTTCTGAGCGCAATAAAATTCAATTACTGAAACATGTTAAAAAGAAAGATAAAAACACTATTTCTACACTTACATTCAGAAATGTACACGCGCACGCACATCCAAGAATGTGTGTGTGTATACAAAATGCAATGATTCAACTTCTGATTTTATTTTATTTTCAATTTCTTCACTCGAGGATTAAAACTAGAAATTTACATTGCTACTCAACAAGTAAACTTACCGGACACCAAGTACTGGACCATAGCATGGTGGAAATCAAATAGTATTTGATTTCGTGACGAATTATTCAAATATATGAGAAAAATTCTGGTATCATTTTGTTTCAGTAATAAAAAAACAATATCATGTGACCATCATGATTATTCTTACGTAACTTAGGATAGTTTTCTCAGCCTTAGACTAAAGTTATTTATTTTAAGATTGATAATCAATGCATACTAGATGGGATAGTGCTATAATATCTTTACTGACGAAGGAAATGTCAGAAATCAGTCTGGGGATATGACATTTATATCATCCGTTGGCATTGATTATTTAAAATAAATGTACTCTAAAGAATTTGTATACAACCTAGATAGATAATCATATATTTAGTTGCAGAGGTGGATATGTGACATTAGAACATCAAAATGGCAGGATAAACAAATTTTATTACTCAACTGGGAATCAATGCTGAAATTTGAGTCTATCATTTTACACCATCAGACATACATACAATTTGTAAAATGGTTTTACCATGAACATAGCCATTATTGGCATAGTCATTATCCTTTTTATATACTTCTAACTTAAAGAAATGTCTAAAAAAATGACAATCACAATTAATTCATTAATCAATAATCATAACTGAATACATTGTTAACATGATTTTCAAACATTATCAGTCCTGCAGAGTAGGAGACTTCCCAAATTGAATCCATTTCCTCTGATCCATAGCTTCTCCAGATGCTTCCTAATATCATCTTTATCGCATCCACCTATCTTCAATATAGTCTTTCTGGGTCTTTTAAAATCTCATGGAATCATGTTTAGCTTTAGTTATCCATATACTGCTTCTTATTCTATCAATATGTCCATTTTGACTCTATTTAACCATCTTAATTCTTCCAAAGTGTAATTGTTTTTCTTCTACTATAATTTGTTTAATTTTTTTCTCAATACAATAAAATAATCTGTGTGTGTTTATTTTATTACAATATGTCTTCAGAAATAATAAAAAAACAATGTTAAAAATAAATTTTTTAAAATATAATAATTATAAAATTTGAAGACACTATTACCATTATACCACTAACAAAAACATATATCTGAATGAAGGCTGTGCTATGGTTGTGTATTTTCCATCTTAAATTTACTCATAAAACCAAATTGCTTATTCATAAACATTATTTACTTATTTTATAATTATTTATTCTATCCTTTTAAATAAAAAAAAAACTTATCCTTTTAATAACTTTTGAATGTAATATTCATATGGTATCCACCAAAATTACTGTCCCTCTACCTATAGTCATTTTTGATATTGTGCAAATACAGATTTTTTGCAATACAAGTGGTTCCATCTATATACAAAAACTTTATAATTGATGATAGTATGCTTTATATGTGTAAATTAATGAATTTCAATCAACTAAAGTGATAATAGGGCAACCCATGTTGACTGTTAGTATAACAGTACCATTATGAGGCATTTTAAGTAGATATGAAAAAGATTAATTCTTTAACGAGTGAATAATATGTTTGTTTTCTCAAATAAATACAAATTTATTATTTTTTCACTAATATACAAAGTTTCTTATTATGTAATAAGCTTGCAAATAGCTTTTAACAAGCTTTTCAGAATATCTCTACCCAAACTCAGACTGGTTTCTGCTACTGGCTTCCTCAGTGAGGTGCTAGGATATTCAAGCATTAGATTAAATACTGAAAAGCTTGTTAAGAGCTATTTACAAGCTCATTACATACCATTTATAATACAAGCTTGTTAAATTAGGTCATATGATATATGACTTGATTTCTTTTGTAAAGTCTTTTATTTATGTTTTTACTTTAAACCATCAAACATCACATGATCACCATTCTTTATGCTTACACAAGCTGTTTTTCAGAGGCAAAACATTCCATACAGTAGTGCCACTCAGTGCAACCCAGAGAAATCGATGGATGTGGGAAAGTTTGTGCATAAAATGCCTACTCATCCAATATCTTCAGACTAGTTTCTAGTTTGTAGCTGCATCAGTGAGGAGCCATGGATCTGAGAATGCTGCACATAGATCTTAGGATCCAATGCAACCCTCTAGCAGCCACCTTTTACATCTACTGATTACTTTGGCTTGCACTGAGAGGAGATACTGTATGGAAAGTTTTGTTTATGTTTTTACTTATTTTCTTTAACAAGAATTTTTATTTCAAAACTAGTTTTGAGATTAAACCACTAAACATCACATGATCACCGTTTATTATGCTTGCTCATAACTGTTATTAAAACAGGCAAAACTCTCCATACAGTAGTGCCACTCAGTACAAGCCAGAGTAATCAATGGATGCCAGAAGGCATTAGATAAGGATTTTATATACAAGCCTTCTGGAATCCATTGATTACTCTGGCTTGCATTGAGTGGCACTACGGTATGGAGAGTTTTGCCTGTTTAATAAGAGTTTTGAGATTTTAAATTTATTTGTTTTTGGTAAATAACTCAATACAAGTCTTATTTCTAAAATTGGAATAAAACAAATTGTCATACCATTTGGCTCTTTATAATGGCCATTTTAAAAACTTTCTACAGATGTTTGTATAAGTACAATTTTTTATAAGCAATTTTGAATCCAAAACTGATCTTACTGCTGAAAGACCTTTCCATTTACATAGTTTCATAATCTAATAAAGATTTCAAATTAAGATTTCCTTAATTATATAATGATTATGTAAAATTATGCCATAAAATGAGGTTACTGGAAAGTCCAGAACAAATTCTTTTCTGGAGCCAGCAACTTAATTTGATCTTGTTAAGTATTACTGAAATCTTATTAACATGATGAAGTCATCTTATGGTCATATGTTTTCAAAACAAAATTTAATGATCTCAGATTTATGCAGCTGTGGTCAAACACAAACCATGAAATATCTATTTAATGACTGTCTAATTTATATAAACAAAACAGAATTGAAGAACTTAAATGTAATCTTTTATTTTGGTCAGAATTTCTACAGATTCTTTTATATGATTATTAATGAAGTAATCAAATGATTTATTGGCTAGAAATTCATATGATGTTTAAGCACCAGAAATGAAAAACTAGTATTTGAATTTCTTACTAATAGATATCTGATCAACCTATTCCTTTAGTATACTGAATGATTATTATAGTAAATAGAGGGATTTAAACTTAGAATTTCAGGATTTGAACTTAGGATTTTCAGTCTATATTCATCCACTTCATCTCAAACAACTGATACACAAATCCACACATTCCCAATATACATATTTTGTATAAAACCAGCACTCATCAGATATGCCAGATCATAATCTTCCATACATATATACAATCGGTGCTCAGCTTATATTAAGATAGCAATTCCTTAAACTTTAAAAGACAGGCTTCAATCTTCTCACCCTTCCATCAATTCAACTATCCATTTCATTAAAAAACAGCAATAGAATGTTCAAAGCCCTTGATGGATTGGATATTGTATTCATATCTATGTGTACACATTACTTCAATCTAAGCTCTCATATTAATAGATCAGTATATATCCATTTATGTTAATAGGAGAGGGATGAGCTGGACTTTATACTATGATGTAATCCATTTTCAAAGCAATATGTAATTCACCTATTCATCCAGTATATTAAATTTTTACTAATATAAAGTCCAGTCCATCTCTTCTATTAATAGTTAAGATTTTACTTCATTAATGCTTAAATAAATTAATATATATATGTGCTCTGCGCACAGATAATGAAGCTATTAATAAATTGTCATGAAATTATTAAAATTTTACCACCAAGCGCTTTCGGGACAGTCTACAGTCCCATATTCATGGTGAGTTATTCTGTTAATAACTGTAAAATTATGCAAATTTTATGCAAACTTATGTGCAGATGTTACGTGGACCATTTACAAGATAGGGAATAGCAGGACTCTCTTCTGTTGATTGCCGATGGGTCAGCCGCAATGAAGTAAGCTTCCCTAACTTTACGTTTGGTGTCGTTTGTTTCAGAGCAAACGACACTGGCTGTGGTAGGTAGAAAAGCATGTCCAGTGTTTCTCTCATGTTCGACAAAAATCGAATTACCTTCAAACTTTGTTTTGGTTTTATTGTAAAGGTATCGGTGTTGAGCTACTCTGGTGGCAATGTTAGTTTTGGTCTCTCCATAATATGTTGCCGTACAATTTCTTTGGGGGCAGGTAATTTTGTACACAACTTGAGGGGTGAGTTCAGGTTTGATCCTGTCTTTGGTATTATTTATCAGTCTATTGGTGTTGGGAGGTGAACGGAAAGCGACTTCAAAGTCACATGATAGTTGATTGATAAGGCTTTTAGCTGTAGAGTGAATGTATGGGATTAAGATTCTTGGTTTGTTTTCTTTCTTGTGGTTGTGGTTTATTTTATAGAAAAATTTGTTAACTTTTCTGTTGATGGATGAATAAGTGTGTCCTATTTTCCTTAAATCAGTTATATAATTGATGAGATTTTTTCTTTTATCTGTCTCATATTTGCACAAGTTATGGTTCCTAAACATGAATGAAGAGAGGACTGCAAGTTTGTATGAGTGCAGCGCATAAGAATTAGGGTTTGTCAAGCCTCTTACTTCCAAAGGTTTGACTACCATTTGGTAGTCCAGCTTATCTATATTTTTGCTAACACATATGTCAAGGTATTTGACCTGTTTGTCTTGGTTTTCCCAAGTTGTAGTAAAAGTAAGCTTGGTTTTATTCTGGAGGCTATTGTGAAGGTTAGTAATGATGTCTTCTGGGGCAGCAATAAATATGTCATCAATGTAGCATGTGTATATAATATGTGGGGTTGACATGAAGAGTGCAGGTAGTATTAGCTTCTCGTAATGGTCAAGTACAACACTTGCCATTATACCACTAAGTGGGAGGCCCATCGGCCATCCATTGTTCATACTAAACCACTTATCTCTGAAAACAGCAATTATATTTAAATCAAACCATTTTAAAAAATCGATGATGAGTTTGGCTCATGTAGGTGGGCAGTTTCTTGCAATTAATGTATCGTTGACTATTTCAATAGATTGTTTATGGTCTATGGAGCCATATAGCTCTGCCACATCAAATGATGTGATTTTAAAATTAGCTGGTATAAACGTGTGTTTAATTTTTCCTACAAACATGAAAGATGATTTAATGGTGTAATTGCCAAAGCCTAATGTATCAATAAGCCAGTGATTAACTAAAACTGCCGTGTTGAAATAGTGTGCCCTGCCAAAATCAATCATAAGTCTCAAAGATTTATCAGGCTTGTGCAGCTTAATGTTGGCAAAGATTATAGGAGGAGAAGAGATTGATGGGTATATACGAAGATATTCGGCTTTTGTAAAGATGCTGTCATGATTTATTCATAGTATAGTGGATATAAATCTATCTCTATTAAGCCTATTGTTGAAATTATTTAAATTTACAAATTTTAATTTTTTGATTTGTGTATTAATCTTAATATTATATTCATCGTCATCTATCAATACAAATCTGTTCCCCTTGTCTTCTTTTAAGCAAATGATGGAATGATCCGCTAGAAATTGATTTGTAATAGTAATTTTCTTGTTCCAATCATTAGGATAATTGTTTAGCTGCTTATTCCCAATAGTTTTTGCTATCTGTGTGATAATTGATTCCTTTAGTGGGTTGTCCATTAAAGCTGTTTCGACATCAGCAACAATTTCCATTTTGGGATTCTTCCAGCGTCCACCTATGAATTTTGGACCTAATTCAAAAACTTCCTTAATCGTGTGCAGAATGTTTGTGTTTGTAAGGTTGACAAATGTGTTGCTGTTGAGTGCATCAAATTGAATATTTTGCTTTTTTGCTAAAAATTTTATTTTATTATTGAATTTCTTGAACAGACCGTTCGTATGTCTATTGCATCTGTCGGTGATAAATGGGGGGAATCAGGTAGTTGTCCGAAATTATGTTCCATCTTCTCGTTTCTTTTTTTAAGACCCTTTTGCATCCTTTAATGATAGACATTAGTAGTTGTTTTTATAAATTCATTTTGATTCTATCGTAATTATATACCGTCTTGTTAATAATAATTTTTCAGCAGTTAGGTACAATTTTATACTGATAACATTTTGTAAAGAAATATATTCTCTGCTGAAATGTGCAAATTGACAGTCCAGTACAAAGTAGCTGCCGATCTCGTGCGTAATTGTTCATGTTATTGAAATAGTTAAGATTTTACTTCATTAACACTTAAATAAATTAATATATATATGTGCTCTGCACACAGATAATGAAGCTATTAATAAATTGTCATGAAATTATTAAAATTTTACCACCAAGCACTTTCGGAACAGTCTACAGTCCCATATTCATGGCGAGTTATTCTGTTAATAACTGTAAAATTATGCAAATTTTATGCAAACTTATGTGCAGATGTTTCGTGGACCATTTACGAGATAGGGAATAGCAGGCCTCTCTTCTGTTGATTGCCGATGAATCAGCCACAATGAAGTAAGCTTCTCTAACTTTATGTTTGGTGTCATTTGTTTCAGAGCAAACGACACTGGCTGTGGTAGGTAGAAAAGCATGTCCAGTGTTTCTCTCATGTTCGACAAAAATATAAATAGATACATAATGGTCCAATAATATGAAGGGTTAGAGTGACTTAATGTCTATATGGGCAAGACTACAATATCAATTCCTCTAAGGGCTTTGAACATTCTATTGTTGGTTTTTCAATGAAAGGAACAATTGGATTGTCGAAAGAGAAAATTGAAGCTTGTCCATTAAAGTTTAAGGAATTGCTATTTTAATATAAGCTGAGCACTGATTGTATATGCATGTGGGAGATTATGATCTGGCCCAAGTGATGAGTACAAGTTTGGTAAAATTACATAACTGTATGGAAAGTGTATATACTATTGAGAATTGTTTAATTTAAATTAAATAAATAGCACAAATGCAATCTTTCTTATTTTTTATTAACTTAGTTAGACAGACTCCATTGAGTTATGAAACATTCATTTCTCATCACTTTAATTTTTAATGAAATCTGACACTGTAATAATTGTCAGCATATATTCTGGCCTTTTACATGAAGTTTATTTAATGCTTGTAGTCAGTTTTAATTTCAATCTGTTTTAGCTAATTACTGTCACTCATGGTCTATTTAAGAACTTAAACAATTTATTATCTGAGTGTTGTTGCCTTGACAACATATTGATGATATTCTATTGGTTTATTTTAAGCATTGGCTGGAATAATGTGATTTACATATAATAATCAATTAGCTATGTACACTTATAGTTTTTAAATATTTGTAAAGTCACATGATGTCTTTGTAGATATTTCTTTTCTTTTAGTAAAAGTATAAATTTAATAATGTCAAACTTAAGGTAATATAAAAAGTTTGCATCTGCTTTCGTTTTCGAACTTTTTCAAGAATAACTTAAAAAATAAAACCTTTATGAAATGTTATTTTTTAATTCAATAAATGAACAAAAAAAAAATCATATAAAAATACAATTTAGATTTTATTTATTTAAATTAAATAATCAATTATTGAGTAACATTTTCAAAGATGATATATATATAGCTTTAAAAAAACAAGCAGATGTTTTAGGAAAGATTATTGGAAAATGCTAAATCACTTGATCCAATATGTGACATCTAAAACAACTTTTTTTTTTTTATGAAACAAGTAAACAAATAATCTTCAGATTCACAATAATTAAAAATCTTTAAATGAATTTTAAAGACTTACGTTAAAGTTTTACAATAAAAATTCTTCTATCAATAAATAATTATTTAATATCTTTCATGGATAATTTTCATTATATAAACTTACATTAAAATGTTTTATTGTTTATCTTGATTAGTAAATGATGAGTCTATCATTTAGAGTTTATGAAGAGAACTGGGTATATCTGCTTCCCGAATGTAATATGTGGAATACTTTTTTTTTCATGTGTCATAGCATCAGCCTGGAAGCAAACCCCGGACAATTGCTTGTAAGGCAGAAGTGCTGACCACTCGGCCACCAACGCTTGACCTATGTGAAATATTTTCAGATATATTTAAACCTGCTATTTCAGTACACACACTTCAACACATCAATAAAAACTATGAAAAAAGTAAGTGACCCCAAAATATAAGGGGTTGTTACCTGGACCAAAGTACATGTGCTGACTTAACCAGAAACATACTTTTTGGATTTTTTATCTTTTTAAACATCTATTTATATGTGTGAAGATGTATAAGATGAAATGAAAGTTTTAAGTATATATAAGATATCGCACAGTTAAAAAATGAGAGAGTTAAATTTTAATGAGACCATGTGGTCAGATTTAATAAGAATGCATACATTATACTTTTCATTAAATTTGAAGTTTATTATCTGGGCTAAAAATGATAAATAATCTCCAGTCAGAAAAATTATTGCTAATTAATATGCAGTGGAGTCTGCTGAAGTAAATTAATTAGTTCAGCATACCAATTATTATATCATTTGTTCATTATTACTTATAGTGAAATAAATTTGATATATGTATTTAGAGGTAACCATGGCTTAGATCAGGGGTCAGCAAACTTTTTAATATGAAGCCATTTTGTTTAAATGACCCTGTCCATTAAATAATCACAAGGGAAGAGGTATCCCCCCCCCTTACGATCCACAGGAAAGAGATATCCTAACCCCCACCTCTCATTAAAGAATTACAAAAAAGAGATACCCTGCCCCCCCCCCCCCAGAGCTGCAAGGAGAGAGGTGATATATATGTTCATGAAAAATACAATTTTTTGAATAAGTGGACATATTTGAACATTTATTTTAGTAGTAGAACAAGATATAATCCATATACAACTTAACAAAAACAAAAATTCTCTTAAAAATAAATACAAACAAAAAATTACTTTGACAGTTTGATTTATTCTCAAATATTTAAATATTCATCATATATAATAATTACTATTAATAACTGTAGTTTACTCTACTGCACATGCGCTTTACAGATCAAACGCTAATTATAATGAATACTCTCCTTTCCAAAACAAGATAAAGTTTTTTTAAAAGATAGAATAGATCACTCTATCCTTTTCATCTAAGCTTTTGGAACTGAGAGCGTGAAGATTTAATTAATCCCTTTAAATTACTTGTAATATGATTTTTGTCAATGACGCAAATTTTTTACAATTTACATACTAATCTATAATAAGGCTGAATTCAAGAAACAACATTGTAATGCATGTTTTTCCTCTCCTAGAGTCATCAAAATATTTATTTACATGTTATAATAGGTAATAAAAATGTGTTTATATTTATTATGACAAAAAAAAACCCAATAAGATTGAGACGAAACTTTGAGTCACTCTTGGCTCATGACTCATAATTTATCAACCCATGACCTGGACCAAAGTTACTATCCAAAGCAAACATTTAACTAGGAAAAATCCAAAGTATAAAATGTAAATGTGCATGCCCAATTCATTTCTATTCATGTATTAATTAAACTTTAATAAAAAGTAAAATTCATCTTGAAAATTTTGGTATGCAATATCTTGAGAAAAGGTAATATGGAAAATGACTATATGCAAAAATGTATAGAGATACGCTTAAAATCTGAATAAAGTTCACAATTTTTGCCAGGACTATGACTAATATAAGTTAATCGAAAGTGCATTAGGCGAAACTTGTGAACTATATTCAGATTTTAAGCATATCTCATATACATTTTTGCATATAGTTATCTTCCATCTAAAATTCATCTTTTAAAAGTATAAAATTAAAACCTAAACAAATTTGATCTCAGAACGTCCACTTTTTATATGAGATAATTTTCAACGGTAGTTCTTTCTGCATTAGTGGCCCACTATCCCTTATAACATTATGCAATCTGTTTTTTTTTTTTTTACAAATGCAATGATCTATAGTTAGTTGGCAATAAACTCGTCTGCATGAACACACTTGTCATTAGGAGATATCGCTAAAATTCTTCAAATTTGTGCTTAATCTTTTCACAGATGATCACCATGTCATTAACGTTATCTCATGTTATTTGCTTTTAATTAATTCATATTAGCAAAAGAGTTTTCTGTAGATGCATAATCTCTCAATTAAACCCGCTTGAGCTAGAATTTTGTTTTTGCTACTTGTGCACCTTTTAATTTGTCACATTTTGGAAATAGTGCAGATCATTGATTTAAACCAGACCATATTCAGAATTTGTGAAAGGATACTCCAACGTAAATGGACTTGTTCTCTAAAAGGTGAGATTTTTGCAGTACATGTTTTTTCCAGTGAATGCATCATGATGAATTTATTGCATTAGCATGCTGACCACTGTTACTGAGGGAAATCATGTTGAAGAGGTCAGATATGACATGCAGTAAATGTTTTTGTTAAGTGCATCTTGCTTACTGGTCGATTTGTGCAATGGTTGACAAGTTGTGAAATTCTGTTTACTGCTAGGGGAAACAGCAAAAACAAGTAAGCGGCTCTGGGGAAAACTAATTTTAAGAGTGGTTTAATGGAAGTATCAAAGTCACCATGTTCAAAAAAAGCATGACAAATGAAGACCAATGTCTAGATGCTGCTGATTTTTTGATTATTTTGGAATGTAAGCATCATTGTTCACTCAGAATTTGTTCATAGTAAAAAAGTATTTAAAACCTACAAGTTCTGAAAAGTTTGCACAATGCAATAAAACAAAAGTGTCTTATTTTTGGCTTAACGGGAAGCGCGAGCTTTACCATGACAACACCATCAGCACACAAAGTCTTGAGGGTGAAATTTAATTAAATTCATGTCTCAACTTATCCATCAACCATATTCACCTGATCTCCTTCTATGTGACATCTTTTTATTAAATAAAAAAATGCCTCATTTTTTTTTTTTTTGTGAGTTTAGAAACGGCGAAAAAAAAAGAAGAAGGCATTAAAAAGTAAGCTCTTTGCAAGAATTTCCGAATTACTTTGAAAAGTGAAAAACATGTTTAGACCAGAACATTACATTAAACGCCTTTACTTTGCAGAGGAATCAATTTGTAACACCTAAAAATGAAAGTACATTTTTTTTATTATGAAACTCCCCTTACTTTTGGATACCCCCCCTCATACGACATGGATTGTTTTACAGCATCCTCTTTTAGATACAATTTTATTTTCATGTTAGTGCTGATCAATATTTTGACATCACTTTTTCAGCGTATAATTAAAATTAATTTTTGTATATATATTAAATAAATTTTAAAAAAACAACAACTAAATAATCCCTCCTCCCCTCCCAAGATAATACTCTGGCACCTTGCAATAATAACAGGTAAAGAATTGAACATTCAATGATTAAGAAAGTCACAATTAAATCAATTAACTTTGTTTTTATTCAGAATGCATATTAACTCTATGCTCAACAATTTTAGATTCAGCATGCCCACCCCTCAAATCAAGACTACATCTTTTTATAATCATTTTTTATTACAACTAGTGCACAGCATTCATTTGATCTAGATTAACATGGGGTCTTTAGGTTACACCCAATAATAATCAGATACCCATTTACTAACCAATGTTAGATGGCTGCCTTTCTATTATTTTGACGTTTATTTGCAACGGAATTAATTTTACTTCTTTAAAATTAACAAAATTAAATAAATCTTTTTATCTTTTGTTAATTATAAGTTAGATATAGTAAAATGTTTAAATACTTAAAAAAAAAACAAAAAAAACATTGATTCACCGGTATTTGGAAAATATTTTAGTCCACCAATTATGAGTTTATCACATTTTTCAGTCGTCATCTGCCAGAAATAATCTCTGCTTCATATTATTGAGTGATCAGCGATTTTATTCCGATATAGAAAATACTTTTTTTTAAAATCGTCAAGCAAGAATTTTCGTATATGTGATTCAGCTTTTAAAATTGATTAGAATGTATATTCTTTAAATATCCATTTACAATTAGCTCTATTCTATAGATCGAAAATAGGAAACATGGGGGGGGGGTACTTCGATGAACGATTATTATAAGTGAAATACAATTAGGGTCGATTAAAGTTTTAAAAATTATTTTAATGATTCTTAAAATAATTTTTTATTTCTTTATTTACTGTTAACAACGCGTTTATTAATTATTGTTATTGTATAACATAATCTTCTTAAAATAATACATATATATTATACAAATAAAATGTAGATATTACACATGGGAAAGAGAAAGGTGAATAACTCCATGTGTGTGTGTGTGTTTAAAATTAAAAAATCAGATATATTAATATTTAACTGAGGTTTAAAGTTTATCTGTGCTAGAGATGATCTCTATTTAGAAAACGATTAGTAATAATCATTATTGTATTTATCTGAGGTGGATGGTGTCAAAGTTGAGAAGGAGTGAGTTTGACAATGCTAAATAAAAATGTGACATAAAATGTATTAGTACAAAATTTCATTCATAAATCCTACTAAGTGCTTTTGTGTAGGAAAAACGTCAAATACAATTTATATAATTACAATTTTAAATACAATATCTAATATTTTGAAGTACAACACAAAATAAAATAAAGATAACTATCATCATCATTATCATTTTTAACTATTATAGGTCCACTGCAGGATGATGGTCTTTCTAAGTTCAATCCATCTTCTCTGATTTCTAGTCCAGCGCATTTACTTATTTCATCCATCCACTTCACACGTGGTAACTTTCTAGGTCTTTTAGAAACTCTTGAAATCCAGTTTAAGATTTCAGTAATAATAATAACAACAACATTTATTTACAGCAATATGTTGATTATACACATTGAACTAATGATTATATCAATTATATATCTATAAACGTTATTAATGTACCGATATAAACATACCTTTTGATTTGATTTTTAATTAGCCTAAAACAAGGTAAGTTCATTTATTTATTTGGTAAAATGTTAAATAATTTAGGATCGTAATGTTTTCGGCGTTTTTGTATTTTTTTTTTTCTTCCATATGTCATAGCACCGGCCGGGACGCGAACCCACAACCGTCTGCAACCAACTACTTGCTTACAAGGCGGCCGCGATGACCTCTCGGCTAACAGCGCTTGACAGCGTTTTTGTATTTATTATAAAGGTTTGCATTTGCACCCATGTGTATGAATCTATTTTTCTAAGCCACGTTTCAAATTATTTATAAAAGATTCTTGAAAATATTTTTTTTTCTATAATTAGTCAAGGAATTTATTAAATAATAATACTTTATTTTCACAACAAATTTTTTTTTTTGCTACACATTTTTTAAAATTAAATTTTTCCTCTACTCCTTCTTTTCCTTCTTATTATTTGGCAAGAATGTTTTAATCATCTTTTAATATAAGAATAGCTGACATGATTATAATCGCTTATTTCATCTTAAAATTGATTCAGACATATATAATAATAAAAATAATTAAAGAGAAAATATCATTAATATTGTATAGCATTGATTTCTTATTGGAAAATACTTAAAATCATAAATTATACATTGTTTTTTACCTTTCTAAGATGTTTATATCTATTGGAAAAGTCTATTTAACACCATTTTGATTAAAATTATTTTAGGATATTATTGTTACAAAACCAAATGAATATCATTTGATTACAGCATATATATGCTTTTCATGAGTGTTGTGTGGCTTCTCCTTAAACGAAGTCAGGAATCTCTCAGCAACTATGCCCAGAGAAACCTGTTAGCCACTTTACCTTCCATTCCCCACTCTAAGTAGTTGATGTGATGTGATGTATTGTGGCTTCTCCATAAACAAAGTCAAGAATATCTCAGCAATTTAAATCTGTTAGCCACTTTATTTTCCATTCGCCACTCTAAGTCTTCCCATATTCTGCCCCATCCCATTTCCACAACATAACCTTTGTCAACTCTATGGTCTTTATATCAAAATCCCCTTATCTTTTTGCAAACCCAACAAAAAAACCAATAACTCACTTTCTATATAATCACTTTGTTTATATCTATTCTCCCATAACTTCATTATCTGTACCCTTTCTGCTTTCAAGCATTTACATTCAATCAACAGATGCCTAATATTTTCTATATCTTCCTTACACAATTTGCACACTAAATCACCCATAGTTTTCCATTTACATGTATATTCTCTTGTTACTAAAGATCCTGTTTAAGCCTTAAACAATAAACTACTTTCCTTACTAATATCATATATTAATTCGCACCTAATATTCTGTTTATTTCTATATATATTTAAACTCTTTTTACTCTCCATACTAGTTCATCATCTCTCTAACTCCCTATTCTTTATTAATAAATCTATTCTTTTATCCCATCCCTTACCATTATAACACTCAACAAACCTCCTAACACAATCATCCCATCTTTTGTACAAATATATTGATTTAAATTCTTTATCCAAATCTTTTGCATACCACATTACCTTTCTCACCCATCTTGTTGCCTGCCCTTTACTCATAATCCAATTAAATACTATTTTGGCTTTTTTTTTATTATCCATAAACTGCAATCTACCAAATATTTTCATTTTACTTTTTGCATCTCTCATATGAAAACTTGACCACCCCATATCTTCTTGAATTGCCTCCCTTGCTGTCCATACCTCTGCATCCAATGCATGTTTTCCTACTTCCCTTTGAACTTTTTCTAAGTAATTTAATAGGTAAGTTAGTAATGCTTATTAAATCTGCATCTGATACTATTCTGTTTATATCCTCATACTAATTTTTGGATTGTGACACCTCTCAGTGAGAAGTTTGAACCTGAATCTAGCATTTATTGTTCACTCAAATTTGTATCATTCACTGAAGTATATTATAACAGAAGTTTAAGCTGTCATCATATGATATTAAATCTTTACATACCAATTCTAGTCAAAGGATAAAGATATCTACATTTGTCATAGAATTGAGGATATATCATTATTGAACTGCTTTTAGATCTATTTTAATATGTAATTAAACTGACTGGAATTCAATACCTCGAGATGATTTTGAATTTAAACAGGTAGCTTGTTAGTAAAAAAAAGAAGATAAAATGAGATTACTTGATAAAAGATGCATCACATTCAAAAAGGTCCAGTTCACAAATTCAGGTCCAAATTTCTCCTGGGTGAATATGATAAACCAGAAAATTATCTGGAGATATGAATAATAGAATATTAGATGAGAATTTTATTAACTCCTGGTTTTAACTGTTTCTTCAAAATTACAATAGATAGCAGCACTGACATAGAATAAAAAGAGTTTCTTCTCAAAAACATGTACAAGTTGTGGTTATGCAATGTGTTTTGGTTTTATATCAGATCTAACCAAAAGCCACACATACTTAATAGTTGTTATAAAACTGAGGACACTAAAAGTATATAAAATTGTCATCTGGTTTTAGATTAATACAATTATGCAATCAAGCCAGCTTGGATTCAAAATATATAGATATGTAAAATATGGATCTGGTTAAAAGGCGAGTAAGTTTAAAGAAATCCAAGTGTACTAGATGTAAATACAAACTAATTACTAATACTAGCCATAAACCAAAAGATATTTTGGGTAATATAGATAGGGTAGCATGGAATATATATTTAATAAGTACTACTCTAAATATTTATTGAATATTTAAGCTGGAAATCCTGGTAGTATTGAAATAATAAAAATATAGTTACTCCATGGTTTTTGGACTAGGATGGTTTACCAATTTTTCAGCTAACATAATATATTTATCTTTGGAACTGATTCTCTTGACTATATTCACAATCAACATATTGCCGTTCAAACATTTGCCTTTAGAAAGAAATGCTCTGCACTGAAAATATACCACTAAACATCACATGATCACTATCTCTTATACTAGCACATAATTGTTAATAAACA
Organism: Epiperipatus broadwayi; assembly: GCA_028023455.1. Classification (NCBI taxonomy): domain Eukaryota; kingdom Metazoa; phylum Onychophora; class Udeonychophora; order Euonychophora; family Peripatidae; genus Epiperipatus; species Epiperipatus broadwayi. The sequence goes on from JAQFVV010000006.1 coordinate 12,168,790, forward strand.
AGGCAAAACTCTCCATACAGTAGTCTGAGGATATTGGATGAGTAGGCACTAGATAGAAATTTTATGCACAAGCCTTCTGGCACCCATTGATTACTCTGGTTGGCACAGGATGGCACTACTGTAAGGAGATTTTTGCCTTGTTTATTCACTGAAAATATACTCAATGATTTAATTAATACTTGTTTTTGAAATTTTCACTCCATTCAAAAAACATATTAACACACAAATTTTTTCCGGTACAATTACAAGTTTGTTTTATGTTGCAGCAGCAATTTGCCACTCATTGTTGTCTAATTAGACCTGCATCTTATAAAATATTATGATTAAAGTTGCATAAACTGGTACTTATGAGTTTTTCAGTAAACCAAGATGGCAGCCTGTATTTTTGATAAATATACAGTTTTGAGAGCCTGCAATCTGCTGAAGATGTGTTAGTTGTTAAATTAAAAAAAAAAAAAAATCAATTGTTAAATTTTTAAAAAAGTAAAAAATTCAGATAAATTTCATTAAAAAGCTTTATTTTAATTTTTTCAATATTTGTTACAACAGTGTTTTCTTAACATTGTCATACTTTGGTTTCAATTCAGTGTGTTTCTTTTTGTCAGCAGTTTGTTTTTTTGGGGTAAATTGTCAGCTGATTAAAATTTGATAAATTCCTATCACATAATGTGATGTAATGGTGTATTTCCAAAGGTACGGGATTCAGCCTTCCAGAAAAGTGTGCAATAATGGTCATGATATAAAACTTTACATGTAAAACTTTCAAGTACCTGCACTTGAACCAGATTTTTTTAAAAAAAAGAATTACAACTTAAATAAATTATGTAGAGAGACAGCGGGAAAATAATTCAAGAAAAGTTTCACAAGGGCTTAATATTCTGAATTATACATTCATTTCAGAAAATATAATTTTTAAAAAATAATGTTAACAATTGGAATAAAATTACAGACATGACTCAAAAAATGCTATACAATTTCGGATGCCATTAGGGATTGCATGCTGCCGATATGAACAAAATGTAAATATTATATTTATATACTTTTTTAATTCACTTTTCTGTAATAAGTTAATATAACAACAACAAAAAAATAAAGTGTAAATATTGTAATTAATTTTTTCCATAATGATTTTTTAAAAAATAACAAAAATAATAAGAAATAAAATGTAATTATTAAAATCATTTCCTAGCAGTCATTTTTTTTTGTAAACATTTTCTGTAGGCCCTGGAAACTGGATTTATCAAAAATACAAGCTATCATCTTTAATTTACTGGAAAACTCGCAAGTACTGCAAGCTTTAAACACTGTTACATTATTATATAAGGCAATTGGATAATCAGTTACTTAAGTTGTCAAGTGATGTTCTAAAATCGGAGGCTGATTACAAGAAATCCAACCTATTGGCAAAACAGATATATGTATATTTAATTTTTTAAGATACAAATTGTACCAGTAACTTTTATGTCTACTGCTCACACCCATACAGTAAATCACTCAAAACAGCAATTTTTTAATATGATTAAGATATAAATTAATATTCAAATGGTTTATTGCTTGGGAGAGCAGAGACAAATCCATGGACACAGAGTTCTAGAGTCCGTCATTCTATCAGTGTGGTGAATCGTGCTCTTGGTAATGATGATATATATATAGTAAATAAGACAATTTTAGTAACAAATGATTTTCTTTTTTATGCCACTTGAAAGTAATTTTTTCTAATAATAAGATCAAAGGCTAAAAGAAAAATTATGAGAAATGTTGACAATTGAAACAAATGATTTGAAGATCTAAAAACTACTTTTTTTAGATCAGGAAACTTTTTAAAAAAAATTAACAAAATTGACAAATGCCTGATGTAATTATTAGAGCATTACATTTCCAATAAATATTTAAGTTGAATGGGGGGGGGGGTACTCTAAATATATAAAAAAACTTGATGAAACTTCTGTTTAATAGTCACTAACTTTTATAAAATAAAAAATAAATTAATAAAAGTGTGTATTAATAGATTTAACAAATATGCATTTTAATAAGTTAATCCTAAACAATATTACTATATTAATTAATTAATTTGAAACAAAAAGAGCATTCTGATTTAAGAATATATATATCATCATTGTCAACCATTATCGATCCACTGCAGAATGAAGGTCTCTCCAAGTTCAATGCATCTTCTCCAATCTCTAGCCCCTTTTTCCACACCACCCCTGCACATTTTCTTACTTCTTACATCCATCTCACATGTGGTCTCTTTCTGGGTCTTGTATAATATCTTGGAATCCAGTTTAACATTTCAATTGTCCATCTATTATAACATTTTATAAAAAAAACTTTTATTAATTTGAAGAGTAATACACTAAAAACTAATAAATAATTTTTTGAACCATAATTTGGCTTGATATATTTAATTTGAAATAAAAGCAGGATGTTCATAAATTAATTAATTCAAATAATTTTTAAATAAACTATTTAATCAAATCTTCAGTAATGTACACTTAGCACCAATGAAGTCATGTTACAATATTCAGCCAATCAGCTCTACTAGAAAAATTGTTTCATGGCATACAAATATCACATTTCATCTGCTAGTAACGTAATGCACAAAACCATTTCTATATTAACTCAAGACAAATTAGATTTCAAAGTTTGAAATAATCATATCATGGTCTTTCTAAATGTAATATCTAAATATTATTGCCACATGTTTACAATTATTTAGTTTCTGTTCAGCAATATGTACATATCAAGTATGATATAGTGGATTAATTAATATTAATTAACTCAATCACTATCAGCTCCATTTTGACAGCTCCCTGGTGGCAGTTTCATTTATATTCTCAGGTATTTCATTTTTGTAATTCAATTTTTGTTCTATGTTATATTTTCATAAGCTAAGAGATAATATTTGAACTTTGCAAATGATTTGTAGTCTATTTAAAAAAATAGAAATAAATTTTTGTTCAGATATCATAAATCGTTCTAATTCTGTTTCAAAATTTAAAAGTACATTCATAATTATTAAAATATCACAAAAATTTTTTGCATTGGTTTTGTGAAATGGTTTCTTTTCAGTAAACCAATCGTAACTTCCAATTCACCAGTAATTATGGTTTCATTTGATTTGTATTCTTAAAGCCAATCCTCTTTAAGTAAAATCTAATTGTAACTAGTAATATTTTTAATTTAAAATAAATATTTTACAAATATATTGCATAAGCAATTATACTGAAGTAGCAAAAGACAATTTCTTGCTCCCAAAGTCCAAGAACAACAAATCTAGTAATCTTAGTAGTCTCAGGATATTGGGTGAGTAGGAATTTGTTAGAGATTTTATGCACAGATATTCTTGTATCCATTGATTACTAAGGATTGAACTAGGTGATGCTACTGTTTGTAGAGTTTACTGCTATTATGATGCTATCAACCAATGGTGTTTATTGGACGTTTTGAATTTCTAATATCTATATAATAGTAGCATCTTCATATTTTTTAAAAACTAATAAATCGATATTTAGTTTTGGTTTCTGCCATTGAATGAATGCAAAATAGGAAAACTAGTGCTATAAATAGCCACAGAAAGCAGAGAAAAGCAAAAGTGATGGCAGCACCACCTGAAGTCATTGAAAACAACCAATGGAAAACATTAAATAATGTTTAAAAGCTTAACATGTGTAGTTGTTTTTCAACTCTATCTTAATTTATTTTGCCATAAATTTTAAATGTTATTTTAATAAGAACATATAATTATTTCATGCTATAAATTCTAATTAGTCTTGAGTTTGGTATGTATAGAAAAAGTCCTTTGGATATTAAATTGGAATACTAGCTATGAGTTCATTTCCACCAGAAGAATGGTATGGATGCCTTGAAATTATTGTGATAATTAGCATAACGACAGAGATATTAAGAGTATATTACAGCTGATGTGGGTTGGCTCATTTATTTGAACATTGTTTGAGTAATAAATTTATATATTTATTGAGTATTTTGCCTATTCAGCAAACAATAAGATAATTATGTTTATTTTCTAGCTTGCTTTTATTATATCCATAACTGTCTCTGAACATATTCTTTCACTGTATTCATAAGACTTAAGAACCTGATTTAAAGCCATGCTGATATGGCAATTACCAGTAGCACATTTAAGTGAACATAATGATTATAGCATTTGATTAATAGAATGCGCCATTAGTAATAGTATATAAGTATATATTACAACAAACTAAAAACAATCATAGCTTAGCGATACAAAATTGAAACGGAAGTAGCTGCACATTGTCTGATTTAAAACAGTAAAAAAATAAGTGTAAGTAACAACAAAGCTAAAAGAATAGATGATCTGTTCTTGTCATAATTTATTGATGCACAGACAGTTTATGTTGCAGCTTCTTACATTTCATTTTCATATATTAATCTTTTTTAGATCATTTTACTGCAAATATTCCTATTGGCCGAGTAAATTAAAGTCTGAAACTTTTGATTGGTCAATTACATAATCAGCAGTAAAAACCTATTTGTCTTTTAAAATTATACTTCTTTTAGTTTAGTTTCTAAAATATAAATTAATAATTTGTCAGATTATTAAAGTAAACGAAAGTTTTTTTAAAAATAAAATTCTATTTATAATTGATAAAAATAATCTATAGCAGCAAACATAAAGTGTATGTTTGTCATACAATTATAATTTGCAAATGTACGTTGTAAGATTCCTTTATCAATTTGCTTTCATGTAAAAGTAAATATTTTCTATTAAAATCTGAATTATTCTTCTAAAATAATTAATATTTCTGAAATGTTTTGTGAAAAATATAATAAATATGTAAAAGAAAGATTTTAAAATATATGTTTTCACTTTAAAAATCAAAGTGAAAACCCAGAACTCAAAATTGTAGGCAAATGCTCTCTTGTGCAGAGAACAAGAACCAGCACCTTGGAAGAGAGGCTCATCTCATTGTCATAACTTTAAATTTAAATATTATTGATTTATTTATTATAAAAAATTCTAAATATGGCAGCATTATTCAATACAGTTTTCTCAATAAAATAACCATAAAATCTGTAAAGTAACAAAAATTAGCAGTTTGAGAGCAAGTTAAAGTCACATACAAAATTAATTAGTGAATACAGAGAAAAAAATTAAATCATAATTTTCCAATAGTTAACATGTTTCCCAATGTAATTCACAGTTCAATAGCAAAAGCTTAATAAACCAATAGAATACTTGCAATGTTTTGTCAAGGCAACTTCTATAGAGAAAAGATTGATTCCACTTTGACTTTGATCTAAAACTATTAGTATTAAATAAAATACAGCTAGAACACCATCATCACAAACCTTCAGAAAAACACTATTAGCCTTTTCTTTGTACAAATTCCAACAGGTTGGTTCAGTTAAAATTTCCAACTTTTCATTGGACAATTATAGAATCAGCAGTAAAAATATATTTGTCTTTTAAAATTATATTTATTTTAATTTAGTTTCTAAAATGTACATTAATAATATGTCAGATTATTAAAGTAAACAAAAGTTTTTTAAAAATAAATTTCTATTTATAATTAATGAAAATAATTTATAGTGGGCAACATGTATGTTTGTCCTCCAATTATAAATTGTTGTCATACATCATTGACATCTTTGTCAATTTGTCATATAAATGTAAATATTTCCTATTAAAATCTGAATTATTCTTTTAAAATAATTAATATTTAACAAATATTTTGTCAAAAAAATAAATGTGTAAAAAAGAATATGATTTTTTTTCTTTTCCAAAATCAAAATAAAGAAATAGAACTATTAAAATCATTGACAGATGCCCTCTTATGAAAAGAACAAGAAACAACCAATCAGTATCTTGGAAGGCAGGTACTTGCATCAGTTATAGTGTTAAATTTAAATGTTATGGAGGTATTAGTTGTAAAAATATTCTGAAGGTGACAGCATTATTCAGTATAGTTTTTTCTATAAAATGACTAAAATTGGAAAAACAATGTTAAAAACAACAGTTACAGAGTGAGTTAAAGTTGCATATTAGTTAAGCATTCCATGCTGTTAAACCATTGGATAGGCAGAATAAAACATATAATAAAAACAGAATGTAATTTTTATCTGTCTACAAGGTTTAAATAATTCCCATTAAACATGTAAAACTAATATTCAATCTGCTTTAATCATGTATTTCACATTTTATCAATTTAAAGATTTTACACTAGGATAAATAGTGGAATTTATCTTTTATCTATAGAGTTTGCCTTGGCAACAGATTGTAAATATTCTTCTGGTTTATTATGCTTTGACTGTTGTGCTGTGAATTTTTGTTGTGTATTGATTGGTTTATATGTTTATTTAATACAGTTATATATATTATAATGGTCGGGGTTGATCTGCAATTAACCAGTCTTATCGTATCTGCACTACAAGGGTGCCATCTAAGCATTTGAACTTAGAAAATTTATAAAGTAGACAGATATGCGCTGATAAGATCATGACCACCAGCCCAAGTCACTAGCTCAAGTAGATGCAGAAACTTAATATATTTATTAAAATAAAGATTAGAAAAAAACAATCACTAGATCACTGTCAGTATTAATAACATAAAAATATCTTTATTTATGTATATAATTAATAATGCACAAACTTTAAAAAAAATAATTTTTATAACAAAAAAAGAAAGTTGTTTTATTCTGTTTCGTTAGTTATTATTTTATTTGTTTTTAACTTTTATTTTTAATCTTAGAAATGTTGAGTATAGATGAGCTACCCAGACGATGCACCTAAAAGACTTTCAAACATTTGATTCCGGGATAAAAGTCTGCAACCACACCAATGCTCGCTTCCAGATATATATCAGCAACCAATGCAATGTGAACATGTTAGCATAGAATCATGCCGACAGGAATGTGCATCTGAACAGTGTGATATTATTGGAAAAAACATGAGCTTCAACCAGTATAGGAATGTACATCTATCTGGTGAAGAATCATGAATGTAATATAAAGAGAAAAATGCTATGTATGGATGGGAGAACGGTCTTATCTTGCTGACTTATCTTCTCAATCCATAGAGCTGGAATGGGTCAATGGTGCAGGAAATATGTCTGCATCCATTTCAATGATATGACTACCCCTTTGGGGTCATGCATTCAGTTGGACTCATCACCCTAGGTGCCAACACACTTCACATTACATTGAAATAAACATCTATATATCTCTCCACCAGCATTGACACAACTACGAAACAAATAGTCCGAAATCAAAAACCCTTTAAACTAACATATATTTAAACTAGTCTAGCAGCCATCTATATTCAACTAACATTTGAATCATTTTATTAATTTAATAAAAATAAAATATTTAGTTTACAGTATTTAACCTATTTTAAAATTATATTGCATTCAACTTATTTTTTTTCTTGTTTACACAAATAATATTTTTGACATATTTTTAAAATCTCGTAATGCACAAATAATGATGCGTATATCTTTCAATTTTATGTTTACAATCACAAACCCCTACCCTATTACAAACAGACCTTATACTAAGCTGAATAAAAAAAATTATAACACATATTTTAAGAGATTATGTTCTAACTTTAGATCAGAGTTTTAAAATTGCAAAGTTATAAAAGATACAGAAAGTTCAGGTTTATTCAGGAAAGAAAGTTTATAGTTCATTTTTTTTTTTTAGACACAAATAAAGTCTGAAAGGTTTTAAGCTTAAGAGAGTTTATATTTAAGTTGGTCATTTATAAATTTATACCTCTTTTTATCCATGCTCGTTCCTTCACAACGAAGATCTAAATTTACACAAGGGCCATTTCTTGCGGACGATAACGATTTTATGAAGATTTCCGAAAGACGTTACTAGTGGTTCTATGCTGGGATCCGTGGAGATGAAAACTGCCTTCGGCCAGCCGAACCGAAGGAAGCACGATGAAGCGTATTACATTCTTAGTGACAGCAACAATATTTTAAATTATTTTACTTTCAGCAAAGACAACGGAATTCAAAATTCTAATTCTCTCTCTAATTAATTATTTTTTTTGGATTTCTTTTTATAGTCCTCAGGTACCTTATTTCTGGAATGCAGGATTCATCAAACATATTCCATATCTTTATTTTATTGGTTAATTCAGTTTGTGGCCAAGTAGATTTTGGGTTTATGGCTAAATAAATTTTTCCACTGAGGTCTGTGTCCATATCTTTGGGTAGGAAAAGCAAGTCTTTTGTTTCTATTTCTAGACTCTTATCTATTTCGTAATCAACTTTTTAATTGTCATTTTGCCCTAAGGATCTGTTTGTAATTTTTATATTTAAAAATTAAAAAAATCTTCACTATTATTAAAAAAGGTTTTTATTTTATACTTTATTTAAAGATTAGAATCTTTGTTTTCGATTCTATAATTTTTTTAAAGCTTTGATTTAATATTTAAATCAAACAGTAATAAATTAATAATTCGTTATTTGTGCATTTTGAATGTTTGTGCTTTAAATTCAGTATTAGATATTTACAAAGAAGTTAGTATTAAAATTTAAATGTAACACACACACACACACATATATATATATATATATCCCATTACAATATATAAACATTTCTAACCATTATCAATACACTGCAGGATGAAAGTCTTCCCAAGTTCAATTAATTTCCTCTGATATCTAGCCTCTCTTCTTCACATCACCCCAGCACATTTCCTTATTTCATTCATCATTCTTACATATGATCTCTTTCTAGGTTTTTTACAATCTCTTTGAATCCTGTTTAAGATTTCAATTGTCCATCTATTACCATCTCTTCTAGCAATATTCCCAGCCCAACTCCACTTCATTATATATATATATGTGTGTGTGTGTGTGTGTGTAAAGCTGGGCAATACAGGCCATATTTTGTTACTCTACAAATAATCATCTGCAGAAAGTAGAATTGAGAAAACTGCAAGTAAATAACATATTCTAATCTGCATAATAAATTATCTAACAATATGCAGATTATCAGCATTGTTAAAATGTCTGTAGAAATTCTAATAGGGTGAAAAAAATCCGATTAGAGAAACTAGTGTGCTATGTAGAAAACACAGTTTCAGATAATGCCGATGAAAAGAGATTCAGTCAAATCCAAACAGAATGATGCAGAGATGTTGTGTGATCAATAAAGTGCTTACTAAAATTGCTAGTGAAAAAATTATGGAAGTAAAATGATACATGTTAATAAAGTGAATAACTATTAAAAGAAAGATGTTAATAAAATGTGGAAATAGAGTTTAACTCTATATATGAACTGCTCAGTGATTAAAATTATTTGTTGCTAAGTTCAACCATCCAGTTTCCAGTTGAATCTATTAACCATTACTACTAATTTATACATTATTCTAAGTAAATAAACTCATTATGTATCTAATTTAAAGATTAATTAATGAGCATGCGGCTGCTAGCCTAAGGTCTGGCCCTATATATATATTCTAACCTGTAATTATGCATCCTCACTTCCAGATAGTATAAAATAAAACGGGTTCTATCTCCGTTAATAATTACTAACTAAAATATTCAGCATTAAAATTAAAATATTCCACTAGCTCAAATTTAAAATTCGAATAAGGTTCAATTTATAAAAAATATATTAAATAAATATTTAATATTTTCATGAGACTTGAAGTGAAAATACAGTCGACAAGATAGATTACATTGAGACAATATCCTGCAGGATACTACCTCAATGGCATAAGAACACTATCCCCCCTTTTATTACTATTTCAAATAACAAACTCATAGTATTCTTACGACTTTAATAACTTCTACTCACTAAGATTAAACTAATAATTAAATCTTAATCTTCTATCTAATAATAATAATCTAGCTCAAATAAAATAATCTCAGGTTCATAAAATTTATTCTAAGTTAATTTTAAAATACGGTAGTAAAATATGAGAAGGGATTTTATGTCATAATCTACTACACTTAAACTAATAATAATAAATAACAATAATAATATTCTTCATGTAATGATATAATAAATACGTGGCAGCATTTCAATAATCTGACAAACAAAATGTGTGTGGCAACTGATAGCATATAATTTAATATAATATTGTGATAACTGATTTATGACCAATAAAATAATGTAAGATTATGATTATTTAATTATAATGAATACCAATAAATATTTAAAATTTTTAAAATAATTCTCTATCTTTTGTGCAACATTATATATTTGTTTCAATTATTATGCATATATTGTGTTTTCATGCAGCGATGTGGAGAAATAAATAACTCTGACACAAAATTTTTTAAATAACAAAATTTAACAAAGTTTATTACTAATAACAAATAAATAACAATTTATTTACATTATTTACAGTGGATATCCTTAACCTTTTTTACTTTACAGTTTGATCTACCTGGTTATAAAAAAATAATTTATATTTCAATTATATTTTATTTAGATTTAGGACAAAATTAAAAAAAAAATGTTACTATTTGGTTTCTCATCATGGTTAACTTATTACAAATAAATTTATCTACTTTATTAGCAATAGCATTTTATCCTTAATATTATTAAACTATCCTATTTTTTTAAAAAAAATTCATATTTAGAACAAACATTCTATAGAAAACAAAATTTTATAATGAGTATGGATTTCTCAAAAATATTAAAAAAAAATTTCATCTTGCAAAGTCAAAAATGTTACACAAAATATTATCCAAAATTCAGTACTAGATTTTAGTATTTATCACACAATGTTTACTAATCATAATATATCCTTCTTTAGCCCTACTTTAGTATGATATAAGTGTAATCATCAATACATGTCTGTTAATCAATAAACAAAAAATATACTATGCATATTGTTTACATAATTTACTTTGTACTATTATATTTTTAAAAAATATGCAATACTTATTTTCTCTTAAAAAATAATACTAAAGCATTTAAAATTATTATTACTTTAAAGAAAATATCTTTGTTTAGATACCTTATTTTAAAAATTTTATATTTCATTTCCGAAATAAAATTCAAAATATATTTTATGATTCTTTTTTTCCTTAGGATACTTTGGATCTTCAATTTTAAGTTATAATATTCTGCTCCTTATAAGCAAATAAACTAATCTTATCCAAAAATGATAGCATAACCTAAGTTCTAAATTATTTATCATTTCTCTTAAACATATCTTACTAAACGATGCAGTTACATGAAATAAAGATAGCGAAAACAGATGCATAGGATTAAGGAAGAAAGCTAGAGTATTACTCTTAACATATCTCAAAATCATGGCACAGTGCGAAGAGGTAGGACCTTTATCTGCCTAATATCCTCTAGTACAGGGACAATGTTAAAGCTATTTCTTCAGCTTTATTAGAACATCAAATATTTAAAGAAATATAAACACTGTCCAATAAAATGTGTATCAGTCATAGGGCTATGTTAACTATGCTGATAACCACATAAAAAAACTAAATATTATTTCCATTCCTTATAACATCCTTTTTCTTAAAACATCATCTTGGTTTCCTGTTCACTAAGTACTTCCAAGCCACTATCTCAACATTATTTCTCAAGATTTTTCTACATCTTACATCGATAAATAACTATCTGCATTTACAAAACAATAAATAAAATTCATTAATAGTTAAACAATTTAGCTGTTCCACAAGAAAAGTCTGTCCACTTCATCATTCTATATGTCTAATCATATACAATCTACTTAGACAATATTTGAATATCCAATAACATGAACATTTTAAAAGAATCACATAATTATTTGTTATGTTGGATTATATTACTAATAAAAAAAAAAATCAAAAAAAATTATCGTATGCATATTTTCAAATCAATCCTATCTCATAATGTTTTTTTAAAATGTTGTATAAAATGCGTTTACATTTATAATAAAAAAAACTTTTACACTTCATTCTTCCAATTTAGGGATGATCTAAAGAAAACAAAAAAATATACATTATAAATTATCAATAATTATTATTATTGCCAATAACCTTTATCTAGTCATCGTGTTCAGTAGGCTTCCTTTGTCCACTTGAGCATTGCAGATATAAAAAAAAATTCATACCCGTACACTTTATATTAAAATACTTTTAGCTAAATTATTAGATTGTTATATTATATAATTTTAATATTAATAAATTAATGTTTTTATGTTTTTCCTAACCTTATATAAAAATTTAGATTTAAACTAAGTTAACAAAATAAAAAAAAAATATCAAAACTATAGTTACATATTTTCTTGACGACAGTTCCTGATAAGTCCAAAATGTTTATCATCTTCTTTAGAGTTTTTAAAAATGTTCTCCTCTAAGCGCGTTAAAGTTTAAAATAAAATAATTATTAATCCATTTAGTAAAATTTAGAAAATAATCCTTGGTTTTAATTTTTAAGATGATAATATTAATTAATCCCGTGAAGCTTCTTAATCTTCTCTACCAATATTCTCTGCGTATCCGATGCATCAATCCATTTAATTTAACTTTTAAAAATATTCGATAAACTTTTAAGTACTATTTGTATTTCCATGGATCTATTTTTTTTTATTCATCTATGTGTTCACTTTTTATCTATGCTTCCTTTTTGATACATTTAAACTTTTGTTTGGTATTTTTTTATAAATCTCTTTTAAAATAAAAACTTCATATACTTTTGAACAAATCTTTTCCAAGTACATTTTAAATAATTCGAAGAACGGATATTTTAATACCAAAACGCTTCTGTAACATATTTTCCTGGGTTCTTTATTTAATTCTTGAAAAATATTTTTAAAAAATGTTACCTTCAGAAAGGATATAACATTTTACTCCTTTGAATATCATATTATATAAAATAATCCATGAAATATAATTGTCTTACTACTATTTAAAAATAAATCTTGGGTCAGTTTATAAATAATACGTTTCCATACATTTTTAGACTCCGTTTAATGTCCGAGCTGTGGTTTTTATGTACCAGAACAGTTCTCCGGTTATGCATAAATAAAGCTGTATCAATAAATATTCAAATATTTCTTCAGCATTACAATTTATATCCATTTTATTTCGTAGTATATCCATTTTTTATTGCGTAGTTTAGATTAAACTTTTATATAAAATACGACTTATAAAGAACTTTAAAAAATTTAACAAAGCATGTTGAACGAAATTATTAAAATATTTTTTAGTTTATACTCTCTTTTGCAAAAAATATTTTTTAAAATTATCAATTAGTTTTTTGCAGATAAAGTTATAAGAAAGTACCAAAAAAAAAAAAAATTGACTAAAATAAAAGATTTTTTAAAATACTATCTTTTGATAGTTATAATTTACCTTTCTTCGGTTTCAATACATTATTAATCTCCCGCTATAACTTAGTTACAATGATATTTATCGTCTGTAAGGATACCTATTCTTATTGGCCAATTCTTACTTTAGCTTGAGAAAAAATTTACATATTTCCAATTTATAGTAGAATTATATTTGAAAATAAAAAATAATGATGTAATAAACCTAAAATATTATTTTAAAATATTACCTTTAAATAAATTATTATTTTATTAAAACTATTTAAACATTTAAAATAACTTTTAATACAACATTTAACAACTTATTCCATTTTTTTAATATTCAATTTATCTATTTTTATTTAAATAAAATATTTAATTTTTATATATCTGTATTCGTCTTTATTACATTACTTAAAACATTACATACAATAGTTAACTTAATGTTTAATACTATTTACTTTTATGATAGGCAATAATTCTATCCAATTCTATAATATAACTTTTAAAATATTTTAAACTTTGTTATTATTTCAAACAAGTGTGTGTGTGATAGTATACATTAAAAAATCACGTGATTAATAACTTTGACAGACGATTTTCAATCTATTTCTCTGCCTAGACTAATAAAATTGATACACTTATCATATTATATAAAATAATTATAAAAAATTTGGAAGAACAATTTTAAAAATATAGAATTAAATATAATTTTCACCATCATAAAGTTTATTTTAAAATATACTATATTAATTTTGACTATTTAAATATGATTACAAATTTAAACAAAGCATTTATTAACTATAAGTTTTAAACTATTAAAATCGAATTTATTAAATATACTTTTAATTATTTACAGCTGTGTTATTTAATATGGCTAGCTTTTACAACCATATGCAACAATATTTAAAGCTTTATATAACTATTTTTAAATGATTTTATATACTACATATTCTCTTTAGCTTCAAATTGTACTTTAAAGATATAATTGACTTAATATAATTAATGTATTAAAAGAACATATTCTAAATTTAAATTTTTTTAGTAATTAACTGTTATGAATTATTACTGACCTATAGAAAAGGGCACAATATATATATATAACAATACTAAAACATTTCAACAGTGCTATTTGTATCTAGAAACACAGTCTAAATCAAGCAACATCCAAAAAAGGATTCCTTTTACCTATGATTCTAACATTAACTTGTATTCATTTACTATATTTAAGTTTCAACAAGTATTATGCAACCATTGATTTATTATATATATATATTGTGCCAGGCATTATCAAATGTCCATGCACAAAATCTGCTGTAAAGGATATTACAGCAGATACATTTATGAATTTGTAGATATTAAGCACAACAAATATATAAATGTGCTATATTAATAATGGAGTGGTCTGAGCATTAAAATACCCACACAGACCAATTTAAATAATATGAAATTGACATAGAAAATATTGTAGTAAACTCATGTATTTTTTTGGTTTTATATTTCCTTTTTGTATATGTTTTATGATATGTTATTTTATGTATTTGGCTTTCTCTGAAAAATTCAAATAGAGAAAAGCAATTGTTCCAATATAATTGTACATTTTTTTTTTAATTACTTTTCTAAAAACTAATTTTATTCTGTAAACTAAGAATGTTAATGGCTTGTGCAAAAATCTGATCAAAAGCAAAATGTTTGATAATGCTTTAATTAAACTGTTATCTTTTTAAAAATTCTTTTGAATTGATTTTGTGAGCAAGTGGTCTGAGTAATCAATAAGGAATGTTATAATCTAAATGATAAGATAAATTGGAAGGATTGGCTGATTCATGCTTCTCTGGGGGCTAGTGGGATTGATATAGTTTGGTCAGGGCAGGGAGATTCTTTCTGTTGTTGGCAGCCATTCTGGGCAAGTCATTTTTTTTGTTGCTCCAGAATTCTCCAAGCGATCAGCTACTTAGAGAGTCATTTATAAATAGTACTATTAGTGACATTCGTTAGAACAAATCCTTTATACAGTTCTTTTAAGAACTCTTATCTTTGTGGATTCGAATAACTATTGGAGACAGCCTATGAAAATTTATTAAATAATCCTCGTTACTATTTAGATATATAAAAAAAAGAAGATATGAAGCAATATACTAGAGATTCCGGCAAAATGACCGTGGGGTAGACAACTAGACGGTACACTGCCCTTTCTCTGTCCTAAGCCGCCCAGATGTGACCACACCAGTTCCAACCTCCCAGGAGGATGGCCAGTGCCACCTTACTAAATGGAAGAAATCGTCACCACACAGCTAGTTAACTTGAAGCCCACTCAGCCCAGAGGAGAAGAATGAAGATGCAGATATAAGTTTATTTTAAGATATTTATTAACATTGAAATAATTAACTTTTCTATTTCCGATTAGATATATATATTTTTTTTGTTATTATTATTTATCATTTAAAAATGAGAGAGTCTCTCGCATATGTATAAATTTACGGTTATTGCGGTCATAAATGGTAAAGCTTTTACTTAAGTCCTTTGAGTGAATTTTTCTATTTCAAATTAGTATTTTCAGCAAAGATCGCAATGAGATTTTTTTGTTGTTGTTGTTATTGCTATTCGTTTTGCTGTTGTTGTTATTCCTGAAATTCGTCAAATATAAATATGCATGTAGATATATGTATGCGTTCATACACTTATTATATTCGGTAAATATGATATCTCATGCTGAATATCTAAAAATGTATTTATATTGATAAAAATGTATTCTTTCCTTATCAACCACGTACCTGTAATAATCATTTAACTTACCCATTTGAAGACCCTAGATGTAGAGTGACTGAGCTAGCCACAAAGGGATATCACTCTACTGGGGTGTTGAATCTTATTCTCATGCTTCGCTGGACATATGGTATTGCACATCCTTCTGGGAGGAAAAAAAAAATTCATTTTTATTCTTTTCTAGAAGTGGCGCGCAAAGGTCTATTTTGTAAATAGATTTTTCAAAGGTGTGTACTTGCCATTGTTCTAAATATTCGGGCATTCAAATAAGATATCAACAAAAGGGTGTTTTTAACTGGAAGAGTCCCGTCAATCCACTCTTCTATCAGTTTGGCTAGAAGTACCCATATACATGAGTACAGACAATCGGCTAGATTGGTATCCATTTCTTTTCCTGTTAAATCTTGTTCACTTCATGCTCAGTGCAAGATTAGGATCAGGAAATCCGCAGGGAGAATGGACCGGTACAATATATATATTACTGGAATAAAAGCTGGATGAATAAAATTAATTCTTATGCATGCATATAGAAGTAGTTTCACATAGATCAAAATTTGTTTAATGGTATTAAAAAATGTACATCAAATGGTAATGTACATATCTATCCTCTAAGTAGGGTAACAATACCATAAAAATGTAGCTTTTACATTCCTTACAACCACACTGCAGAACTTGGGATAAATAGTAAATAATTCAATTCGTTTTCAGCTTATAAAAATGGAAATGTAAAATATTAATTAGTCATAGGCCGTGTATACATAGAAGGAATATTAAATCAGGAGTAAAGAAATAAGATGGTATTTTAAATAGCAAAAATATTTTTTTAATAAGAGTATTTAATCAATGAACAAGTTTGCAACATATATCATGATATATACTAAATACTTTAAATGGTCAAATTTTACTCTTAAAAAAAATGTCCATAATGTTTTTTTTATAAAACTTAAATAATCAGTCTAAAATAAAATTGAAATAGACAGCTAAATATAAATAAAACATTTATTTAATACATCTAACTAGCTTTCATTCTTTATTAGAACCATATCAAGAAATTTCCTTCTTTATAATCACATGACCAACTCCTCTACAGCCACTCCACCTAATGGACATTATTTACATAACATTACAATGGCGATTGTTGGCTTATTGGTAACTTTAGAATTATAGATTAAAATATTTTTGTAGATTGTTTTTTAAATATATATAAAAAATAATGCTTGTAATAAGTTTATTCACTTTTATGTATATATATATTAATAATTATATTTATTGTAGTTTAATGCAAATAATGTCCATTGGGTGGAGCTGCTGTGGAGTAGTTGGTCATGTGATTACAAAAAGGAAAACTCTTGATAAACATATATTACTAATTATATTTATTGTAGTTTAATGCAAATAATGTCCATTGGATGGAGTTGCTGTAGAGTAATTGGTTATATGATTATAAAAAGAAAATTCTTGATAAGTTCCAATAAAGAATGAAAACCTGGTTAGATGTATTAAATTCTTTTTTAGTTTATATTTTTAGTTATCTATTTCAACTTTGTTTTAGAATTATTTTAAATGTAATAATATATATGCACATACATACATATATATGACTAAATGAAATGTTTACTATTAACTGATGGAATAAATTAGGATTTTAAAGTATTATCTTGTAAATGTATATTTGTAAAAAATAATCAAATAATTTATTTCTTGAAAATTTATAAAAAGTTTGAACACGAGAAATGACAGAACTGATGTTTATGGACTTTAAGCTCCGGAGTCTGTTATTGCATATTTGTACCAAAATAGTAGGATAATGTATATAGCTGCATATCAATCAATATTGCTCTGTCCTATGAACAGATCCGGAGAGTAATCACACAGCTAATTCACCCATTTCTCCATTCTGTTCTGTTCATTGTCCAGATCTTCAATTCCACATATTTCTTTTCATCTTTTATAGCATTCAGTAAGGTCAATTTCTCCAACCTTTTTTATTTCATTCACCATTCCTTCCAAAATGTCCTTCATTAAAGTATTATTTCTTCTTAGTTATGCTCAATTCAATTTCTCTTTCTATCTATAATTTTTTCAATCAATTTTCTTTTTTCATTTATTCTTTTAAAACTTCCTTATTTGTCATTTTATTCATTTAACCATCTCCTTTGTTTGCCACAACCATATCTTAATGTCCTGTATATGTGGAATAAAAATTTGTGTGATTTATTATTCAAAACCAACAAGGAAAGTAAAATTAGCAGGAATTTTAAAAGAATATAAAAAGAAATAAGTATTAAAGCATTTTATTATTTTGCCCGCAGCATTCTTTAAAAATAAATTTCTTATTATTACAACAATAAAGATTTTTATTATAAACCATTAGTTCAGTCTTTATTTTTAGTTTAATGCTTTTCATGGTTAGGTCTTCTTATAAAGTTGCAGTTGGGTGATTTTTAATAGTGTGGCCAAAATTCTTTGCATTTTAAAATTATGACGTACTAAGTAATTTTATCCATACTGGACATGTTAGTCACTTGAAATTAAAATGAAGCTTTTTCTTAATCAGTTGTCACATGATCTAAATATTTTAGTTGGTCACCTCTGTTGACATATGGATAATAGTAGCTCACAAGCCTGAGGCAGCCCATGCAACACTAGTTTAATATGTACTCTGAGTTTATGCAAATTCTGATGAACTAAATTTAAAATGATTAACTGAAAACTACTTTTACTCTGAAAGTACCTCTTATACTGCCTAATTTCAAAAACAGTATCAAAATTAAAAGGGATTATGGGATTGCTATTAAAATAATAAGCTTGATTTCATTTTTTAATTACCTGCACTTAGAAAATTTAATAATCAATTAGTAAAAATATCTGGTACTTATATATTGAAGCAGTCAATCTTAGCTTAAGATTGAGCTTCATGTTTCCACCTACTAACCAGTACTCAAACCCTATATCCCATCCCACTCCTTTGGTCGTATATATATAGGAGCAAAAACTTACTAACAAAATATTGATGTTTTAAATATTTTATTATACATCATTTTTTAAACTTTTGTTTTAAAATTGCTTGTTTTTCCTTTTAAATTGTATATTTTGTAAAATCCAAGATGGAAGATGCAACCGTAATTGTCCAAATATAATTAAAGGGTTGGAAACACTATTGTTTTAATCTGGGAAAGGTATTTTTAATTAAAGTTTTTACTTAAAATGGGATTAAGATTAAAGATTTTCTTTTGTTATAAACATTTTTGTCAAATCTATTTCTAATCTG
Source organism: Epiperipatus broadwayi (assembly GCA_028023455.1). Classification (NCBI taxonomy): domain Eukaryota; kingdom Metazoa; phylum Onychophora; class Udeonychophora; order Euonychophora; family Peripatidae; genus Epiperipatus; species Epiperipatus broadwayi. The sequence goes on from JAQFVV010000006.1 coordinate 12,188,087, forward strand.
GAAATAGATTAGAATTTATTTTTGGACATTATCTAACAGTTGCATCTTTCAAAAAACAATGAACAAAGAAATGTAAAATTTCAGTTAGATCAGAGATTAGATTTTAAGGCTAAAACTAAGCAATTAAAAGCATTTCAGAAATACCTTGGCAGAGTATAAAATGGCTGGATTTTAAATCACCAACAGATAGATTAGCTACTATTGAGAGAACTGTACAGTTAACTGAATCCAAGCTGTTTTGAAATGTAAGCATAGAAAGCTCATCACCCGTGATGGTCATCTAACACTGCCATTATATCAAGCTTCTGTAGAATGAAATAAAAACCCTACTGGAGAATTGTGGAATGCTGAATAAATGCTTGCTGTTATTTAAGAACCAATTGCCATGCATGAACAGACTTTAAAATATGGCCTCATAAAATAGTGCAAGGTAAATTTTCAAGCTGCCACCTAAAAGTAAATCTAGCCTAACTAATCTCATCAAGATTTCTTTTATAACTGATTTAACTTTATGTAAAATGTAATTTGCTCTTAAATAATTTCTACAAATTTAATTCTCTCTCGGTCATTTATTTATATATATTTATTATTTGATTTATACATCTGCTCGCTTTTTATTAATATGCCAATTTCCAATAACTTGGCGAACTTAATTTTTTAAAATCCTTTTCGTCTTTCAATTAAATCTCCATTAATTAAAGTTTTTACGAATCAACATTTTATGTTGGTTTATTATAAAATATATTTGTTTAACTCTGGATTTTCTACCCGGAGAGAATCCAAAACTTAGGCTAATTAACGCTTTGAAATTTAAAAATATTATTTACTCATTTCTGAAAAGGTGATCTATTAGTTGTTTTCTATAACTGCTAGCTTTCTTTTATTTTTCCATACTCTTAAAATATCTTATGCTTAAATATTCTCAGTTGTTATAAAATCCATGAAGGTGGGATTGAATTATTTAAAATAGTAGAAAAGGGAAGGGGGTAAATCTTAATGTTTCTTTTACTAAATAAAATCTTAACATATTAGGGAAATCTCTCTCTCTCTCTCTCTATCTATATATATATATATATATATATATATATATATATATATATATATATATATATATATAACTGCATAGCGTATTATTTGTCTAAATTATGGCATTCAAACAAGGGTCATTTATTTTTAAAGCAGTAAATCTTAGTCAATGTCATTAGTGACATTTATCATTACTGCATTACTGACATTTGGCTTATCTTCATATATATATATATATATTACGTGCTTCTAGTCTTCTAATCTAGGGGTTGTGATAAGTTCAAACCCATAGATTTACTTCTCAAACCTTGTCCTGAGGATAGTTAATCTTCCCAGGACCATTTATTTTATATAAAAAGGCTTCTGGCAGTGATTCCCGTGAGTCTGGCACACACTATGCCTATCCGCTTTCTTTGTATATAAGGCCTGCATGCTGGTGACATCCATGGCATGCCTTATCCACTTTTCTCTAAGCACTTCCCAAGAAGAGGGGCTTAGACTTCTTTCTTGTCCAGAAGCATGACCATTTCTGCTTAGTTATTTATCATTATGTCAGTACCGCCCAAACTTCATATTATTATTATTTCTTTTGCTTATGATCTAATTTTAGTGCTGTAATAATATTAAAATTGTGCTCTGCTCAAAATATATATAAATGCCAATTATTACTAGTTTTATTAATTAAATTTATTTCAATCTTATACAATCCCACCATCGTAACTTATTTTTGTATTTAAGAGTATCTATATGCCTTGGGGGAAATAAGCATTCTTCTTACCAGTGCTACTTAAAAAAAGTTTCATTAAGTATTTTGTCATATAATCAAATATGTTTTCAAATGTATTTTAATTATTTTCACGATCGTAATGGCGTGAAAATAGTTTGTATTATATCTGTAATGAATCTCAGAATGCTCCCAGAAGTAATAATGTTAGTCACCATGTTTCAGAACTGTAACCCAAAGCGTTAATAGCAATTTTTTGTAAATTCTTTCTAATAATCGATTGGCATCTTAATATTGAACCCACCAAAGATGTGTGCTTATTTATAATATATCATTTAGTTAATAAAGAGCATATGAAAAATAATAGCGTGAATGATATAATCATCTACCGTTTGCTCATTCACACACATACTAATGTTTGCAATTAATTTATAAATGTATGTAAACAATTTGTCACTATATTAAACTAATTTTTATTATCCAACTTATCTGAGTAGTTTGAATTCCTTTTTTCTCCACTTCCAAAAGTACAGCCATGCTTATATATATTTTAGTTTAGTCATAGTTAATAGATGTCTCATTGTCTTCTCCACTCTGCTAGTGGGCCAGATTTAAAATTAATTCTCATGTGCCATCATTGTTATGTTATCCATTAGGTGTTTGATCTGGAGATTAGAGAGTGGGTTCGAATCCAGGCTGGTCCCTGAACTAAATCTCGGGCTTGACTGAGTTTGAAGTACATTTTATGAGTTTCAGCTCATGTTAGATGGATAAACATGTTTTGACCGGTACAATATAAGCCCAGTACTGACATGTCATATATATATATATATATAGTTTTTTAATCCACTGATCTCGAAAAATAACTTGTTGACAAACTCAATCGATCAATTAAAGATTTATTTGAAAAAAGGACAATCTGTAACATTATTTAGTAGGATGAAATACATGTTTATGAATATGCTTTTATGTTTTTTGTAAAAAATCATCTTCCACCAAGTAAACTTATAAAGATTTATTGTTAAAAATGGCCACCCATAAGTTTATTTACCGGAAATGAAGAAACATACATTTTCATTTTTTGGGAGAAGTCCACCAAGCAAACTTTTAACAATATACATTTTTTATAAGTGGTAAACAAACAAAAAAATAATATATATATATATTCATTTACAAATACCTTGGTCAGATTATTAATACAGATGGAAACATAATGGATGAAATTAATCATAGAATTAAACTTGGTTGGAGTGCTTTTGGTAGAAATAACTTGATACTAAAAGTAAATATGCCTATGTGTTTGAAAAGGAAGGTTCTTAATAAATGTGTTTTGCTAGTTCTTACTTATGGATCTGAGACTTGGACACTTAATAGAAGAGCAATACAGAGACTTCAAACCACTCAAAGAAGTATGGAAAGATGCATGTTGGGAGTAACAAGAAGAGATCAAAAATGCAATGTATGAGTAAGAGAACAAACAGGTGTTACTGACCTCATTGAAAAAATTAAAAGACGGAAGTGGAGTTGGGCTGGACATATTGCTAAAAGAGATGATGATAGATGGACAATTGAAATGTTAAACTGGATTCGAAGAGATTGTAAAAGATCCAGAAAGAGACCACATGTGAGATGGATGGATGAAATAAGAAAGTGTGCAAGGGTGATGTGGAGAAGAGAAGCTAAAGATCAGAAAAGATGGATTGAACTTGGAGAGACCTTCATCCTGCAGTGGATTGATAATGGTTGATGATGACTCTCTTAAAAGATCGCAAGGGTCATTAATTTGGTCTTTATATAAGTATTTGTTTGCTGTTGGTGACTTTCATCAGTCCTGGACTAATACACAAGTATCAGAAGTAAAAAGATGTTGTGGAGTTGACTTAATCAATAAATAAAATCTATTTGTATATTTTAAAATCATAAATTGAATTTAAATAATGAAAGAAGTCATTATATCTTGTTTTTTTGTTTTTTTTTTACAAAAACAAAATAATCCATCTCTCTCTTCTTTCTCTTTTTTACTATTAAAAAATAAATAAATAAATGCAGTACCATTTTAATCTCTCTCATATAAATGATTTCATTCATTTCATGAAAAAAAAAAGATATTTAAAAGTTTACAGTCTTTTAATTGTAGTTTGTACACAATCACATATATTAGAAGCATAGACAAGATACTTTTATTTAAAAATCACATGTATATTTAATTAGAAAAGATTTTAATTTAGACTTTCAAGCTTCTTACAGCTATCCACTCCATTTTATATAACCAATACCCATGACCACATACATGTGAAAAAGATAAACGGTCTCCAATATACATATTTTATGCTGAACCAACACTCACCAGTTTGTCTAGATCATCAGCTTCCACACATACATATAGTCAGTGCTCAGTATATATTAAGATAGTAATTTTTTGAACTTTAATGGACAGGCTTCAATCTTCTCCACCCTTCAACTAACTCTTCAGCCATCCATATCATTTATCTTTTTTACATGTATGTGGTCATGTGTACTGGTTATATAAGGGGGAGGGGTAGATAGTTTTAGGAAGCTTGACAGTTTGAGTTCAATTTCTTCTAATTACATTAGGTATAGAGAAGATACTTGTATTTAAATATGTCAACTTGCTACCACTATAGGACAAAATAATTAAAGCTTATTATCATTACATGACATTATGAGGTATAAGACTGGAATGTCACAATATATATATATGTAACAGGAAGTTTTCAACTTACATAAACAGTCGAATACATAATTTTTAGCAAAGTTTAATTTATGTATAAATTTTAAAAAATTATAAACTTTTATTGCTGTGATATTATTAAAATTCATCCTTTTTTAAAAATCAAATCTAAAACCTTATCCACAGTGAAAGTATTTTTACAAAACCTATTTTTTTAATATATATTTTTAATGCTATTTAAAATAATGGATGTCTTTAATCTTTCAATTGGTTGACATTTTAATTATTCTCCCTGGTGGCGATTTTTGAAAGCATTCAACATTTGATTTTAATATTAAATCTTTATTTTGTATTAGAATTTAATTTGGACTTGATTCATTAGAAATATAAGACTACAAGTGAAAAACATCATAAAAAGAGATATTTGAATTTTGTAAATATAGAAAAAATAATAATAAAGATAATACATAATGAGAACAGTGAACTTTTTTCTGATTGGCCATGTGAAGGATAGTCAGCTCAGCCAATGAAAACAGAAAATTAATGAAATTTAATTGATTGAACATTCTCTTTAAAATGTAAATAAATATATGTAAAACCATCATAAAACTATCTAATTCTAAAGTTAAAAATGGCATTTATGATTTTCAAAATATTACAAATATTATGGAGTACTATGTTAAAATGGCATTAATAATCTTACCACCATAGAACTCTGTTATGATTGCAATTGATTTGTTAACAGAGTAATTTATCCAAGCAACGAACCCATGTCTGAGAAATCTAGAAATTAAATTTGTGTTTTTCACTATCTACTGAGAAATGTTGCTAACATTTTTTTTACGGCTTTAAAATTCACATATATTTATTTTCTAATATTTTAATTTCCAAAAAATTCAAAAGATGTCATGAAAATCGAATAAGTGGGAATTTTAAAGTTATTGAACCGCACATTGATGCCTAGTCACTGTATATTCAACAATCTCAAATTTTGTGAGATTACTTCAATAAAATATTTTTGGAAAGTTTATGATTATTTTTGTATTGTAATTGTTTAATAATTATTAGAAATTAAAAATATATATTTTTACATATTTATTTTTTACTGAAATGTTTTATTTTTAATTATAAAAGAATATATTCTTCTGAATATTGTTACCATAGACATTATCATCATTTGGAAATACATTTAGGAATGAGGTTACTCAGCAGACTTCTATAATATTTGGTGATATCATAAAAATTATGAAAAATTTGTAAACTTTTAAAGCATAAATTGGTAGATTTAGTAGATATTAAAAATAATTTGCTCAGACTTTTAAAACAAACATTAAACAAAAAAGATTTCTTTCATTTTGCAAATTGAATCAACTCCACCTGAAATTTGATGATATGACAGCATTTTACTTTGATTAAAATTTAATTTTTATATCAAATGTGATTTTTTTAAATTTATTTAATTTCTAAACAAAAATATCTATCGAATGAGGTCAAATTTATTATATTCTGATAAATAATAATGGTTGAATATTAAAATGGAAGTTGAAGGCTTAAATCTAGTGAGAACAAAGAAATTTGTCAGAATTTAGCAGAGTGCAGGAGAATTAATTTATATTTTTAAAAATAAAATATATTCAAATAAAATCAAACTGTAATTATGTACACTTTTGTTTTTAAATAATTGTAATACAAATATTTGATAAAAATAATCATAAAAATTTTAAATAAATTATAAAAATTTTTCAACTTTTCGCTTATCGTTCTCGCAACATTTGCTTTAATACATAAGTATATAAAGTTTAGTACTCAAATTTGAAAGAAGTCATCTGCTAAAGTTTAAAAAATATATTTTTCCTTTCTTTTCATTTAATAGTTGAACAAAAAAAGTTATATTACTTTGCTTTTTATGAGATATTTTAGATTCTTTTTATATCATGAAAATGAATTATTTAATTTTAAATGATGTATTTGAAATGTTTTGCATTTTCTGTATGTATTAAATACATGTTCCAATATTTTTTTATATTATAAAGACATAGCATAATGAAAGATATTTAAGTTTTTTCTTCAAATCCATACCATAGCTCATTATAGATAGTATTTACATAAACATGCTTTGACAAATTTAAGCTCCAATTATAAAGCTTGAAATATTTATCATGCCAAATAAAAACTGAACAACTGCCCTGCAGTACACAATGCACTTTGGGATTATTCATCATCGAATACCTGAAGCATTACCACTTTTCTATATATTATAATAATGGAATCTTAATATATTAATAATGTTAGAATGAGCAGGTGGATATTAAAGCATTAATTATCAATGCAAATCTTACTTAAATCATCGTGTTTTAATGCACTAAACATTAAACATGGCATAATCATATAAAACTCGTTTTGATAATTAAACCATATTTACAAATTAATGTAAACAAACTTGGTCAGAATTACAGTACCACGCAAAAAAAACTGAGCAATCACTCTGAAATATGCATACATCTAAAGATCCTGCCTCGTCAGCTACCTAAAGTATGATCAATCACTAGTTGGTCATGTTTTTTACATGATATGATGTTTGAATAATAAATGTTCCAAACATTATGGTTGTAGATTATGTTTCCAGATTTGTTTACATATAGTTGTAAGTGCTATAATTTAATATATCTATAACTATATCAGACATTGCTCCCATAATAATGCATTTGTGTATGTTGAACTTATATGAAGATCCATCTATGTATGTATAATATATATATATATATATATATATACATAGATATATATATCTCTATGTCTAAATATATATATATATATATATATATATATATATATTTAGACATAGAGATACAGTAAAAGAGCTAATTTGCTATTGAGTTTTAGCAAGAATTGAGTAGTTCTTTATCCCTGTCTTACCCTTTACCTAAGGATATTTTTAAATATCATTAATCAACTAACCTTATCATGGTTAGGTAAATTGACTGAGATCCAGCTACCTGAGATAAAATCCTAAGCCTCCTGAAAATAGCTTCACTTGGTCTGGATTTGAATGCTAGATCATAAGCTAGGTGCTACCTCTATACTACAAATTTCTTTGATATTTAAAACACACTGTAATATAATAATTACTTGAATGAGCTTAAATAATTTTACAGCTTATTGAATATGTAAGATGACATATAATCTTCCTCTTTTCTTGAGCTTATATGCAAATGTTTTGAATATTTATTGAGAAAAAGTATTATAGTTTAAAATTTATTTATTACTTGCTAGATATGCTTTCAGCCACTCTTGTCACACTCACCTTTCTCCATTAGAATCGATATAATATTTAAATATAGTGTGCCATATGCAAATTTAGTCAAATGTTCCATTTTCTGATAATGGATAATTTGTTCAGAAAGAGAAGATAAAAAGTGTAAAGTTAAGGAGCCCTCCATCATTTCAAAAGATCCCTGTGTGATAAATAAAAACGGGCCCTGTGTTCCACTATCCAGAAAATAGAACATTTGCATAAATTTGCATAAGACTTTTATAAAGGAGAAGTGTAAAAGATATGAATATGACAAGAATTGTCAGAAGTATGCTTAGCAACTAATAAATAAAATTTAAACTATAATATCTTTTCTGAATAAATGTTTGAAACATTTAGATAGATATATGGATATGTAACACTAAAAATATAAACTTATTCCACAGAACAAACAAGTCTAGGTACTATAAGTAAGATAATTTACAAGCAAGATTCCCAAAGAATTATTCAACAATGCCGACTTTTTGTTATACAAATGTCAATTTATTTTGTCAGCTAAATCTAACAAAAGGGATTAGCATTGATGTATCAAAAGTAGGAATTATTTTTCTTGTTTAGGTGATTCTATGAAAATCTTGCTTGTAAGTTGTTTTAATAACATATTTGGACTTCTTTATTCTGTGTAATCAAGTATCGAAAAGGCATCATCAGCTAATTAAGCGACAGTGTAAAATGCTTGACTGCTGTTTTTGATAATAAATAAACATAAACCATGGGTTTAGCACCTATATGGCAGCTTTATTATCACTTGGAAAACACTGTTTCTTATTAGAATTGGATTTTCTTTTTGATTTTACAGTCAGCGTATTTGTATTCATCTAATCAATTCAGATTAAACTAAGAACTTTACCATTGGCTAATAATATCCAGATATAAACATCACACGATCACCATTTCCTATGCTTGCTCATAACTGTTATCAAAACATGCAAAACTCTCTAAATGTATTGTTACTCAGTGCAAGCCAGAGTATATATATAGATCCTAAGATCTAGGTGCTGTGCTTCCAGATCCAAGGTTCCTCACTGACAAAGACCACAAGCCAGAAACTAGTCTGGGGATATTGGATGAGTAGGCACTAGATGGGGATTTTATGCACAAGCCTTCTGGCAGCCATTGATTACTCTGGCTTGCACTGAGTGGCAATACTATAGAGTGTTTTGCCTGTTTTAATACCCAGATATCCATTTAGTAACCAATATTGGATAGCTAACTAAATGAACCATGGACTGATGATCTGTGATCTGAATAAATTTTCCAAGAATCATCCAGACTAGATTGACTGTTCAAGGGTCTGGCAAACAGATACATGCTTTTTTAAAAAAATCAGATGAGTTCAGATTATTGATAGGTTCTGCTGATAGTGGTATCTTGAGAAATGGGTTAACCACGAACAACAAATAAGCACTGTTCTATCAAGATCATCTCCTATTGTCTTTACAATACAATGTTGTTCCTTCTAAGACTAGATACTGCTTCTGATATTCAAGTTTTTTTCTGTTTCCTTCTTTTCCTTATTGATTTCCATTACTTTATGTTAATCTACGGCCCAACACCCACCTTCATTATCAATTGGCAAACACTGTATCATATTAGAATTGTTCTTTTTGGTTTTTACAATCACTCATTTGTATTCATCTAATCAGTTCAGATTAAACTAAGAACTTTACCATTAGCTAATAACAGCTAGATATCCATTTATTTATGAATATTGGATAGCTAACTAGATAAACTATGAGCTGGCTACCTTTGATCTGAAAAAAATTTCCACGAATCATCCAGACTAGAATTGAATGCTCAGGTATTTGACAAACAGATACTTGCATTTTTTAATTCATGTTTACGCCCGCATTTGGGCTATGATTTTCAAATTATAAACATCTGGGTTCAGGTTACGATTAACAGAAATCTACACAGGCTAGCATGTACTTTTTACACCTTTGTTTCCATCTCTTTTTTTAGTTTCATGAAAGGTAAGTCTTATTTTTCTACGATAAAAAATAAAAATTTTATAATTTTTGTGATCAAGTAGATTGATTTTTTTTGTCTTTCTCTCATTTTTTTGATAGTTACTGGAAAATTATTCGACATGAAAAATACGTCAGAAAAAATAAAACTTTTTACCACTGTATTTTGAAGACAACATTATGGGGGCCTAATGGTAAGCATTTATTTTTCTATATTTTTTAATTATTATTTTATTTTTATATATTTATATTTGATAAAAAATATACGAAAAAATTAATATTGAAACTAACATAAAATAAAAAAGCTCGTGATTGGGTAGATTTACATTGTGAATTATCTGCATCTTTTGCTATGATGTGGGCTTGGGTCCAGTATTTGAATTAGGTGATATGAGACAAAGATAAATATATTTTGCAAATATTATGACCGGATTTAGATTTTTCTATATTGTCTTGTCTGCATTTTAATGATAATAAAATACGCAAATGTTAAAAGTTAAGATTTTGACAGTATATAAACTTAGATTGATTATACACTACTGCATATCAAATGCAAAGACAGGTGGCAATTGATGAAGCTATTACTAAATTTATGGTCATAGTAGCATGAAGCAATATGAGCTCTCAAAACCTATAAAGATAGGATTAATAATACTATATCACACTGACTCTAAACTATTCAACTTATGTACCTCAAGCTTAACTATAATGAATTTGGTATTTCATTTATTTTGTATAAAGTGACTATTTTAGTAGTACTTTTTAATAAATTACAAACTGTATTGAAGTTCTTTATTATAATATTCAAATTATACTAACTATTGATCAATATTAACTACTTGTTATAAGGGATGTTATTAGGGATGACATAATCATTGCAAACCTCTGTATGGAAATACATTTTGAAGGGCTATTAGGAAAAATGAAAGGTACTAATATCTTTATTCTATGAAGTTTTCTCTAAGAAGTTTTCAATTGAAGGAATACCTTAGATAAGTGTTATTATATACTAATTTTTAAAAAATTTTGTGATAAATCCAATTAACCTACTAACAAAAATATAATTTTAAGTTGTATGCATGATAATTTAGAATTTATGAAATAATATGAAAATAATTGTTAGAAATATTAACTTTTATTCTTTTTTTATTACTTTGAATATCAATGACTATATTTTTTTCCAGCTTAATTACATTTGTTTGATCTTTCAAATAATATATATTGTCATTTTTTATTAAGAAAACTTAAAAGTTGTGATAAAATTTGTGGCTTAGCATAATTTTTTAAATATTCAATATGGCTGCTTGCAAGCGAAGAGGTTAAAAAAAATCATATTGTATTCAGATTATTGATAGATTCCGCAGGTAGCAGAGTGATCTTCAGATATGAATTTAGCAGTGAATAACAAATAAACACTGTCCTACCAAGTATATCTCCTGTTGCTTTAAGATAGAATTTTGGTCATCCAAGCTAGATACTGTTTCTGATATAAAGTTTTTTACTGTTTCCCTATTTTCCCGATTGATTTCGATCACTTTACGTTAGTGTACGGTTCGGTGGTTATGGGTCTCGCCCGCAATTAGCTATTTCCTTATATTAACTGCCGCAATGAGAGAGTGTAGAAATTCTTATGATGATGATGATAAATGTTTTAAAAATAAGTAACTGACTTATTTAGATTATCTCCAAATTACGATAACTAAAGTTTTTTTTTGCGGGTTTATTATAAATCTTTTCAGTTCTTGTTTTTATTAAAAATCTTTCAGTTGATTATAGATTGTTTGTTTACTTTAGCACTACAAAATACTTATTGTTTGTTTGCTTAAGTTCAAGCTTTGCCTTCTTTGTTTTAATGTTTAAAAACATTGTTAATTATCTGAATAGGTGCAAAGCTTCAAATGTCTTTCGCATACAAACTTGACTTCCTGCGTAATGATTTATACCTGTAAGTTGAAAACTAAGCTTATTCAACTGTTACAATAGGCTCCTTTTATCAATTGATTAGAAGAGACTTCTAAGGCTTTGTTCACCTGCAGAGCCAAACACTTCTGATAATCCTTCAGAAAGCTGACTCATTAAAAGGTTTTCTTCCTAAGGCGGAAACAAATTACTTTAAAGCACTTCGAACTGACTTAAAGATGATAGGTTCGATTAAATTGCTTTAGAGAATTGGAAAATCTACTGGGCAGCGGAGAAATTTCACTTGTTAATATTTGAGAAGGTGTGATTTATTGCTGTTTAAAATATTTATAAAGAAATTCCTTGCAGCATATTTATTTAGTGCAATAATTATATATATAAAACATACAAAAAAAGAGTAGTTACTTGCTTGGAAGATCATATGAGGTTTGAATGTCAAGATGCAGAATAAAAGGCCTTGTCACTCGACCCAAATGAGTTGCAATTTATATATACTTTATTCAGTTCAGATTTAATCCAAAAACATCTAATTTTTGAATTCAGCAATCTACCACACAGGGTGATTAAAAAATAGATTATTTGTTATAAACAATGGGGGGGGGGTCTATTGTACAATATTAATTTAAAGTTAAAAAGGCTATACGTAGCACTGAAATGTAATATTATATAGTTTAAGACGTAGTATATTATAATAAAAGAATAAATATATTCAAAATAAGAGTCAAGAGTCATAGATCACATGACTCTATACTCTTAAGCTTGTAAATTATAAACAATGAGGGTTGCCAATTCCTCAACAAGCTTTGTGATAAATGCTTAGCTAGAGAAAGCATTTAAAATATCTGTCAGGACCCCCCCCCCCAAACCTCTGACCATGGTTTTGTGCTCTGGCACTGCTCAGAGAGGTGATAGGATAGGTTCATATTCGTTTACACATATATACAAAACGCTTTTTTTAAAAAAACAAAAACAAAAAACAAACCTAATTAACCAAAAAATAAACATGTGTATATGTATATATATTCTCAACATAATTACACCATTTTATTTAAAAAAAATTAAATATACATATCTTTGGTTTAACAATGTATTACCTGCATCATAGAGAATTAGTGTTTACACTGCTCTACGTAGTTTGGCGCTGTAGGTAAAGCGTCCGACTCGGTGCGGGAGGTCCTAGGATCGGTTCTGGCATTCGAACTTCTTATGACCTCCCGAGCAATAAAGTCATGTGTGTTTTTTAGTTTTTAGTGTTTAAATTCAAGTTTAGACTACAACAATATAATGCTAAAGAAACTTAGTTACATATTATATGTAGACTGGCCAGTAAAATAGAGATGCCACCGTGTTTAACATCCAGATTTAAAAGTACCATTGCGGGAATGACACTGGGTTTTACAGACATGACACATTTTCCATTCCTTTAATTTTTTTAAATATGCAATTTTTTGGTCGTAGAACTTAAGAGTACTCTTATAGTACATGATTTACCCACCAGATGGAGTCATGTCAATATACAAACGGCCATTTTCCTTCACTTTTTATATACAGTATACTTATAATTATTCTATATATATATTTGTAGAAATATGTGTGTGTATATATATATATACATACATCTGACGTTAATAATATATAATTTTTTAAAAAAGGCAGGGGGTTGTATTATAAATGGATGAAAGTTATAAGTAAATTTATTGGTTTATCATTATAAAAATGACTACTGGAGAAAGATATTATAATTTTGAATTGATTTAATATATATATACACAGAATTGTATTTACATATGTATGTAAATGAATTATGTCCTATACATGAGGGATCAGAATGACTTATGGTCAACATGGGTAGGATAAGAAGGTTGGCACCAATGTGGGCTTTGAGCATTCCATCATCAGATTTTTAATGAAATGGATGGCTGAAGAGTTGTGGGGTGGAGTAGTTTGAACCCGGTCCATTAAAGTATAAAAATTGGCTATCTTAATATAAGTTGAACATTGATTGTATATATGTGTGGAGATGATAATGTGGACCAACTGATGAGTGCTGGTTTAGCATGAAATATGTGTATTGGTGATTATTTATCTTTTCAACCTGTGTGTGTGATCAAGTGTGTCAACAGTATGAGATTGTGTGGATAGTGGAGGGTCGTATGAGAGTCTGAATTCAACCCCCCTATATATTATATATTGGAGTGGAGTGCAGGTATGAACAAGCCTGTACTGTAGAAAAAAATTCATTATTACTTTTGAAATCATGTAATATAAAAGTAGAAATATATAATTGTATAAGTTTTTAATCTTAAGAAACTCAGAAGCATTAATATCATAAACTTGTGAGAAGAAATGTTAATCTCAGTGCCCAATTAGCTGATTCATCAATACTCAAACCCTGGCATTCTCAAAAGTGATAATCATAGTCACTAAAAATGATAGAGTAAAACTTGCTAGAATTGATTGTAGACAGAAATAATCATTGCGAAGGATTGCAACCAAAAACACTACTCTATATTGTAGATATCAGCACAGGACTTAATATACTAGTGTCAAAAACACTACTCTATATTGTAGATATCAGCACAGGACTTAATATACTAGTGTCAATCAAAACAATTCATCATAAATTTCATAATCAAAATATTTATGCTAAAACTGAAATATTTCAATGACAGTGGTTTCTAATACAAGTGCACATTATAAAAGCCATAATGTCATGAACGTAAGAACTGATTATGATTAACTGAAATCACATTACATAGTAATATTGAAATTGTCATGAAACCGTTAGTGTATTGTAATTATTTTAATTTTATTTCAGTAATTATTCTGCATGGATGCAGCACAGTTGCAGACTATTTAGAATTTTCCAGATATTTCTCATTTCTTCTAAGATGATTATGTTCTAATTCGTACAGCTTATACAGTTGAGAATGTTTCACATCTTTTGTTTTCACAGTTGCTTAATTTAAAAATTGTTAAGTCTCTAGGTCATTTCTGTTACAAATGAGAAGGTATTATACTCCCCTAATTTCTCTCAAAGAACTTGGGAATTCTTTTTATAAAGAATGACTTATATTTCCTCTAGAGATTGTTAATATATTGTAACAGTTCAAAGAAATAAATAAATACATAAGTAAATTCTTCTCTAACCAAAAGGAATATCAAAATTATAATCTGAGATTTCTTTCCAAGGCTTTCCATAATCGACCCTACCGAAGCATTTAAATTGTAAGGAGTGGATAAATAATAATATTTCATACCCTTGTACCTCAAATACATCACCTAATTATGCATCGTGGAAAAGTTAAATTATTACAGCATCTTTCTACCAATTATTCTTAAGTTAATGCGATGACTATAATTTATATTTACAGTTGATGACACCAGATGGAGACTATTTATAATCTAAATTATGTTATATCAAGGAAATATTTAGATATTATTAAGTGTCAAGAGCATTTGTGGTTTGAAATAAGGTTGGGTATATAGCTACTGGAGATAGTCAAACTGTAATGGAGTGGAACAGTAGTATATATGAATGCCTAGTTAAGGATATACAAACTTTTAAAGAACAGGGGAAGCGAATAATGGTTATAGGGAATATGAATGGACATATTGAAGAAATTGATGATGTAGATAATAAGAATGGTCAGTTGTTGAAGGAATTTTGTCAAAGAGTAAATTTGAGCATTGGGAATTTATCAAATATGTATGAGGGACAATACACATGGTCTAGGAATAATGTATTTCACACAATAGATTATGTATTGGTAGAGAAAGAGGGAATGAATAAAATATGGAAAATTAAGGTGTTTGATAATGAAGAGAGGGTATGTAATAGTGATCATAATTTTATTGTAATAGAAATGGTTAGTAATGTGATGGAGGTTAGAAATAAAGGTAGAAATAATAGTGAAAGATGTGGATGGAGAGTGAATGATAAGAATAAGTTGGAAGAATATAAAATAAAAGTTGAAGAAACCATGGAGCAGATGGATGGGGATGAGTATAAGGACTGGTGTGGTGAAATAGAAAAAGTGGCAAATAGGGTTTTGGTTGAGAATATACAGAAGAATAAAAGTAATAAAAAATGAGAGTTAGTAAAAGTGTAAAAGAGAGGAAAGAAGCATGCAGAGAATATAAGTGTGCTATTAAGAACAAAGAAAGTGAAAATGATATTAACGCTAAATGGGGAAAGTACTTAGAAAAGAAGAAGTTGGCTAAAATGGATAATTATAGAGAGAGGATGAAGTTAAATAGTAAATTGTTAGAGGATATTAATAAAAGTGGAAGAGATGGGAGTAAAAAATTTTGGAATTACATTAAAAGGAGAAATGTAGGGGAAAGAGAGATAGTATTAATAGATGATGAGGGAATAGAATGTAGCTCTAGAGAAGAGGTAGAGAGAATCTTAAATAGATATGTAATGGATATAGAAAAGATGTTAGATGTGAAGGAAGTAGTGATAGAAAAAATGGAAGCAGTTAGTAATGGGAATATTAGGTTCACAAAAAATGAATTGAATGAGGCAGGGAAGAGATTGAGAAGTGGAAAGGCGAGAGGTTTAGATGGATGGGCAGCAGAGATGGTAATGAATTTAGGGCATAGAGCAAAAGCAAAGTTATTATCATGTTTTAATAAAATGGCACAGAAGACAGTTTTTCCGGTTAGTTGGAGTAATACAAGAATAAGATTATTATTTAAAGGAAAGGGTAAGGATCATAGAAAGTTAAATAATTATAGACCGATAGCGGTAACATCAGTTTTATATAAAGTTTTCTCATATATGGTAGCTGGAAGAGTTGTAAAATGGATGGAAGAGAATAATGTAGTGGGGGAAATGCAAGGAGGTTTTAGGTCAGATAGGCATATAGGAGATAGTTTGTTTGTAGTTACACAGCTTATGGAGATGAGTAGGAATTCAGGTAGATCATTATATATGAGTTTTATAGATATAGAGAAAGCATATGATAGAGTAAATAGAAATAGATTATGGGTAAGGTTAGCCAATTTGGGAATGGATGAAGCTTTAGTAAATATTATTAAGAAATTATATGAAAATAATTATTATACTTACCAGTTAGGGGATATAGAATCAGTTAAAGTTAAAAATGGGGTGGGATTAAGGCAAGGATGCCCTATGTCACCTATTTTGTTTTTGTTGTTTTTGAGTGAAATGGAGAAAGCAATAGAAAGACTAGGAAGAGGGGTAGAGATACCATTAATAGGTGGCAAGGGAGTATATATTTTGTCGGGTCTTTTTTTTTGCAGATGATATCTTTTTGTGTGCAGAAAGAAGAGAAGATATGGAAATTATGTTGAGGACATGTGCAAGGGTGGGTAAAGAGATGGGGATTAAATTTAGTGAAGAAAAATCAAATATAATGATGGTTAATACTGGGGAAAGAGAAGATGTAGAATTTTTATTGGGGGATATAAAGTTAAGTGTGGTGGATAGATATAGGTATTTGGGAATCATCTTATGTAATCAGGAAAATTGCTTGGATGAATGGGAGAAAAACTTGGTAAATGAAGCAAAGAAAAGAAAGGGTTTGGTAAAGAAACTAACAGTATTTTCATATAATAAATATGATGTAGCTAGAATAGTATGGAAGGGAGTTGCAGTAGCAGGGTTAACATATGGTAATGATGCATTATGGGTTAGTAAAAGAGTTTTAGATTATTTAGAGAAAGTACAAAGGGAAGTAGGAAGACATGCATTAGATGCAGAGATGTGGACAGCAAAGGAGGCAATTCAAGGAGAAATGGGATGGTCAAGTTTTTATATGAGAGATGCAAAAAGTAAAATGAAAATGTTTGGTAGGTTGCAGTTTATGGATAGTAAAAGAATAGCAAAAATAGTGTTCAATTGGGTTATGAGTAAAGGGCAGGCAACAAGATGGGTGAGAAAGGTAATGCGGTATGCGAAAGATTTGGATAAAGAATTTATATCAATATACTTGTATAAAAGATGGGATGATTGTGTTAGGAGGATTGTTGAGTGTTATAGTGGTAAGGAATGGGATAAAAGAATAGAAGCATTAATAAAAAATAGGGAGTTGGAGAGATGGAGAACTAGTATGGAGGGTAAGAAGAGTTTAAATATATATAGAAGTAAATGGAATATTGCATGCGAGTTAATTTATGATAATAGTAAGGAAAGTAGTTTATTATTTAAGGCTCGAACGGGATCTTTAGCAACAAGAGAATATACATGTAAATGGAAAACCATGGATAATTTAGTGTGCAAATTGTGTAAGGAAGGTATAGAAAATATTAGGCACCTGTTGATTGAATGTAAATGCTTGAAAGCAGAAAGGGTACAGATAATGAAGTTATGGGAGAATAGACATGAACAAAGTGACTATACAGAAAGTGAGTTATTAGTTTTTATGTTGGGTTTGCGAAGAGATAAGGGGGATTTAGATATAAAGGCCATAGAGTTGACAAAGATTATGTTGTGGAAATGGGATGGGGCAGAATATGGGAAGACTTAAGAGTGGGGAATGGAGAATAAAATGGCTAACAGGTTTATCTGGGCATAATTGCTGAGATATTCTTGACTTCGTTTAAGGAGAAGCCAAAATACATCACATCACATCACATCACATGCATTAGATTCAGATATGTGAATGGCAACAGAGGCAATTCAAAAAGAAATGGGATAGTCAAGTTTTTATATGAGAGATGCAAAAAGCAAAATGAAAATGTTTGGTAGATTGCAGTTTATGGATAATAAGAGAATAGCCAAAATAGTATTTAATTGGATTATGAGTCAAGGGCAGGCAACAAGATGGGTGAGAAAGGTAATATGGTATGCAGAAGATTTGGATAAAGAATTTATGTCAGTAAGTTTATACAAAAGGTGGGATGATTGTGTTAGGAGAATTGTTGAGTGTTGGCAAGGAATGGGATAGAAGAATAGATGCATTAATAAAAAATAGGGAGTTGGAGAGATAGAGCACTAGTATGGAGAGTAAAAAGAGTTTAAATATATATAGAAGTAAACAGAATATTGGGTGTGAGTTAATTTATGATAATAGCAAGGAAAGTAGTTTATCTGTTTAAGGCTTGAACAGGATCTTTAGCAACAAGGGAATATACACATAAATGGAAAAATGTGGGTGACTTAGTCTGTAATAAGGAAGGTATAGAAAATATTAGGCATCTGTTAATTGAATGTAAATGCTTGAAAGCAGAAAAGGTACAAATAATGAAGTTGTAGGAGAATAAATATAAACAAAGTGATTATACAGAAAGTGGGTTCTTGGATTTTATGCTGGGTTTGGAAAAAGATAAAGATATTTAGATATAAAGGCCATAGAGTTGACAAAGATTATGTTGTGGAAATGGGATGGAGCAGGATAGAGAAGAATAGGGGAAAACTTAGGGTGGGGAATGAAAAGAGAAGATAAGGTGCCTAACAGGTTTCTCTGGGAAAAATGGCTGAGAGATTTCTGATTCCGAGAAAGGAAAAGCCATAGTGCATTCACCAAAAAAAAAAAAAAGACTAATATAATAAGAAATAAAATATGTTTTGTTATTATTGAAAACAACAATCAAAGCAATACAAAGTAAATAGATCTTATTTTATGTTTAGCAATGACAAATATAAACTATGAATCACATTGTTATTGACTCCTGGATTTATGGTTCAATACCAGAATTGAAGGACTTAATAAAGCCATTAATGAATCTATCTCCAAGTTATAATCTCTATGGAATTCTTTATATTTTGTTACTACAATAGAGCTGTGAAATCCTCTATATTTAATTCCAAATTCCCCTCACATTCATTGTACTTTGCATATAACATCTCATGTTTTGTTGATAAACTATGTGCACACACACACACACACATATATATATATATAACATAAATACTTTTCTACATGTCTAGTATGCTTATATAAATTAAGATTATAATGTAAATAAAATGTTAAAAATGAATAATAATGTAATTATTAATAGGAAACTGAGAGGACACATTTACATATATTTTACCGAGTGTGTGCTCACTCATTTGTCCATTGAAAAAATAAAAATAAAAACTAGCAATACTGAATTTTTATTTTGTAAATAAAATAACAAAATGTCTTACTTTTATCACAATTAAATATCTTCTGAGTGATATTCTTTTTTTTCAATAACTTTTTCTTCTAGAAATGCAATAGTAGATTTGTTATCAAAAACTATGACCTCTCGAATTGTTTTGATCTTTTTAAAGCAATATCAAATTTAAGTAAACTTTTAAGATTATGCTTAGAAAACATTTTATTACATAAAATACTGCTCATCAAATGGATAATAAAATAAGAGTAAAATGTACTTTCAACATAAACTAATAAAATTTGGTTAAGAAACATGATCATGTATGGTCCTCCAGGATAGATCATGTATGGTACTCCAGGATAGATCATGTATAATACTCCAGGATGGAAAAATCACTGCTGGCATGTTGTACAATTTATTTATGAATTTTAATTATTTTTTTAGATGTATTTGTGTTTGGTGCTCAAAGATTAAAAAAATGGCTTCTCAAATATCATAAAATGTATTACATTAACAAATATTTATGTTTTTTTTTTGTTTACATTTTTTCGAATAGCATATAATTGAAATCATATATATTAATACAGCATGGTTTACAACTTCATTATAGTTAAAAATAAGTATGCACACTTATTATCATATATATGGCAATAAATATATATAAGTGCATGAAGAAAATCATAGTTATTATTCATTTATATATAGATGTTACATTATTTTAAATAAATAATCTTATCTAACCATTAATTTATTATAAAAACTTAAAAAATAACATTCTTGTGCTTATTTTAAGTTTTACCACTTCATTTACATCAGGAAATGTTAAGACCTTAACTTTTCCTTGGAAAATTTCATACTGTTAATTTAGAATGGAACTTTTAATTAAATTCATAGGGGATGAGTTACCCGGGACAGCATTTGAATGGTCATTGTGCTAATGATAAATATTTTCAAGTAATTGGAAAAGATTATATTTTCATTTTTATTAGATCTCACAGGTTTTCAGCAAGTGTAAAACTCTAGAGTTCAAAGGTTAAATAGCAATCACTTTACTCAAATAGCAGTTCTATTTTTATATGTCAAAGCATTGATGGGAAGCGAACCTGGGCCAGCTGCTTAAAAGGCAGCTATGCTAGCTGCTAGGCCACCAATGCTTGATCTAAATAACAGTCCGTGTCCACACTTTATTCATCAAGCAGAAATATTTGGAAAGGTAATGTTTTTGTGTTTCAAATTATCTTTGATATTTTTTAAAAGGTTTTTATTTAAAATTGTCTTTATTCATATGATTTGAAAGGTTGTTGGGAGGGGCCCCAGGGGCTTAAATCCTGGTTCTTTTGACGGGGAGAACTGGGATGAGGGTGTTGTGGGAACTGTTGCCAACATTGATTTTCTCTTTCACAAAAAAGAAAAAAAAACGCTACTCATAGCGGTTTTAGCGTTCTTATTATAAAAGATTCTATCCAAATATTATTGCAAAATAAACCGCAGTTTGGCCTAATGATTCTAATTGCAAGTGATTCACACTATTTAAATTTATTATTTCCAATGTTGTTATCTCCAAGTCTTTTCCTATTATCAACTTATCCATCGCAAATTGGACTTCTCAATATTGTGCTCCTAAAATGCTACTCATATTTAAACTTTAGACTTTAAAATAATTTGTAATTGTAACATTTATTTGTCTTCAATGGTTAATACACACCCTTTTTACATCCCTTTCCCTTTTCATATATATCATTTCCCTTTCACCATGTTGCTCCTGAATTTCATTTTTACCATTCTTTGTAAACCTTATTTAACTATATTTGTACATTTTTTTGATGAATAAACTTTCATCACTGAGAAAAAAAGAATGTGTGGTAGTGTGAAAGTTGTTTAATATATTTATAAAGATATTACAAGTCAGACAGAGAAATGTGAATAACTCTGTGTGTGTGCATGCTTAATGATATTGCAAGGTTTAGCGTGATTACTGTGTTTTTCATTTGAAATTACGATTTCTTTGTCTTCATTTTAAAAGTGCGGTAAAACTAAATGGACTATGCATGTGCCAATACTGTCATTCTCTGCAGTTTGACTTCCTTTTTCAAATGATGTATGTAATAAATATAATTAATGTGTTTTTACTAGTATGTCTGTGTTTTTATAATGAAAGTGACTTTCATGTATGTATAAATTTAGCCGATTATGTTCAATCTAATTTTGGGGTACTGATCCAAGTTTGAGGCAACCTCATTTCATAGATATAATGATCCTGAAAAGGTTTAATAATTTATAAGTATATCTGTATTTGTATTATTGTGTTTGTGTTTGTACTTACTTGCATGTCTGTGTTTGTATAACAAGCAATAAATTTTCATTACATATATAAAATTAGGTTATTACAATGCAGTGCAATGTAAATTTTAAGGTTGATTATCAGATGCACAGAAAGGTCACCATTAATGAAGCAATAATAATTATTAAAAATTATCTTTACTCCTAAGAAATGAAAAAACATTAGTTTTTGTTTTTTTAAGACCATAAATTAGAAAAATGATAATTACTTCAAAAGTAAAGATTTCAATCCGGAGTTAGCCTGGAACCCATAAGCGTAAGTTTACCGTAACTACTGAGTTTGTGCAGCAGTGATTAATCTCGAACCTATGAGTATCACTTTTTTTTGTCCGCCATTTTGATGCCTTTTTTTTCTATGATAAAATTTCAATTTTTTATGATTTTTTCTTGAAAAATGCAATTTATAATTATTTTTTCCCTCATTTTCTTAGATTAAATCACTGGGAAAAAAATTTTCTCACAGAAATGGATTCACTTGCCGCTTATTGCAATTTTAATTTTGGCATTTATGGAAATGCAATATCTACATTTACATTACATTTTTCCATCACCGGTGAATACTGCCTTTTTTATTTTTATTTTTGATAAAAACTTATGATACATATTTATAAAATTAGGCTACACTGTAATATATAGGGTATTTGAACACAGACTTTCAAGCTCCATCAATCCATCCACTCTATCTCATACAACTATACACTCACATGACCACACACATGTGAAAAGAATAAATACACATTTCATGCTGAACCAGCAATCATCATTTTGTCAAGATCATCATCCCCACACATTTGTATATTCAGTCCTCATAATAAATTTGTTTATTTTGATGTTTATTGACCTGCTTTGTTTTTATCACTTTATTTTACAGAAATGTTTATTTGTTTGATATTTATTTTTTTGAATACCCTTGTTACTTGAAAAGAATAGATATATTAGGTCATCCCCACATTATTCAATAATATAGTAATAAATTATATTTTTTTCATATATTACTAATGTTCTCTTTGCATAATATCTCATGCATTGTGCTTACTGTTATTTTTTTGTTTGATATTTATTTGAGTACACTTTTTATTTGAAAAGAATACACATTTTTAGTCACACCCCATTTTCCACTAATATAATATATTAATATATAATAATATATTACATTTCAATTTACTAAAGTTCTCTTTGCATAATATCTTATAAGCTGTTCTTACTGTTATTTTAGATCATACCCCATTTTTCACTAATATAATATAATTAATATATAATAATATAATTAATACACCTGGGTCTCGTTTTATGCGGATTATTTTAATGCAATTTTGAAGTTATGCGATTCATGTTTCTTCTTAATATCTTTCATATTTCACTATATTTATTAGATATCAAGAAATTTAAATTATTAATAACTTATTTTGACTTGAAATACTTTTTTTTTTCAAAAATATAACGTTATTTTAGCAGCTAATGTGAATGTGGCCTGAAGCTGTATTTAGAATTTTATCTTCTATATATATAACTACTTATACTAATGAGGAAATAATAATAATAATAATAATAATAATAATAATAATAATAATAATAATAATAATAATAATAATAATAATAATAATAGATTTATACTTACATATAAAAATATTGCAATAAATATTCAAAAAATTTAAACTTTTAAAACTTATTTTGTTATATATAACAGGAATAAATAATCTTTTAGATTTTTAAAATAAAAAATGAAGATTTTATAAACTGATAATAATCTTTCTAATGATAATGTATAATCGTTTTGTTTTGATTGCAATCTCATTTTTTAAATATAGAAACAGAAAACCATTAACACAGCACAAGACTAAAAGTGGCACTAGTGATACATCACATCACGAATAAAAATAAAGTGGCTAATAGGTTTCTCTGTGCATAATTGCTGAGAGATTATTGACTTCGTTTAAGGAGAATCCACAATACATCACATCACATCTGATTTCTTCCCAGTTTACAAACGAATGCTAGTGGTAATGATTAAAATATGTATGAAAAATGTAAAATTAAATACTGTAGTAATAAAAAAAGTAAAAAAAAAAAGTGTCTTGTAATAATTTTTTTCAAATATTTGAAATTTTTTATTAGTCATACTTTATTTGCTTATTTTTTAAATGCGAATTTTAAAGTACTTTTTCCTTGTTGCTTTGCTTTTATGCGAATTCTGAAAATTACAGAACCTATCCCCCATTTTCAAGGTAAATTAAGTCTATTTTTGTGCGATTTTTTTAATGCGGGTTTTCTGTGGAACCTATCTACCGCATAAAACGTGACCCAGGTATATATAATAATCTAATATATTATAATTTACTAAAGTTCTCTTTGCATAATACCTCATAAGCTGTTCTTACTGTTTGATATTTATTTGAGTATACTTTTTATTAGAAAAGAATGCACATTTTAGGTTACACCCCATTTTCACTAATGTAATATAATAATAGAATACATTACAATTTACTATAGTTCTCTTTGCATAATATCTTGTAAACTACTATTGTTATTCCCCCCCCCCACTATAAAACCAAACATATTCCTAACAGATACCTTGCATGGAAGTACAACCAAACATTTCTAGCAGATACCCTGATAGGGAAAAACAGGATCTGGGTCAGTTAGTAAAAATGGAAGTTAACCAATCACATTGTTTTTGTAATTTTTTTTACTGAAAAATTACCTCAGGTAAGACATATTATATATCATTTTGTTCAGCAATTAATGATAAATGTGATGAAAATGTTTATGAAAGTGCCATTTCAACATTTATCTTTTAAAATTTAGAATTTATGAACCAATGTAAAAATAAACATTTTTAAAAAATTAAAAATCTTTTTTTTTCTTAATTTTTTTTAAAGTAATGACTATTTTATAAGCTTTATTATATTCTTTCATATTTTCTCTTTCTAACTATATACATATTTTTATATTTATTGCATTCAATCAGAAGATATGTTATAAATTATATTTGTTATACTTTTTTTTAAAATTCAAGATGGCGGCATCAGGGGAATAAGAGTTAAATTAAAGATAAGATCGTATTTATAATTTTATTTTTTGCCACAACATTATTTATCTATATCTTCAAATTGTATAGTATAATCAACTAATGATATTAATTAAAGATGATTTGAACACAAACTTTTAAGTTTCCTTCAGCTATCATCTCCATCTTATATAATCCATACACATAACCACAAACATTGAATAAGATAAATGTTCTCCAATATCAGCATTTTGTGCTGAAACAGCACTCATGGTCCAAATCATCATCTTCCATACACATATATAATCAGTGTTCAGTTTATATTAAGATAGCAAATCTTCTAATTTTAATGGACAGACTTCAATCTTCTCCACACTCCAATTCTTCGGTCATCCACACCATTGAAAATCTGATGATGGAATGCTCAGTCCCTTATTGATGCCAATATTGTTGTCATACCCATGTTGATCTTAAGTCACTCTGATCCCTCATACATATGACCTTAATAGGTCAACATAATGACAACAATATTGGCATCAACAAGGGTCTGAGCATTACATCATCAGATTTTCAATGGTATGGATGGCTGAAGAGTTGGAGGGTAGAGAAAATTGAAATTTGTCCATTAAAGTTTGAAGATTTTCTATCTTAATATAAACTGAATATATATATGGGAGATGATGATCTGGACCAACTGATGAGTGCTGCGTCAGAATGAAAAACATTTTGGAGATCATTTATTTTATTCACATGTGTGTGGTCATGTGTAGTGGTTATATAAGATGGAGAGGATAGCTGAAGGAAGTTTTAAAGTCTGTGTTCGAATCCCCATTAATTCCATTTTAAAGTTCAGCATTTAAAATATACTAGTATTGATTTAGTAATGATATTAAAAAAAAAATCGATACATTTCTTTTCACGTACATGTTGATAATTAGCACCATTGAACATTTTTTTTATGAATATTACAATAACCGCTAATTAATTTTTCAATCTATTATTTATAATTTCATAAGGTAAAATAAATACACTGATAATTACATTGGCTATGAAGTAAATACTTTGAAAAGGAAATAAATAAATACGTTAGCTCATAATTTGAGCAATTTCCTATTCAATGTCTTTTAAAGCATTAAGATGAAAAGATTAAATAATGAATTAAAACATTTTATTATACATGTAAAATAAAAGCATTGAAATTGATTTTTAAAAAATAAAAATACATAAAATGTAATTATATATTTTCAACATTTAGCATTATAACCTTTCTTTCAATTTTTATGGGGCATATAATTACGTCACACTGTCATTTTATTTAATTTTGACATTTGAATAAAAAAATGGAAAATATATAACGTAATTGGATGAGATGTGACTTACCCCCCACCCCACCCACTCACCGTTGAGCGAAGCCATGAACTATGATATACTAAAAGTATACAACAATTACACGCGTGTAAAATATATACATAAATGAACAAAAAAAGAAAAGAGAATGTAAACAAACAAATAAGAAAAACATTGAAATTTCAAAACTTATTAAATTTTATAAATTTCACTACAAAGGCTTCCTATTCTCAAACATTAAACGTGAATTTATTTAATCATTTTTTTTTTTTTTACAATTTAAATACAGTTCACCACCTTAATTGCAAGCACATGTATAGAATTTTTTCTTTACATTCTTTTTTCAAAAAGTTACGCGATTATTTTGTCATTTGTTTTTATTAATACATCTAAACTTTCTCTACACCGTTTTCAGGCAAAGCAAGGATAAATTTCTATCCACTTTAATATCTTGTGGAGAAATATATAATCATCACGTGATAATATACATGGCAAGTTTTTGAATTTGTCAGTATATCATTTACGTTTAGCTCAATCCTATTACAACCGTCCACCAATTCAAAAGTCAAACCAATCTTCCCCACTATAGATACAGTAGGAATATACACTTTTTTAATTAAGCCATACAGCACATATTACATTTCACATAACATTACTTTTAGATGCTGAAACTTAATTTCGTATATATATATTTAAATAAATTTTAAACTTCTACTTCATCACACATTACTGAAACATATGATACAACATGTAAAAAAGATAAATGATTTCCGAGATGTTCATATCATGCTGGACCAGCACTCATCAGTTGGCCCAGATCACAATCTTTTTCACATATCTTCATCATTTGGTCAATATAGGTAGAGATAGCAAAGTTTAATTGAAAAGTTTCAAATTTTCTGTCCTCACCACTTAGATACAAACAATTAGTATGAATTATTAATATATTTCCTTTAAATAGTTTGTATCTAAGTTGTGTGAGTGCAGAAAATTTGAAACCTGCCAATTAAACTATAGTAATTTGCTATCTATCTATATATTTAGAAAGGATTTGAACTCAGACTTTTAAGCTCTCTACATCTATCCACTCCATCTTATACAACCAATATGCATGATCACACAATCTGAAAAAGATAAATGATCTCCAATACATGTATTTCATACAGAATCAGCATTCATCAATTGGTCCAGATCATCATCTCCCACACACATATATAATCAGTGCTTATTTTATCTGATTACATATGTGTGTGGGAGATGATGATCTGGACCAACTGATGAGTGATGATTCAGAATGAAATATATATATTGGAAATCACATATTTTTCATATGTATGTGGTTATGTGTATCAATGGTATATGATGAAGTAGATAGATGTAGATAGCTTGAAAGTCTGAGTTCAAATCCTTTCTAATTACTTTAGGTTCAGTATAGACAAAATATTTGTATTTAAATATTACATGTTCAGTCTGTATACTGCCCATCCATCTAATGTGAATTTAAATGGACATATTAAGATTCTATATGTGAGGGGTCAGAATGACTTTAAGTCAACATGGGCATGGCAAAAATATTAGCATCAACAAGGGATTTGAGCTTCCAGTATCAGATTTTCAATGATATGAATGGCTGAAGAGTTGGAAGGTCAAGAAGATTGAAGCCTGTCCATTAATGTTTGAAGATTTATTGTCTTAATATAAACTGAGCACTGATTATATATATTTGTAAAAGATGATGATCTGAACCAACTGATGAGTGCTGGTTCAGTGTAAAATACATATGTTGGAGATCATTTATCTTTTTCACATGAATATGATCATGTATATCAGTTGTATAAGGTTGATTGGATAGATATAGGAAACTTGAAAGTCTGAGTTCAATCCCCTTTTAATTACATTAAGTTCAGTATAAACAATATACTTATATCTAAATATTATATATATACATATTCTGACAAAAATAGAACAATATGACCAAGGACCAAGAGCAATTTATGTGAATTGATAAAAATCAACAATATTTGGAAAAAAGCTTCTTTGAGGATAAAATATTTTTGAAAACTTTTTAATCAATAAAATTTAAGCATGAGGAGAAAATAACAAAGGAAATAAATAACGATTTTGAATCTCACTAGAAATATTCTTACGATTTGAGAAAGAAGTTCTGAGGAAAGTATTTCTTATTGTACCGAAACATCAGCTATTTTAACTATTCTATTTTTACTACATGGAAGCTCCTGGAAATAATACTGGATGAATTCATCTTTTATCTGTGGAAACATTAAAATTAATATCTATATATTGAATAAAGGATATGTGTTAGAGATCTGTGATTTGGACTAACTGGTGACTATTAATTCAGCATAAAATATGCATCTTGGGTATCATTTGTCTTTTTCACATTACTTGGATCATATGTTTGTGTGGTAGAAGTTTGAAATATATTTAAAATATATGAAGTTTAAGTACATCTAAAAATGTCTACCATGTAAGTTAAATTGGTACATGTGCCACATGGCTTATTTTAAAAAGGGTCTGTTCCTAATGTATCTATAAGTGTGAGAGGTTGGTCTGATTTCAAGATTAATGGATGATTGTGATATAATTGAGCTAAAGATAATATTATATCTTTACTAAAATATTTTGTAAAATAATGAATGATAAATCAAAAAGTTATAAAGTACTTTCATTAAGTAAAAAAATGAAAACTGGTGATTTACTAAGGAAAAATAAGTCATATTCTGAAATGGACCATATATTTTTTAAAAAAGAATATTCATCAGAAAAATTATTAAGAAGGAGATGCAGATTTATGCCATGATTGCTTGTGTTCCTGAAACACCTAAAATCATGACTGAAATAAAGAACAATTTTTTGGTTAAAACATAAAAAGCAAACAATATAAATCAAAAAAGCATTCTGATTGACAGCCTGATATTGTGTTAGAAAGTAAGTTTTATCATTATTACTTTTAATGAATGTAAGTGATTGAACACACACAATATTGTAAATGTATATGTAAAAGAGCTCTCTCAAATTATTATTAATAACTATACTATTATTAATTTTTAAAAATTTTGATTATAATATAATCTTAATTTATAAATGCTTACTATACATATTATAAAGTATTCATTACACATATACACTATATATACACAAGTTGAAAATACTTTACTGTACACTTATAGTATGATAAACAATAGTTAATGTATTGTGATCAATGCTTGAAAACAAAACATGAGCTACTATATGCTATATACGTTGGATCTGGTGAGGGCTTGGAGTATTATTAATAATTATACTATTATTATTTTTAAGAATTTTGATTATAGTATAATCTTAATTTATAAATGCTTACTATATGTATAATAAAGTATTCATTATACTGTACCATCTACAAATAGATGGTACAAATATATTGACATTTTGAGAATATTTAAGAGCTGAAAAAAGGCACATTTAAAGATCTTTTAAATTAACACAGTTTTAATTTTTTTTTAGTTTGTGTATTTTTTTTTAAATGTACAATGAGAGTTGATTCTTTTTGTTTCAAATTATTTATCTGTAATTTAATAAAAGTTGAAATTGAAAAGAAAAAAAGACATACAGATCACTAATCCAGATAAGCAAAAGGAATTCCAAAAGATCTTTCTAACTCTAATTAAAGATGGTGGAAATGATTTACTAAAAAAATAACTTTGTTGCAGAAAGTTAAAAATAAATGTATAAGATTATAAACCTAAACATCATGTTAATAATAACGTGCAAAAGTTTAAAAAGTGGATCGAGGTATAAAAAGAAGAGGACAACTTTGATCTAGGTCTTTTCATTTATCTTCCGGTTATGTGTTTTTAGAGTTGGAGGTTTCTGCAAAGAGTGACCTGTGCAGTGAAATGTATCTGCACAGGGGCACTACTCACTTGCTGAATGAAGCTGTCATGCAAGAAAGGAAAAGAAACCTTGTGAACACCATTTTTCGTAATGAAAAGGTCATCACAACCAAGTTTCTTGCTTCAGCTATGGAATGGGCAAAAAAGTGAAGATGCCAGCAGGAAAGATCAATTAAATTTCAATGAGCTCAGAATCTCACGAATCTATACAAACTTAAAGGTAAGTTCAGATTATTTACTCCCAATTTGTGATTTTAATGCCAGTTAAGGTTAACCAGGAAAGATATACTGATTGTGACAACTTTTCTAAATTTCAAGGAACTAGCTAGAAGAATTTAAATGTAACAAGAACTTTCATCTGATTAATAGTATTTGGATTAGTGTATATTCTTTTTTCCAATTTTTTTCTTTACTAATTCTCGTATAAATATTTTAATAGATTTTAATGAAATATTTAGTATTGATTTAGCACTCTCTTTGTACGTTCTTAATTTGAATATTAGATGTCGTGCAAGTTTGTTAATTAATATTTAATTAAAGAAATTACCTTTGCTATTCTATTTAATAGTTATTGACTCTCCAGGAATAATAATCTCTAAAAAAATAAATAATGTTACTGGGAATCATCCCGATCTTTTAGTTACATCAAAATTATGGGATACAAAGAAATTAAGAATCTATTGATTATGGTGCCCTCTTATAAATTAAAACTAACTTTGTCAGCAATTCCTGTCATAATAATTAGTAGACTAATTAATCAGGAAATATAGCTATGTGTTATAGAAATATGAATGAAATATTTGCATTTTCTGTATTCATAGCTTGATTAACTTTCACTAAATTTACGGTGAGCAAAATAAAGCCTACCAGATCTAGCAAAATATATAAAACATTACAATACATATACACTATATATATATATGCATGTTGAAAACTACTTTACTGTACATTTATAGTTCAGTAAACAATAGTTACTGTATTGTGATCAAAGCTTGATAACAAAACGAGCTATTATATGCTATATATGCTGGATATGGTGAGGGCATGGAGCAAAATATAGGATAGTTTATGGCTTCACTGTAAATACAAAGTAAATTAAAGCTAAGAAATACTTCAGCTAATCACATTTCAATAGAATAAATATTTAATAACAAATATGAAGTATACAGGCAAAAACTCTCCATATAGTAGTGCTACCTTGTGCTAATCAGAGTAATCAATGGATTCCAGAAGGCTTGTGCATAAAATCCATATCTAGTGCCTACTCATCCAATATCCCCAGAATAGTTTCTGGCTTGTAGCCTTCATCAGTGAGGAGCCTTGGATCTGAGAGCACTGCACCTAGATCTTAGGATCTAATGCAACCCTCCAGCATCCATTGATTACTCTGGTTAGCACAAGGTGGCATTACTATATGGAGAGTTTTTGTATGTTTACTAACAGTTATGTGCTAGCATGAGATGGTGATCATGTGATGTTTAATGGTTTAAATATGAAGTACGTATATAATAAATATTTATGGCTTGAACAAATATAAAGTCAGTAGTTTAACTACAATTATGATACTGGCTGTAATTTATATTTCGTAACTAAATCATGGGAGAAATATTAATTTATCCTATTTAATTAGACCTGTATTGAAGCACACCATACTTACCTGATGTCATATATCTTCTATTCAGATCTATTGCCAATCTTCAGAATTCAAATTTAGTTGAGTATGATTTTTGATAATTTATTATGTCCAGCTCATGTGTATTGCATTTTATTATCATGTATTCACTTTGCATTATACTGAATATAAGTATCTAATAAACTAAAAACAGGTAAAACTCTCCATACAGTCGTGCCACTTAGATTCTAAAATCTAGGCGCAGTACTCTCAGATCTACAGCACCCTGACTGATGAAGGCCACAAGCAGAAACTAGTCTGGGAATATTGGATGAATAGGCACTAGATAGGGATTTTATGCTAAGCCTTCTGGCATCCATCGATTACTCTGGCTTGCACTGAGTGGTATAACTGTATGGAGAGTTTTGTCTGTTTTAAAGCAGTTATGAGCAAGCATAAGAAATGGTGATCATGTGATGTTTAGTGATCTAATAAACTTTTAATTTAACCCTCTTGAAGGTTAGCATATACATTGTTCTCCCTGGTGTCACTTTTTATAATAATTCAACTATTTCTTTTAGTATTAAATGTAATTTTATATTAGAATTCAATAAATTTCTTAAAATTGTATGTTTACAAATGAAAAACATTTTAACAAATCATATTTAAACTTTTCAAATATTGAAAAAATAATAATTAATAGAATATTTAATAAGAATACATGGCATCTTCATTATTCAATAATGGGCAGGAAACAGCCAGAATGTCTCCAGAAAATCAAAAAAATCTTCATTGACTAAAATTTATTTTTAAAATCGCGAGAAATAAATGTGAAGCCCTGATTAATATCTAAAATTCTGTTTAAAATATTAAAATGGTGTTATACTTTTTAGAATATCTCAAAAAATCTTACCACAATGTCAGTAATGATATTAGTAATCTGTTTCACAAGATATGATCATCATCATTTTCAAACATTATTGAATCTCTGCAGAATGAAGGTCTCTCCAAGTTCAATGTATCTTCTCTGATCTCCAGCCTCTCTTCTTCACATCATCCCACACATATCCTTACTTCATCCATCCATCTCACATGTGGTCTTTTTCTAGGTATTTTAAAATCTTCTGGAATCCAGTTTAAAATTTCAACTGCCCATCTATTATTATCTTTTCTAGCAATATATTCATCTCAACTCCACTTCAATTTTTTAATTCTTTCAAGATGTCAGTAACATTTGTTTGTTTTCTCACCCATATATTTAGTTTTTGATCCCTTCTTGTTACTCCTATCATACATCTCCATATTTAATTGAGTGATATGAAGTCTCTTTATTGCTATTCTGTTGAGTGTCCAAGTCTCAGCTGAAAATATAAGTGACCATTGTGCCATTAGTTAATTTCTATTTTTAAAAATAAACATATATGCATAAAATATAAGTACAATTATATACTTTTGCTTTTTAATAATTATGCAATTATTGGATAAAAATAATCATGAATCTTTAATAAAGTATGCAAAAAATTATGTTTTTGTTATTCTAAAAAAATTTTCAAAGTAGTCATGCAATGACCTTGAGACTGGGTTAGATAGAACTAAATCCATAAAACATGGAGGCAGAAACAAAATTGTTTGACCTTTCCTTATCTAAAAATACTGACCTCTTAAGATATTTTTTTAAATTAATAAATCAATGTTCATTAGTTCACAATTGTGAGATTTAAAAATTTTTGTGCAATATAATTATAGATAGCTGTATGTCAAAAAAGTACTTCCTTTAATCAAAGACTCATATTGCTTGATGACAAATTAAATGAAAACTAAATTAATTATAATAAAAAAAATTATACATACAGGTGATCTTAAACCATCAAACACCATATGATCACCATTCTTTATGCTTACACAAGCTGTTTACATACAGGCAAAACTTTCCATGTAGTAGTGCCACTCAGTGCAAACCAGAGTAATCAATGGATGCAGTAAGGTTTGCACATAAGATCCCTATCTAGTGCCTACTCATCCAATATCCCCAGAGTAGTTTTTAGCTTTTGGCTTTCATCAGTGAGAATGTATCTATACAAGCTAATGAGTTTAGCTTGAAAATATTATTGTGTCTTTATTTTGGACTCAAAGCTATATAGTTAGCTAAAAAAAATAAAAGGTGGCAGCATTAGATCCTAAGATCTAGGTGCAGCACTCTCAGATCCACAGCTCCTCACTGATGAAAGCCAAAGGCTAGAAACTAGTCTGGGAATATTGGATGAGTAGGCAGGCACTAGATAGTGATTTTATGCACAAACCTTACTGCATCCATGATTACCCTGGTTTGCACAGAGTGGCACTTCTATATGAAGAGTTTTGACTGTGTATATACAGGCAGCCCTTGACTTTCATAACTAATTGTAAATATCATATGTGGATGATAAATTTGTATATAAAATGGTGTTAAAGCATATAGATAACAGAGGCTTTATTCATCCAATGTCTGATGTTCCTATGACACACAAAGTGGCTGGTTTCAGGATTTTTTAAATACACAATCAGTGGCTATGTTCAAATGAAGCATTTCATAAAGATAATATAGATTGTCATATACAGGATTTGATAAAAGTTGGGTACAATAAGCAAAGATTGTTATCAATTGTGTTAAAACATTATAAAGACATAATTGCGAATAATAAACCATGGAAGTCATTAGTTGTTATTCCTAATATTAACAAATATATAATGAAAATTATTGAACCAAGATTTCAGGTTGCCATGGAGGAATCTGCTTAATCTTAATAGGTTAATAAACAATTCTAAGATTATAACAAGCTAAAAGGATAAAAGTATTGTGTATTATATTGAATGCTCACAACTAGGTTGTAATGCAATATATATTGATAAAACTAAGGCAATATTAAATATCACATTCAACGACATAAATATACGTATAAAAAGGCAATGGAGGATGATAGTTTATTCAGCTTTCTATATTCATCAAATGCAATATAGGGAGAATACCAATAACTCTAACAAACTTTTATTGATAAGTGCTGAAGAGAAAGCCTATAAAATCTCTTATCTAAAATTATTCCCATCATGACCGGTTTCGAGCTTTTGGCTCATATCAGTCAGGAGCTAGAATCTGAAATTCATCAAAGTATTACTGTGCATGTATGTTGTCCATAAGAATTTAATGAGTTAATGTATGAAACACATGATAAAAAACGTAACATCAAGGAATCATATGCTATAAAAAATTATTCTGGTGCTATTAATGCAAAGTTAACCAGTCTTCCGAATGATTGCTTCTGGTCAATACAATGAAACGTTGGAGTCTATAATTTAGTAAGATAATGATTTTTATACAGCCTTGATAATGACTCAAAAAAATTGAAAGTGTTTGGCAATAATGTTTTATATTATTTTAATATCTCTCTGTTTTATACAATAGTCATATTGTTAGATTGTGATTTATATTTTATAACAACAGAAGTATTAGATTTATTATTTTGCCATAAATTTAAAAAAAATTTTTTCCTTACAACTTTTTATTAAATTTTAGGAAAATGAGAAAAGGTGGTTGGCTGGGCTTTCGTTTTTAATGTTAAAAAAAAGAGTTTTTTGTTTTTCTAGCAATTTCATAAGCAATTAAATGCCAATTTATTTTTTTTTTTTTATTAATGAATTAATTATTAGACAGGATTATACGTTTTTTTAAAAATCTGATAGTAAGTACCTTCTTTTTCTTTTCTTGCTAAAAAGTTCTGTAACATGCTATGTCTTGTCTATTGCCCTCGTATGAAATAGCGAAGAATTGTACAAAGGAGAAGGTATGAAAGTCAAGGACCACCTGTATACATTAAATAACAAAGAAAAATGTATGTGTAGATGAACCTTTCCAATTATCATATATTATCTAATCATATTCAAACTTTATACATGATTACACTAAAAAACTTAGTGTAATGAACTTATATCAACTTTGACATTAATATATTTCCATTCGCTCTAAATGAAATTCTTAAATTTTATAATAAACTCAGAGTATTGCTTGTATTTTTATATTAAACTATTTCCATCATCTAATATGCATATTGAATGTCTTTAGAGAAATTTAACTTTATTTAAATATTCCAAATACATTCAACTGTTACTAATAGCACCTCAAACAGGTTAGTATATGCACAATGTTTCGAGAGGTATTATTCTTCCCTCTTTTTCAGGTGTTACTGACCTGACCAGTGACAGTACTAGCATTGGATTTGAACCTGGATCCTTAGATTCTTGAGTATTGAATTTTAAGGTAATGCTCTAACCAACTGCACCATCCTACCAAAGGCAACAGACTGTAGTAATTTCATATACTTATCTATGAGGTTCTTCCTGATTTCTCCACTTTTTCCTAAGAGCAAAGTTGATTAGTGGTTTCCATACATTATGTATAGTCTCACTAGGTTGGCCTATGAGATTTTTTGCCATTGTCATGTGAGCAGCTTCTTTAAATTTTCCTCTTTGTACCTTTTCTTCTCTATCCAATATTTTTGTATTTTCCCAATAGAACATATGTTCATTGGCACATACATGTTCTGCTACCTCAGACACATCTGTGTTCTCTCTTCCAATCATAAGGCTCGCATGACAATGGCAAAAAATCCCATAAGCCAACCTAGCGTGACTATATATAATAAACATCACATGATCACCAATACGTATAGTGAGTTTTGCCTGTTTTGACTATACATAATGTATGGAAAACAATAATCATCTTTGCTCTTAGGAAAAAGTGGAGAAATCAGGAGGAACCTCATTGATAAGTATATGAAATTATTACAGACTGCTGCCTTTGGCAGGATGGATTGGTTGGTTAGAGCGTTACCTTAAAATTCAATACTCAAGAATCTAAGAATCCAGGTTTGAATTCCATGCTAGTACTGTCACTGGTCAGGCTAGCAACACCTGATAAAGAGGGGAGAATAATACCTCTTGAAACATTGTGCATATACTAATCTGTTTGATGTGCTATTACTAATAGTTGAATGTATTTGGAATATTTAAATAAAATTAATTTTTTCTAAAGACATTTAATACACATATTAGATGATGGAAATAGTCCAATATAAAAATACAACTAAAACACAATTGTCACAAACCTTCAGGAAAACACTCAGAGTATTGCTATTTTACATATTTCAATAAAAACACATCAAAAAATCTAATGGCGTATTTCCATATGACAGTCTATTTTAATACAGGCTTCAAAAATATGAACAAAAGACTGCATTATGGGATAAACTATTATAGGTTAGGAAACTGAAATTAAATTTTTCAGGAAATTGTGAGAGGAAAAAGAGGGGGGAAAAAAATCTCATTTCAAACTTGTGATTTTAAATGCCTCGACTATACATATTAATAAATAAAAAAAAGCCATATACATAAAGTAATACTGAAAAATTAGTATTAGTTAACTATTTGTAAACTATCACATACAAAACTTTGTAAACTATCACATACAAAAATATTATAGCATCATATTTTAGCCAAATAATTAATATTTAAAATATATATTTTTTCTTTATATACAAAAATATTTGAATGGTTTCGCCTAGAGTTATCATAAATTATGGACATCTTGTCCAAAAAAATATTGTATATGTATATATTGGGGATGGTCACGTGTGAAGTCAATGAGAGCCACGTACTGGTTTTTCATGTATTGTAAAAGGTCACATCATATACTTATAGTCAAATTCTATTTAACTTAATATGATGACATATTCTCCACGTTTTAAGTGCTGTATAAATTATATAAGAAAATATAATTAAGAGAAATAAATAAAAAACAAAATAATTATTTCAAAATGTTATTAATAAAAATAAAGTATAATAATAAAAATTCATTAATGTAAAGTAAAACATTTAACAAAGAACTTTAATCAAATCTTTGAAATTTAGCATTTAATTCGTTAATACTGTTCATAATAATTTGCGAGATACTGATTGGTCAATGTGAACAATATTTTGACTTCACCAACGTCACTGTGGAGTAGAAAAATTCACAGCAATATGTTTACCAAAAATTGAAATTAGATGGCAAGCAGTTTTCTTCAAATGTGGATATTTGATTCTGTCACGAGCTCCAAAATTAAAGAACTAGATTTGTGAAGCATTTGCAATAACCGATCCTCTTTCATATCTAATAACTCCAATTCTCCAGTCACTTTTTCACAAGTATTATTTCAGATATTGGAAATCCATCTTCAATAACACCACAAATAAATGAGTTCACAAAATATGCAAATGTAAATTTAAAACTTTTCAAATTTTCAAACCTACATGAAAATCCGCTGGCAATCCTTCCAATTTTTCCTTATACTCATTTAATTTTTTTTTCTTTGATATTAATTATATTTGCTTTTACTAATAAAAAAATGATTAAATATTCTGGGCATAAGATCATACACAAAAAGCAAAGTTGTCAAGCATTGTTAGCTTAGAGGTCAGCGCAGCCGCCTTGCAAGCAAGCAGTTGGATGCAGACGGTTGTTGCAGGTTCGCCTCTCAGCCAATGCTATGACATATGAAAAAAAGCCAAAGTTTAGCTTCAAAACTAAATACAGTTAGTGACAAATTACTAATCATTTTTTCCTTTTCTTATAAAACCAAATTAAGTGTTTGCAAATGTTCCACAATGTCTAAGGAACATTAAACCAGAAAGCCAAGCTTCATTTTCTAATTCTATATATATATATATAATGTTATGATAGAATTTAGGAGTTCTACAAAATGGCTCAAAACATTGTAAGTTGACAGTCATCTTACAACAGACCATAAGAAGAGACGACTGGACAATTCATCTGTTTCATCATTTAATTCTTCTAAAAAGTTTTTAAATTGATGGTGTGTTTTGGCATTTGTTCTAATTAAATTCACAATCTACAAAACAATCTTCCACACATTTTTGTATTTTAAATACTTCACGAAGAAATGTTCATGGTGAATTATGCATTGAAAAGATACAAAATATGGAATTTTAGGATCATTGTTTAAAAGACCAATAAAATCTAGGTCTTTTCCTGTCATTGCAAGGGCCTCATTTAGTTGCAACACTTACAGGTTTATCACAATGTAATTCAAACCTGTTCATTATTTTATCATACACATTTTAGACGTCGATACTGTGACTTGTTTCAGTATGAGCTAGTAAATCTAACATTTCTTCCTTCACATTTATGTCTAATTTTGCACCAAAAGCCTAAAAATTTGAACCTTTTTTTTGTCTATTTTTTGCAGAACTAAACTGTGATGTGTAATGTATTAAACTGCAATTAGATTTCTTTTTTAAAATCTTTAATAGGTATATATGTACGAATTTAATTCAGTAAAAAAGCCTGCTGTTAATTTCTGCCATCTTTGTTCTTATTTTTTTAAACCAAATAACTACTGTTATTTCATCTGTGCAATGTGTTTGAAAAAAGGTTTTTCTACATAATTTTGCTCCAATAAGCCTCAAAATTTGAATGTTTCTTTAAATAATGTGGTACTAATAATTTTTCACTGAAAACCTAAAAATTTGAACCTTCTTTTTGTCTATTTTTTTTGCGAAACTAAACTGTCACGTGTAATGTATTAAACTGCGACTAGATTTCTCTTTTTAAATTTTTAATTGGTATATATGTACAGATTTAATTCTGTAAAAAAGCCTGCTGTTAATTTCTGCCATCTTTGTTTTATTTTTTTAAACCAAGTGAGCACCATTATTTTTTCTGTTGTTATTAGTTATGCTGAAATCTGCAATAACGCTCAAAATAATGTCATTTTTTATACCATGGATATTTATGCTGCAAACCTGCTAGAAATACTGGACTAGTCAGCCTTAAAAAAAATTGGGTAACATTCTTATTCTTATTAAATTTCTTATTGCTTTTTAAATGTATGTAAATAAATCATTTTTTATAGCGCGATGTTTGTAAACTGTAATATTTAACACAGCATTACGCTGTTGCACATGCACTTTGAAGATTTTAACTATAAATGAATGAATACTAACACTCAACTACATGATAAAGTCTTTGGAAAAGATAGAATGGCCATCTATCTTTTCGAACCCAAACGCTTTTGTATGGGCGAATCTTAAGTGTTTGAAAGTGAAAGCGTGAATATATTAAATAATCACTTTAAATTACTATTACATGCTTGAATGAAAGACGCTAATGAAATTTACTAGAATTTACGATATGTTATTCTTCTTATTTGATATTAAATGTATGTAAATAAATCATTTTTTATAGCACGATGTTTGTAAACTATAATATTTAATACAGCATTACACTGTTGCACATGCGCTTTGAAGATTTTAACCATAAGTGAATGAATACTAACACTCAACCACATGATAAAGTCTTTGGAAAAGATAGAATGGCCATCTATCTTTTCGAACCCAAACACTTTTGTATGGGCGAATCTTATGTGATTATTTAATATATTCACGCTTTCACTTTCAAACACTTAAGATTCACCCATATCATGTGGTTGAGTGTTAGTATTCATTCATTTATAGTTAAAATCTTCAAAGCGCATGTGCAACAGTGTAATGCTGTGTTAATTATTGCTTTTTAGTTTATATAATCACTGCTTTGGAATCTGTTTTTGTGTTTCTTGCTATTAATGAAGGAAGCCCCATCAATCATTGATGAAGTTTCATTAATTTTTTTGACATTTACCATTAAAGCTTTTCTGCTTTTGTAATTCAAATTTCATAGTGTTTTCTTGTTTTGTTTTTAATTTGTATTTTAGAAGGATTTGATCCATTTAGACATTTTAATTTCTCTATTTCTGCGATTTCTGGATAGAAATTCTTTGGGTAAGGTATTTGTGTTTGACGCATTTTCACTGATTTCTGTTTTTGTAATTCAAAATTTTATAGCATTTTTTTTTTGTATTTTATAAGGATTTGTTGGTTTTACTTTTGCCTTAGGCATTTTTAATTTGTCGATTTTCAGCAATTTTCGGATAGAAATTTATTACTTGCATTCTTTGTGGTGGTTGTTGATGGTACTGCAGCACCACCTGGCAGCCACATTGGACATAGGTCACAACTACCAATTATTTATTATATAAAAAAATCAAATTAACCTGCAATGGCTACATACAGTAATTTTTACTGTTATCACTTTTCAAATGCCATAATTTTATATCATATTTTAAATTGAACAGGTGTTAATGTCAGTACCTTCCTAAATATGTTTCTGTTTTACAAAAATCAAAGTAGTTTGAATTTACCTCACATAGTTTAAGTTTTGTGGCACTTTTTTGAAGTTTACTGATGTCTTATAAACTCATCATGACTTTTAGCTGATGAGTTTGAGAATTATGAATTTGACTGATTAAGCCATAAGCATACACAATTATATATTGAAATTTTAAAACAAAATAAATTTTTGTGTTTTCCTGAAGGTTTGTGATGATGGTGTTCTAGTTGTATTTTTATATTGGACTATTTCCATCATCTAATATGTTTATTGAATTTCTTTAGAAAAATTTAACTTTATTTAAATATTCTAAATACACATGGGTCTCGTTTTATGCAATAGATAGGTTCCTCAGAAAACACGCGTAAATGAAATCGTGCAAAAATAGCGTAACTTATCTTGGAAAAAGGGGGATATGGACTGTGATTTTTTAAAACTGGCGTAAAAGCAAAGCACCAAGTAAAATTTACTTTAAAATTCACGCAAAAAAAAAATAAGGAAATAAAATATGACTAATAAAAAATTTCAAATTTGAAAAAAATTGATACAAGACAAACTTTTTTTTAACTATAATATTTAATTTTATTCAAAATAATATATTTTTATGCATAATTTACAGTACAGTAATTTACATTTTTTTATACATGTTTTAATTATTATCGCTATTTGCTGATAACCAGTTTCGTTTGCAAACTGGTAAAAAATAGATTCTTCACATGAGAAAATACAACTAGCGCCACCTTCACTCTCATATTGTGTTAATGGTTTTCTGTTGACAACGTAATTAGTAATTAATCTTTGAGACGATGATTTTATTAATTGTTTATGAACTTAGACTTATGATAATAAAAAGACATTTATTCACCACTGCTGGGAAAAATTTAATTAAAACTAACAACTAAAAATTAAATTCTTATTTTTGTCTTTAATTTTTTAATTTTCAATTCCGTTTAAAAATCAAATTTCGTTTTACATCACATTAATTTCAAGTCACCGTAAGTAATTTTTAAATTGTTAATTACAATTAAAAATCAGATTTTAATTTTTAATTGTCAAATTTAATTGTGCCCTCCGCTATTACTCACCTTTTAAAAATAAACTTGCGGACACTAAATGATTAATAATTGATTACGTTCTTTTTTAAAAAGCAAAAACAGAATGTGATTTAAAATGCAAAATTAACGCGCACAATGTTTGAACAAATTTACATTCTAATCTTGTAAAATTTAATGTGTGTATACATAAAATGTGGAAATCATGATTTTAATTTCATTATTGCATAAAATCTTACTATTATAAAGCACTGAAAATATTGAAGTTACTAAGATGAAAGTAGAATTCCAATAATGTGCTATTACTTTCAATATAATGTAAGTGCGCAAAATTTGTTATTTAAAGTAATAGCACATTATCAGAGTCTGACTTCCGGTGAAACATGAATCGCATAACTTCAAAATCATGTTAAATAAGTCCACGTAAAAAGAGATCCAGGTGTACATTCAATTGTTAGTAATAGCACACACGTTAGTATATGCACAATGTTTTGAGAGGTATTATTTGCCCCTCTT
Organism: Epiperipatus broadwayi; assembly: GCA_028023455.1. Classification (NCBI taxonomy): domain Eukaryota; kingdom Metazoa; phylum Onychophora; class Udeonychophora; order Euonychophora; family Peripatidae; genus Epiperipatus; species Epiperipatus broadwayi. The sequence goes on from JAQFVV010000006.1 coordinate 12,230,783, forward strand.
CTTCAGGTGTTGCCACCTTCTTCATAGCATTGTCAGAAGAATGGAATGTGCTATCAATTACAGATAGGGTCCATATACTGCTGACATCTCTTGAATTTTTTTTAAAATTAATACATTAAAAATGAAAGCTTCTTAGAAAAAATGACTGCAGCCTGGCACACACCATAATTTAACATATATAACACAGCAATCACAGCATCATCACACCACTTAAAATGTCAAATATGATAGCACATTCACAGTTTACTTTTGTGAAGGACTTAATGTAGAAATTCTATTTGTTTATTTGTCCATGTCAAATCTTGTAAACAATTTTTAATACATTTTTATTGAATAGATGCCCTTCAAATATTTTACATATGATAGTGCAATATGACATTGAATTATTCCAGGCTTGTCCAGCCAAGTGTCCAGTCTAATAGACTTGGCAGGCCAAATTTCAGAGTACATGATATTTGTTTGATAAATTTTCAGTGATGTATATTATATGGCAGTATATATATTTTTAAAAATGCTTTCATTGAATATTCACTAAAAACATTTACAGTTAATTAAAATAGAAAAAAGAACAAATAAAGAATAAAATAATTATCCTATTTTCAAATTAGAGAAGGAAAAATGGCTGTCTGCATATTAAAATTTACGAATTTTAATATTTTTTTTAAAGAATTATTTATGTTTTGTTTATTTGATTACACTTTGTTTTAGCTAGCATATAATTGATGTTGCATAATTAGATATAATATAAAAACAGACAAAACTCTCTATACAATAGTGCCTCTCAGTGCCAACCAGAGTAATCAATGGATGCCAGAAGGCTTGTGCATAAAATCCCTATCTAGTGCCTACTCATCAAATATCTCCAGACTAGTTTCTGGCTTGTGGCCTTCATCAGTGAGGAGCTTTGGATCTGAGAGCACTGCACCTAGATCTCACTGACGAAGGCCACAAACCAGAAACTAATCTGGGGATATTGGATGAGTAGGCACTAGATAGGGATTTTATGCACAAGCCTTCTGGCATCTATTGATTACTCTGGTTGGCACTGAATGGCACTACTGTATGGAGAGTTTTAATAGTAATGTGCTAGTATAAGAAATAGTGATCATGTGATGTAGATACAATATAATTCCTGGCTCCAAGATATGTTTATTTTTTTATGATTTTGATTATTATATTCAATTTACATAATGTGGTGACTGGACCTAATAAATGATTTTCAGGCAACTATCAAACTGAAAACTTGGATTAAAAAGAAAGCAAATCTTCAATCATTGGATAATCATTATGATACCATTATAGATAATCAAACATATATGCTTGGATATGAATCAATGCAGCAAATAAAACTGAATCTCAGTTCACATCACATTGACTAATCATTCAGTATAGCACTGAATTGGACATCTGCTATTAGATTTTTAACTTTGGTAAAGCATGTTATGGCAAACCTAGCAAATTAAACAAATAGTATTACATTTATTGGTCTAAGCAAAGTAATAAACTCATCACTATCATCATCAACCATTATCAATCCAACTGCAGAATGGAGGTCTCTCCAAGTTCAAACCATCTCCAATCTTTAGCTTCTCTTCTCCACATTACCCCTGCACACTTTCTTATTTAATCCATCTATCTCACATATGGTCTCTTTCTGGATATTTTACAATCTCTTGGAATCCAGCTAAGATTTCAATTGTCCATCTATTATCATCTCTTCTAGCAATATGTCCAGCCCAACTCCACTTCATTTTTTTAATTTTTACACGGATTAGCCAGTGTGGTAAATTTATTGGCTTTGTACCTTTGAGTTTAGATCAAGAAACACCATGGTCTTTCTTTTCAGTTGCCTGATAAAGTAGAATGAATGTATGTATAAATGATAATAAACCTATACTGTTGTGTATATAAACCTTGTTATTGCTGATTAATAAAATAAAATTAAATTTATTTATACCTATGTCCAGACATACTGTATTTTTACTTTGTAAAATATTTTTGATATTATAATTTAATGAGCCTCGACTTAAAAATTAAAATTTCAAACTCTTTCTAAATTAAATCTAGTTTTTATAAAAATTCTTAAACATCTGAAGACCCTCTTTTTTTCATAAGTTCGTAAGAAATTCGACTTTGAAAAGTAACAGAACTATCAAACCCCGTGGGGCTTGCTTTCACCATATATATATATTTCTATCGATCATTTTCATATATTCATTAAGAAAGAAATCTAAAATTGAAAAGTTGAAATTAATGAAAAATCTACCTATATATAGTTTTATCCAAAAATGAAAACAATCAATTTATTGTTCTATGTTGAGTAATGAACACACCTTTATGTTGAACATATCTAATTTTCAATTCCTATTTATATTTTAAATTAAGAATAATACGCATCTTAATTTGTAATTAAGGATAATTAATTAAAGCGATCATTATTCTTCATTTAAGATATAAATAAGAAGTGAAATTAGATAAGTTGCAAGAATAGGAATGTGTATCAGTTATATAAGATGGAGTGGATAACTGAAGGGAGTTTGACAGTCTGTGTTCAAGCCCCCCCCCCCCAATTACATCTAAAGCGCAGTAAATACAATATACTTGTAAATATTACAGATTCAGCCTGAATTCTGACCATCCCTCTTTTGTATTTAAATGAACATATTAAGGTCCTATATATGAGGGGTCAGAGTAACTTAAAAAATCAACATGGGTATAACAACAATATTGACATCAACAGGGGCTTTCAGCATTCCATCAGATTTTCAATAATATGAATGGCTGAAGATGTGAAGGGTAGAGAAGATTGAAGCCTGTCCATAAAGTATGATGATTTGCTATCTTAATATAAACTAAGCACTGATTATATAAATGTGAGGGATGATGATCTAGACCAATTGATGAGTGCTGGTCCAGCACGGAGATCATTTATCTTTTTTACATGTATGTTGTCATATATATCAGTCATATAAGATGGAGTGGATAGCTGAGATTCTGAAAATCTGTGTTCAAATTCCCTCTAATTACATCTAAAGTTCAGAATATACAATATGCTTGTATTTAAATATTAGGAAAAGATATAAGTAAATGTGGGTTTATGTTTAATATAAAAAAATAGGTTATTTGACTCCCCCCCCCCCAATTTTTGGATAACGTTATGCATATTTTTTCAACTTGGGTCACAATGACAATATCCCAGGGGAACAACTATTGTGAAGCAATCCGAGAATACGTGTTATAAATATTCAAAAAAGACTTTTATGAAATTTTGTACACGGACCAAAAAATTCTATTTACGCAGTGCAATGACCATAGAAAAATGATCGAAACGTGAAAGAAAATAATAAAATATGTATTTATGTGTGAAAATAAAGCAAAATTTAAAAAGAAAAGGTAGATTAAGACGTTTTTACGGATTAAAGATAAATTAATTGCGCAAACACGAGGCTTCCTGCAAATAGGTAGCAAAGCAAGACGCGCTAAATCTCTTTAAAGGATAATCAAAATTTAATTAAAATAAAACTATATTGATTTTAATTTTTATAAAAATCTTAACACTCTGGAAATCAATATCTTTAGAATTAAATATTTACATATAAATAAATGCTTGAAAAATATTTATTGCGTTTGATTTAAGCTTTTACAGTGCGTGTGTTCAAATAAATAATCGGATGGTTTTCTAAAATCAATGTTGTTTAAGAGCAGATAAAGGGTAAAATATTTTTCTAGTTATCTTCTTGTTGTTTTAGTTATTAGCAGAACGCTCTGATTAATAATAGATTTGAAACGGAAGAAAAAAGTCGCAGCCAACAGATTCTCCGTAGGATCCACACTGTCAAAACATCTCAGGGAAAAAGACAAAAACTATAAATATTGACTGACCTGGATTTCTGAATAATTATTTACGATCACTTCAAATTAAACAATAGTAACTCTTTCTTCACATTTTCTTTTAAAAAACTTTAATCAATATCTATTTTTATTATTACTTTATTAACTATATTCTGAATTGATATTGTTAGAATAGCTTAAATGTAATTTCAAATAAGCTTTTGTTAACATTGTTCGGAAATAATATTCAAAACAACTTCTTTTTCTAGGCAGATAAAGCAACGCATTATCAACAATAACACATACTGGTTATTTAATTAAACGCTATAGAAGGAGATATTGATTTTAAGATTTAAATAACAGTACAAAAAAAAAGTTTTCAAAATATTTTTATTTACAAAAACTGAGCTGCATATATTAAAAAATGTTACTCTATTATTCTAACCTAATATGAATTTTAAATAAAGTTTAAATAATAATAACAAACAGCCACTCGTAAACGAATTATGGCTATCCCAATGCCAAAAAATGATAAAGAAAAAAAACTACTCTAATAATTGATTTTTGGGATGCTAGACAAACCTCTCTGTGTATCAAAAATACGGTCACATATAGAACACCCCGATCAATTTATCTGTTTACTTGATACTTTATATTGTTGTCATTTTTTCCTCAATAGAAAATTTTTCTTTCAGAAACACTTCAATACCATGAATAATATTTCTATAATGAATATACAGTATACCACCCTCACACGAAATATGGACTGGTTTCTATCCACTTTTATCACGTAGGGGAGAGATACAATCATAAACTAATAATCAAAAAAGCAATAACGTGTCATTACTTTTAATAAGCTTGTAATTGCAAAAATGCAATACAGAGAGCGTACCAATAGCTCAAACAAGCTCTCAATTAATAAGTGCAGTATGAGAAAATATTTAAAATCTCTATCCAGAACACTCTCATCTCCAGACCAACTGGTTTCGAGCTTATGGCTCACGTCAGTGGAGAGCTAGATCATTCGGACACTAGACCTAAAATATCAACTCAAAACTAGGCACTTATTTCATACGTATATTTGGCTATGCTGAGGCTATTAAAATATGGTAGATCTGAAATTTAATTCAGTCCCATATATACCTATTTAAGTTAGATAGCTGGATTTAAAGACATTTTCATGTCCGAAAATTTCAGAGTTTCTACTTAAATATACATATGAAATAAGTGCTGAGTTTTGAATTGATATTTTAGGTCTAGTGTCCGAATATTTTAGCTCTACTGACATGAGCCATAAGCTCGAAACCAGTTGGTCTGGAGATGAGAGGGTTCTGAATAGAGATTTTAAATAATTTTCTCATACCGCACTTATTAATTAAGAGCTTGTTTGAGCTATTGGTACACTCTAGTATTGCATAATCATAAACATATGACCAAAGGTATGTAAAAAAGATGTATGACTTCCAAGATACTCATTTCATGTTGAAACAGCACTCATCAATAGGCCCAGATCACAATCTCTTACGCATACTTTTATCATTATTCTAGTCTAACGAATGACAACTAAAAAATATTAATATACTTTCATTAAGTGGTTTGCGTCAAAGTTGTGAGGGCAGTAAATTTGACATAACAATTAAACTGTAGTAATAGGCTATCTATTTATATGAACAATGATACATGCAAGAGATTGTAATCTGGGCCAACTGATGAGTGCTTATTCAGCATGAAATGTGCATTTTGGAGATCATAGATCTTTTTCACATATCTTTGGTCATATATTTATGATTACAATCCTCCACAAGGTATTAAAAGTCCATAGAAAGCAGTCTGTACTTTTGCATGAGAGTAGTGTAATCTCTAGGCTAATGAATGACTAATAAAAATTATTAATAGACTTCAAAACCATGTCTAATTATAGCTCTCCAATATATCCTATTCTCTGCCATATCTTACCAAGCATTTCACTTCATTAGAAATTTTTTAAATAATCCTTATAATGTAGACAGGGCTAACTCTTCAATAAAACCATATTCATGTTCTCTAAACTATGAATATTTGTTTAGCTTTTTTTGTGTGTGTGCAGATACAAATCACAGTTTCGACTGCTCAAAAGAGTTTCCTGGAAAATAAGTTTACTCATATCAATACCATACATATGCCAACAAGTTATGGTTCTTTTAAGTCCCAGTTCTGTAGAGCAGAACAGTAGACTGGGGTACCTCAGATAAAATCTTGACATTATTTCAGCTCCTTGGATGTCATGTGATCTTTTGAAAAACACTTTTTTATTTCAGGTTAAAAAAATACATGAATAAAAGGTAAAATAAATAAAGATAAAAAAAGTTTGGATTCAAAATGACTGAATACAAACATATTCCACAATTTCACTTGGTGCAGATAGCCAATGGCATAAAAGATCCATGATGATGATTAAGTTCTGTATTAACTTTAATAATTTAAGTGTTAGGTATAAAAAAATGGAGAGCAAATGGGATATTAATATTTATTATCATAAAATAAAAATATAATGGCAAATTCATAAAATGATCAATATGTTTTTCATCTTTCTGGATTTAATACTATGGAGTCCATTATTATAAAATCTTAATCATCATTGCATTGGATTTGTAAATCAAAAGGACACTTTCCTAGAAGTCTGTTCTAAGGTGAATGTGAGTTTGGTTGTCATGGTAAATGTAGACCCGATTTACATCACAAGAATTATCTCAAAGCCTTTCCCAACAGATGCAACATTGATTGTTTCAGAATGAAAAGATGTGGCAAAAAGTATCATATATTGAAGAGCTACAATTAGATATGGTGTTAAAGTATTTCAGAAAAAATCTTCTGAAGAAGAAATTAAAAGTCATTGTTGCAAAACATCAAACAGAAATATGGACCAGCATGTTTATAAGTGGATATATTTGTGGGTCACAGATTGGTTTATATATTCATTGCAAAAGTTATTTCTAGAGCGGGAGGGTTCATTCTTTCTGCCTTTCTCTCTTCTTTTAGAGATAGAAGAACCATATTCATCTATAAGATGCTGATGTATGTACGTATGAATATAATCTATCTATTGCAAGTAAATCAAGTCACACATCACATGACTTAATTTAATAAACTTGTGGGCATGCCATTAGCTCTTACAAGTTTTTCATAATGTCCCTCCCAGCACCTCACTGATGAAAGTCAGAGCTACAAACTGGTCTGAGGATAGGGATGGCACACTCATTACATAATTATCTATCGATCTCTATCTACCTACCTATCCATCCATCCATTGAGCAATTCATCCATCCATCTATATATCTGTCAGTCTGTCTATCTGCCTGTATGTCTGCCTATCTATCTATCTATCTATCTATCTATCTATCTATCTATCTATCTATCTATCTATCTATCTATCTATCTATCTATCTATCTATCCATCTATCTGTCTGTCTATCTATCTATCTATCTATCTATCTATCTATCTATCTATCTATCTGTCTACCTACCTAAAAAACTACCCACCCATCCATCCATCTATCCATCCATCTATCTATTTATCCATCTATCTATCCATCCATACATTCCATCTATCCATCCATCCATCCATCCATCCATCTGTTTGTCGGTCTATCTATCTATCTATCTATCTATCTATCTATCTGTCTGTCTGTCTGTCTACCTACCTAAAAAACTACCCACCTACCCACCCATCCATCCATCTATCCATCCATCTATCTATTTATCCATCTATCTATCCATCCATACATTCCATCTATCCATCCATCCATCCGTCCGTCCGTCCGTCCGTCCGTCCGTCCGTCCATCTATCTATCTATCTATCTATCTATCTATCTATCTATCTATCTATCTATCTATCTATCTATCTATCTATCTATCTATCTATCTATCTATCTATCTATCTATCTATCTATCTATCTATCTATCTATCTATCTATCTATCTATCTATCTATCTATCTATCTATCTATCTATCTATCTATCTATCTATCTATCTATCTATCTATCTATCTATCTATCTATCTATCTATCTATCTATCTATCTATCTATCTATCTATCTATCTATCTATCTATCTATCTATCTATCTATCTATCTATCTATCTATCTATCTATCTATCTATCTATCTATCTATCTATCTATCTATCTATCTATCTATCTATCTATCTATCTATCTATCTATCTATCTATCTATCTATCTATCTATCTATCTATCTATCTATCTATCTATCTATCTATCTATCTATCTATCTATCTATCTATCTATCTATCTATCTATCTATCTATCTATCTATCTATCTATCTATCTATCTATCTATCTATCTATCTATCTATCTATCTATCTATCTATCTATCTATCTATCTATCTATCTATCTATCTATCTATCTATCTATCTATCTATCTTATGTAAATGAATTGTAATGTATTATATATTTGCTACCAAAAAATAATGTTTTCTAGTTAATAAATGAAATTCAACCACAGTGGCATCACATTATTCATTGCATCTATTTACAATACTAATAATATATTTATGGCTGTTAAAAGAGTTTATCACTTAATTATGGTTGATGAAATTACAAATGCGCAGTTATTGTACCCAATCTGTGACTGCTTCTAACAAATCTTATTACTTCCAATCACAATGGCTTGCTTCATGAAAGATGTAATACTATATGTCACTAGCAGTTTCCACTTCCTTAAGCATGACTGTGTGGTGAACAACTTGGGTTATTGTCAGAGTAATTCCAGCCTGTGAATTACTTTTCAGAATATAAAACAGTAAGGACTCAGTTTTAGAGCCAGTTCTCATATCTGATTCTAGGCAATTGGATTTACTAAACTTATTTATATATTAGTCTGTTTGTGTCATTGGCTATTTATTTACATTATTAGTATTTTATGGGTTAGGATACATTTTACTCTCATCACTTTGTATCACCCAGTTTAAGCTTCACTATCTAATAGATGCCAGATAATAATGCTTAATAAGACTCTATCCTATGCTGTCTATCCTATGCTGTTCTATCCACTATTCCCAGAGTATGTGATATTTTATTGGTCAGCTATATGTATTCCATGGAAAAATATAATGTTAGGGGAACATGTAAGGTGAATCCACAATATTAAATGAAATCCCCAAAATATATACAGATTAATATAATTAAATAATTAATTCTACTTCACATATAACAAAGTAATGTTTATATTGCACTAAAATGCAGAAAACATGAAGCTATAACAAAAATATAAAGGTTAAGCACTTTCAGGAATGTCTTGTTCCAATATTCATAGCATATGATCGCTTTGCTGGTAAACAGAATGTCTAAACTTAGTGTATGCAAATTTATGCAATGTATTTAAATGGCCCATTTTTTAGAAATGGAAAAGCAGGATTCCTTCTGGTAGATGGCACTGGTATTTTCTGCTATAAAGCATGCCTCTTTTACTTTATGCTGGACATTGTGATGCTCCATGCACAGTATATCTGCCAAAGTGGGTTCAAATGCATGGCCAGTGGAGCTTTGACGCTGCAGGAATATTGAGATACATTCAGAATTGATTTGTGCATTATTATATAAGTAATGATGCTGGAAAACTCTAGTGGCCAGAGCAGCATGAGTTTCCCCATAATATTATACTTTACAGCTATTCTGGGGGCATGTCATTTTGTAAACTGCCTGGGGAGGTTGGTCAAGTCATATCCGATCTTTAGAACTAGTCTAATGGTTGCCGGTGGTATATGAAAACTTAAACCAGTGGCTTATTGATGGTATAGGATTTGGTTCTTATACTATTAAATCTTCATTTGAATTTGTTGCTCAAATTAAGAGTGCCACCTTGAAACCTAATTTTAAAATTGCATCGACATAACTGAGTTGTACGGTTCTACCAATCACAAACATTCTATTGATATCATCAAAACTGAACTCATAAATAACAATTGTCCACAAGCATACCTCAGTTTCATTCCTGAATTTCTAGGGCATGGCTGGATAATAACATTATGGCAATATTTAATGGCATATGGTTCCATATGAAAGATGGATGGCCTAGGGGTCTTCCAATGAGCAATAATCTCTAGTATTTTTCTCAACTATCACAAGAAGTAGATCCTATCTAAATATTACACATCAGTATCCAACATATTATACACATGCTATGTAGATGACTTGTTTATTGTCACACCTGAGAATGTTACAATAAACATTCACAATGAACTTAAGAGCATACTGCTTTAATGTTAAATATTGTATGGGAGAACTCAAAACAAGAAATTAGGTATTTGGATATTCAAATACAAAGAGACTCCACACAACTTAATTACAACATGAACATCAAGCTGCTGGAGATATGAAGTTATATCCACCCAAATTCAAACTCACCCATCACAAAACAAGAAATTAGGTATTTGGATATTCAAGTACAAAGAGACTCCACACAACTTAACTACAATATGAAGATCAAGCTGCTGGAGATATGAAGTTGTACCCACCCAAATTCAAACTCACCCATCACATACAAATTAGCAGGACTTTCATTGTTTTTTTTAAAAACCACCTTCTTGGTAAATTCGAATCCGATTGCAAAACTAATTTAATGAATAACTTAAAAGATTTGACTTATAAGATTTGACTAACACAGGATTTAAAGATGGAACTATTAGTAAAAAGTTAAATATTTTTTATTAGATTAAGAACTAACCACATCAAAGATGATAAACCATGGATGCTACTACCCTATATACCCTCTTTGTCTAAAAAATTATTCAAAACATTTGCAACATTGTTTAACTTAAGTTTTAATACACTGGCAAACAATAGACTAATTAATAATTCTAACGATCAGATATCACCTGTCCAAACTCCACAGGCAGTTTACAAAATGACCTGCCCCCAGAACAGCTGTAAAGCATCATATTCTGGGGAAACTTGTGCTACTCTGGCTACTAGGGTTTCACAACATTGTTACTTATATAATAGAACACGAATCAATATCGAATGTAACTCGATATTTTTACAGCATCAAAATTCCATTGTCCATGCATTTGAACCCACTTTGGCAGATATCCTGTGCATGGAGTGTCACGATGTCAAATGTAAGGTAAAAGAGGCGTGCTTTATAGCAGATGATACCAGTGTCATCAACCAGAAGGAATCCTGCTTTTCCATTTCTAAAAAATGAGCCATTTAAATACATTGCATAAATTTGCATATACTAAGTTTAGACATTCTGTTTACCAGCACATCTAAGGTATGCTGTGAATATGGGAAGCAGATGTTCCTGAAAGTACTTAACCTTTATATTTATTGTTATAGCTTCATGTTTTCTGCATTTTGGTGCAATATAGACAATACAGACTAATACAAACTTCTATTACATTTTATCACTTTTTGCAGTGCCTTATATTTATATATTATTTGTAATCAACTTCTCTCATGCTATATATAAACAGCAGCCTAAATGTTGAATAAAAGATCAAAAAGAAAATGAGTTCACCAATTTTTGGAGCTTTTACTATATAAGTTTACCTTTGTCAGCACTGGAGAAAATTCAGTGAAATTAATATATCAGCTAGCTGGAATTTGACATGTAATAATGATTAGATACTTCTATCCATATTTTATGTTTATATATATACATATCACTAAAAACAGTCAACACTTATACAATCCCAATATCAATAACAATCAGTAATTTCAAACTGTTGTCAAGGCAACCTCTTTTTAATAATACATATAGATTGTGATCATGACATAAAATTTTACTGTGTGGGAATATATATATATATTGGATTATAAATAAAGGTGGGACTCCATCTTTAATGTTAAAAGGTTACCTTGACAACAGATTGAGATTGTTGAGTATTAAATGATATTGGGATTTGATTGAATTTTATGAGTTTGATTATAAACTTACATAGCCTTGAACATAATTACATTTATTGTTTAAATAATACATTATTGGAATATAATTTGAAAGTTATAATTGCAGTTTGTAATGTTATCATTGATTCTTTATTAGGCTGCTTTCAGAATAGGTTATATTTATCTGTTTAAGGAGGTTTATTTAAACTTCTTTGTATCAGTAATTTCATTCTCTAGGATCATGTTGCAATCTTTAGTATCTATATAAATATATTGGACCATAAATAAAAAAGGGATTCCACCTTTATTGTTAAAAGTTGTTGCCTTGACAACAGTGAGATTGTTGATTGTTATTGAAATTAGGATTGTTTAAGTGTTGACTGGTTTTAATGATTGCTTATAAACCCATTTAGCCTTGAGCAGTATTTCTTATGATATGTAAGATACTTTGGCATTATTCCTGCTATGATGTATTACTCTGATGATATTTTTGTTTGGTAATATTTATTCAAAATTTCTGTTTATAATGTCATGGTTACCAAGAATCCTGACATGACTAATCCATGTCAAATAAATTGATCCTTTCCATTTTAGAAGAGATTAAATGATTCACTCTGCCACAGTGATCTTCCCCCTCCCCACAATATAATATATCTCTCACATTATTTGTAAGTAATATGGTTTTATATTTAAAAATACATTTACGTTACATATTTGTGGGTTTTTTTGCTAAAACTTTTTTTTTTAAAATATTTAAAATATGTTAAACTTGCAGCAAATGTTTTGTGTAACAGAAAGGAATGACATCAAGAGAAAAGTTAAGGAAGCTTGTTTCATCATTAGCGATGCCAAATCAATAAATAGAAGAGACACTTGTTTTGCCATTTCCAAAAAATGGATAGTATAAAAGAAGGCAATTTGCATAATTTGCATATAACATTAACAATCTGAAAAGACTATGAATATGGAGCAACAAGGGTTCTGAAAGCACTAAGTCTGCAAATTAGAATATAAAAAAAGCCTACAAATTATTACATAAAAAAGTTTCACCGCAACACATCAGCGTATTATTAATTAAAAATATACAGTAAAAGTTGTTATATTTGTGGGTATTTTTTTTTTGTATGTCAAGGCCTTGATTAGGAGGTGAACCTGGGCCAGCTGCAGGGAAGGCAGCTATGCTAACTACTAGGCCACCAATGCTAAACATTTGTGGGTATTTTTTACTAAACTTTATATACATTTACAATTAAAAGTTGTTATATTTGTGGGGGAGGGGGAGGGGAGGTAAAAAGATATTTAAAATATAAGGTTAAACTTATATTTTACCATATTTTTCGTTTTTTTAAGTTAAGAAAATAACGGAAATATAAAACTTTGTTACAACTTGCCATTTAAAAAATGTTTGAAGATTCTTTTTCATATTTTTTTTCTTTTTCCATAAGAATATATCTTTCCATCATTGGAAAGTATGTTTTTTTTTAAGATTTGAAGTTTGCTATTGCACATGGAATATGCTAGTGCAAAGTGTTGTAGGATGCCAAAAGGGGAAAGGTGGGCTTTAATGATGCATAGTGTCATACTAAAAAAACCCAATTCACAAGTACCTGTTTTATTTAGTATCATAATATCCTTTTTCCTCCTTCCATAACGAATATATATCTCCATTATTTTTTTTACATTTGGACTTTCTTATTACACGTGCTATGACACATTACTCCTGGTGTCATATTATTATAAGTTTGCAATATGTTTAAAATAAAGTCTCCATAGAATGCACAGACAAATTTTATCAATTAAGTTTGTCTCCATATTACGTGAAGGCGTTATTATAAACATATCATATACTTAGAATAATATCGGAGTAATACGTCATAGAAGGAATAATACCAAAGTACATATTTAAGTAATACTTTGGGTGCAATTTAAAAATCATAATTGCAATTTGCAATGTCATAATTGGCTATTTATTTGCATGCATTCGGAATAGGTTATTATTTAGCTATTTAAGGAGGTTTATTTAAATTGCTTTGTATCAATAATTTCAATCTCTGTGGTCAAGTTGCAGTCTTTACTGTTTATATAAATACATTGGACTATAAATAAAGGTAGGATTTCACCTTTATTGTTAAAAGGAGGTTGCCTAGGCAACAGATTGAGATTGTTAATTGACATTAAGATTGTCTAAGTGTTGACCAATTTCTATGGTTTTATATAAATTGTACCTACTAAAATTTGAAATAAAATGCTGTATGTGATGGAATGTTAATTGAAAATTTTTTTTTTATCTTCTTGTTGGATTTTAATGGAAAATAGACATATGTTATAACACATAACAATATGCAACATATTTTGTCTTGATACATGCATTAAAGTAAATTATGCATCCTTCCTTCTATGCATCCTTCCTTCTCTTTCTCTCTCTCTCCTCCTCTTCTTCTTTTTATAGATAAAAGTAAATAGATAAGAAGAAATATAAATAGGTCATTAGGACAGAGTATAAATATGTGGATAAATGGGTGGATGGGTAGGGGTAGATAATCTTCTTGTTTGATTTTAATGAAAAATAGACATATATTATAACACATAACAATATGCAACATATTTTGTCTTGATACATGCATTAAAGTAATTATGCATCCTTCCTTCTCTTTCTCACTCTCTTCTTCTTTTTATAGATAAAAGTAAATAGATAAGAAGAAATATAAATAGGTCATTAGGACAATATAAATATGTGGATAAATGGGTGGATGGGTAGGGGTAGATAAGTAGGTAGATGGTTATAGCATTGGACATCAAGATATAGATCTAGGATATTAACCATATGCTGAAAAATATTTATAAAAATGCAACAGCCACAATTAGATTACATAGTTCATACTAGAATGATTAGCACTAAGAAGGGCTAATAACAGGGTGATTTTGCATCTCCAAAACTTTTTACTGCAGTGTGGCATGAAGAATGCTGTGGATTAAAATGGGAAGCTAAAGGAGTGAAAGTCAATGGAGATTATTTAAGTCATTTAGATTTTGCAGATGATGTAGTTGTTTTTGCAAATAATGCTTTAGAGCTTCAGAAAATGTTGCAAGAGTTATCAAATGAAGGTAAAAAAGTAGGACTATAGGTAAATGTTATAAAGACTAAAGTTATGTTCAATAGATTTTTTTTCAAAAGATGAAAATAAAGATTGATAATGATGAGTTAGAAGAAGATAACAACTTCAAATACTTTGGTCAGATTATTACTACAGATATAAACATAATGTATGAAATTAATCATAGAACTGAACTTGGTTGAAGTGCTTTTGATAGAAATAATTTAATATCAAAAGGAAATATGCTTATACATGTGAAATGAAAGGTTTTTAATAAATGTCTTTTACTAGTTCTTATTTATGGATCTGAGACTTGGGCACTTAGCAGAGATGCATGTTAGGAGCAACAAAAAGAGATCAAAAACAAAATACGTGGGTAAAACAGATGTTACTGACATTGTTGGAAGAATTAAGAAAGACTGAAGTGGAGTTGGGCTGGACACCTTGCTAGAAGAGATGAAACTAAATGGATAATTGAAATCTTAAACCTGATTCCAAAAATTGTAAAAGACTCAGAAAGAGACCATATGTGAAATGGATGGATAAATTAAAAACATGGATGGAGGTGATATGGAGAAGAGAGACTAAAAATCAGAAAATGGATCGAACTTGGACAGACCTTCATCTTGCAGTGGACTGATAATAGTTGACATTGATGATGATGATGGTTAAACTATTTTGGACCATTATACCAAAGCTGCTTTTGATTGAAAATCTTGATTCAGTTCGGTATAGTTAGTTGAAATTAACAAATAAGGATGTATTTTTTTTCTCATGTGTCATAGCATCAGCCGGGAAGCGAACCCGCTAACCTGGGACAACTGCTTGTAAAGCATCTGCCGCTGACTACTCAACCACCAATGCTTGACCAAAAATCTATACTGTGAGCAAGACCTTCTACAATAACTATCAAGAATCGTCATAAACTGATATACTGTGAGTCTTATAAATATCGCTAATAGATGTAGCGATCTGTAAAAAACATTACAAAAGTAGACCCCCCCCCCCAAGAAATATCATAACAGACTCTGATGTCAAGAAATTTAAACAATAGTAATATGAATATATAATTGACATTTCTCACATCGTTTCTG
Organism: Epiperipatus broadwayi; assembly: GCA_028023455.1. Lineage (NCBI taxonomy): Eukaryota > Metazoa > Onychophora > Udeonychophora > Euonychophora > Peripatidae > Epiperipatus > Epiperipatus broadwayi. The sequence continues at coordinate 12,246,686 of JAQFVV010000006.1, forward strand.
AATTTATTAGTAATATTAAATATTAAACCGAGTAACTCATTTTCTTTATATATTTTTATAATATTAAATAATTACTCCTACAAAACCAAGTTATTGCCAGAAAACAACACTTCATCTCAGCGTCTGAGTAATAAGTCGTGTATCGTATTCGATCACTTAATAACTGGTTACTTAATGACAAGAGCCGTTAACAATTGTTCTTTTCAATTAAATGGTTATGTCAGCTCAGATTAGCATTAATCCTGCTAACTTTGACAGGTTTTCACACTACTTTTCAATAATCTTTCCGCGAAGTGACGAAAACTTTTCAAACTGGTTTTTCTTAAAAAAATTACAAAAGAAAATTACGAAATTGGCGATGAAAGATTGACTCTCTTAAATAGAAATTGCAAATATATAAAGACAACTACTATGTCTACAGAATAATTTAATATTTATTATGGATGAATAAAAATTTAGATCTAATTTGTATGAGTATATATATATATTGTAACCGGCGGCGATAGAAGGTAAGTAGCAGCCCACAAAAAAGTGTGGAAGCAATAATCAAATAATAATAACCACTGATCTCAAATTGCTTTAATAAATAAATATTTATTAGTTAATAATTTCTTAGCTCAGAATAATAATAGCAACAATAATAAATCGACTCATAAGACTGTGTTCACCATGCTATGATGTACAGATGGCCTTAAAGTCAAATAAGAATCAAAGACACATACTTCATTGTATAGAAATACCACTGAATTCCAACCCTTTAAGAATTACAATCATATCTCTATGACTAACTAAAGTAATCCTATTTAAATAATTGATTATATATATGTGTGGAGATGATAATCGGGACCAACTGACAAGTGCTGGTTTAGCACGAAATACATATACTGGTGATTATTATCTTTTCGACATGTATGTGGTCAAGTATATCAGCAGTATGAGATAGCATGGATGGTTGAGGGTCGTTGAAAGTCTGAGTTCAAACCCTCAATATATTACATATAGAAGTGCAGGTACGAAAAAAGCCTGGATTCCAACTAAGTATTTAAGGAGAACAATATTAAAATTTATTATAAGAATACATTTATATTCTAATTTAATTTTAAAGTCAGGCTTGTTCTAAATCTTTATTATATTTTAATCTTTATCTCAGGGATATCATATTACAGAAGGAACAAAGCATAGGATATTGGATAACAAAGGGCAATTTTATGGAAATCTAATAATCCAGACAAAATTAGACAAAATGTAAGATAATAATATTATTAAACAAACTATAACAACTTTGCTCTGCAATATGATAACTAAACTGTAAAAATAGTGACTTTAGGTATTATAGGGTTTTGAATTAATTTAAGAAAAATCTTTATTATAATTTAAGTAATCTAATAAAATATAATTTGGATTATTAAAATATTCAGAAATCATCTCTCGTGATGATAATACTAACCTTTAATGCTATAAATATAGTATAACTAATCTTATAATGCAAATACTTAAGTAAGTTTATTATTTTCTCGAATAGAGTAATTGGCATATGGATATCCAAATATAACTCTGTTTACACATCTTAAAATAATAATAAGTTCCATATTTGAATGCAAAATAAGTCTAATAATAATAATAATGATTGTTTATATATATATAGACAACTTCCATATTTCTCCATTCTTTTTTTATTTCATAAATAATTTCATATAAATAAAGATACAATAAAAGACAAATAGCCCCCAAGATGCATTTCGTGCTGAACCAGCACTCATCAGTTGGTCCAGGTCATTATCTCTCACATACATCTTTATTACATGAGTATTTATGTAGAGCAAATTGTCTCATTTTTATTTTCTGTCAATTTACTCCTCTCCCAATTTTTACGTTATCAACTTTGAGATAAACTCGTAATGATTACTACTAATCATTTATTAAACTAAAGATTTTCTCCAGCCCAGATATAAACTTTAATCCAGTTAAAGATTAATATATTTTTTCAGCCCACACACATGACTATTTACGTTTCTCTTTCTCCCATGCGTAATATCTTTTTTGTATATATAGACAACTTCCATATTTCTCCATTCTTTTTTATTAGTTTCAAACAAACAACAAAAATTCTTAACTTTACTATGAAATAAAAATATGTGATCATTGAAGATGATAACTCTTGTGCGTGATTAAATAAATTTGGATTCATTCAATAGTTTTTCTGAATCTATGATAATTTATGAACCAATTCTCTTATACATCTTGACAAAAATAATCATTTTCATAAGTGTAATACACATATTAAATAGAATAATTTATTATAAGTGTGCAATAAAGTAAATACTGAATTTAATCAGTGTCTGTAATAAATGATAAATAGAAAGATGGAAACATCAATAATGTCAAACTACACAATTTTAAATTCTTCAAAAATCAATTTAATTACAAAACAATATTTAGGATTTACAAATCAATATCTAAGTTTTATTTTACAACACACAAAATATAATAAAGTGACTATTTACAAATTCCAATAAAATAATTTTATATTTACAAATTTTCCAAATACAATGAACAAGATATGAGTTTGGTAACACATCCATCTATCCAAAATGAATTTACTTAACCTTTTTCTTCCATAGCGTAAGCTTGTGGTTAAACACCTGTAGAGGTCCCTACTATCGCATTTTACACGCATATTATCGAGGTTATAGCCTCAGTAAATATTACTTACGTAATCAATGTGCGTTTAATAAATTTATAATTAACCTTTTGTAATAAACTATACTTATTTCTTAATAACACTATATTTCAAAGTGGGCAAATATTTGAATTACCGCTGGTATAATTTAAATTATCATATTATATCTTCCCTCTTTACTTTAAATAAAGCAAAACAAACAATATAAAATATTGTTATATCTTTGGTGATTTTTTAAATTACTATTCACCTTAATGAAAAGCAGGTTTTACTATTTCCATAATAATTTTATGAATATTTTATTGAGTTAACCAGAAATAATTAAACATATACTACTATTTTGATTGACTACTAATTAATTAAACTTTTTAAAATATAAATTTTAAAATACTATTTCATATACATAAAACAAAACAAGCATTCTGAACTAAAGGATAGCCTAAGTCAGGGATGGGAAATTGTTTTGGCTCGGGGCCTGCAGAAGTTATTGGAGACCGCATCAGAGGCCACTTTGTGGTACGAATGTTAGTGGAGGGCCGCACCTTTTTTTCACGACACAATAAACACACTGCTTTATTCTCTGTATTACCAAAGAAATATTTGTTTGTCCATTCTTCATTAAACACATGACATTCATCATCGATTTTACATTTTTTTGAAGCATTCATGGTTTCACTAAAGTTGAAAATGTATATATTTGCTAATGCAAAGACAAAATTGAAATTAACCAGATCAACTGGAAAAGCACTGCACATCGTATCTAACTGCGCATGTATATTGATATGGCCATACTAGTGGAAAATACGAGATGAATCTTTGGTCGTGCATGGGAAGGAAATCTCAGTTCAAGGAGATTTTTCTGATTGTCTTGGTGGGCCACATAAAACTCTTAGTGGGCCACATGTGGCCCTCAGGCCGCTATTTGTCCACCCTGGCCTAAGTCATATCTCACATTGGGATATAGGAATTACTACTATTATAATCTTTTTCTAACAAATTCTATTCTTCTAAAAATATCAATTATTAAACATCTTTCAAAATTAATTGCAATTTAATTATCTGTTTCCATTGCTCTCAGGATTATTTAGCAAAATCACGATTATGTACTTGAGAATATTTAAATATTTATTATTAAATTTTGCTTATGTGAGATGTTACCTAACAGTCATAATACTAACAACCTTATACTCATAGAGGTCATAAAACCTATGTTTCATGTCTATGTAGACATATACAAGCTTATGTCGATGGAATAACTTTTGTCAAGATTTTCAAATATATACCATTGCTATATTAGATGTGATGTCTGTAACCAGATTCTTTATAGAAGCACTTTTAATAATCCAGAAATAAGAATTTCATGGGAATTATATCAAATGGCCCATCTGCATTCATGACTAGATGACCTATGTTCTCCCCACGACTTACACTATACGCTATGGAACTAAAACATAAAGATTGAATACCCATGTGAATCCAAACAGTTATATTTAACAAGAAATCCTTAGGTTTAAACACTATAACCACATCTAAGCAGTAAACTGAAGATATGACATCTTAATACATTTTATGAAACAGCTAAAATGTTCCTCAGAAATAAACACAAAATTTCACCACAGAAATTAATAAATGCCCACTACACTCTAACATTACCAGAATGCACTAGCATAACTTAATTGATAATAGTATACACACAGAGCAAAACAAAATTAACACACATAAATAAGTGTTTCATAAAATAATTCATTATCTAAAATATAAAAAACGTGACCACACTAATAATTAATCCCCAAATAGACATCTTTCATTCAGAAGCCTCTATTCATTATAACTTTAAAATAGCAATTTGCAAGATATGAGGAATAATTTTCAGAACAAAACACTGTAGGTTATTTTACCTTTTTAAAATAGAATAATATTAAACAAACTAAATAAGCATAAATTAAAACAAACAGTAAAAATTACCAATAAATGTTATAATTCAATAACACTTGTCCAGCGATGTTCCGTTTGAATATAAAAAAATAAACCATCATTTATCACACTTTCAACATATCTTATATATAGATAACTCTATTATATACTAAATTATAGTATACCCATATATATATACTACCTATTAAAATTAAAAATGATAAATATAAAACATTAAATGTAAATTTCTTTAAATATAACAATCCTAAAAAATAAAATTAATAAAAATTAATTTTCTTTTATCATACCACATCCTGAAACGTAAGTTTAAACAGAAGTTTGAACTGTCAGTTCATTTATTAAGATTTTTTTTTTCTGTCTTCTCACAATGAAGTAAATAAGCTTGAAAATTTGAAATGACATCAAGCGATGGTAGCCTAGCGGTTAGCATAGCTGCCTTCCAAAGCAGCTGACCCTGATACGTTTTCCGGTCAATGCTTTGACATATGAAAAAAAAAGATTAGAAATGACAAAAATAATTTTCTCTTAGATAAAGTTAATTAATTGTCCATGCATATTCTTGTAATATTAGTTCTTTTAATATTTAAGAAAAATACTTTAAAACACAGCATAAAGAAAACTTTCCTTTTATAAGTGGTTCCAATTGGAATAAATATGGATTATAATCTTTAGCTTTACTGCAGACAGCTAGATTAAATCCCAAAATATTTTATTTCTCTGAATATAATCTTAACATAAATTTCTGTATTTTTTTCCGCTTTTAAAAATAACAGAATGATACACTATTATAAGTATTGGTTTAAATATAACATATTTTAGCAGTTCCGTTATATAATATCATAACATATTAGATGAATAAATTAGTAAGTCAAGTTTTAAACATCTTCTTATATTGTAAGTCATTAGAAACATTTATAATTATAGTAGGGGAAAAATAATAAAATAACAATTCCCCAATTACAATGCTAAAGAAGAAGATTAAGTAGTACGATGTTATTTGAGAATCATAAAAAAGTTTGTAAGCAAATAAAAAAATATTTCTATACTATGATAAACAAATTCTTACATAATATACCATTGTGTGGTCCATTGTTTCTATAAGTGTCAATCTTTTTCATAGATTAAAGTAAAAATTCCAGTAATACTGCAACTTTATCCAAGCCATTCTTGTATTTTTTTCTCCAATTGCACCAATAAATAAATATCAATGTGGCCTTTTTTTCTCCTTAGAGAATTGCCTGATTACCTTTTTATTTCATATTAACCTTTGGGTCGATTCTTGTGAATTATTTCATCTTTTTGACCAATTCGCCCCCTGGTGAATTTTTTTGAAGTATTATACATTAAAATGTTTGTAATAAGGTATATTTTATTATACATAATTTTTGCTGAAAAATTTGCACTAGAAGGTGGGAAATTCAAAATTTCTGCACTTACAATAGACATAAGCCCTGCCCTCACATGTTCAGCCATTGTTTATTGCCAAGGCTGTAAAACATTTGGTGTTTTGTAACCTTGTTTAAAAAAAATAGTTCCAATGACCAAAAATGTATTTATTTGCAAATTTTTCCGGTTTAAAATTTTTTTTTTACAATAATTTATACTATATTTATTAGATATCAAGAAATATAAATTATTAGTAACTTATTTTGACTTGAAATACTTTATTTTCAAAAATATAATGTTATATTAGCAGTGAATATAAACATGGCCTGAAACAATTTACAAGCTTAGCTTCTATGTAAGCAATCTACTTATAGTTATGAGTATGAAAATATTGCAGTTTTGCAATAAATATTTAAATATTTTAAACTTTTAAAGCATAATTCGTTAGATATAAGAGAAATAAATAAATATTCATTTTGATTTTTAAAAATAAGAAGAATTAAGAAATATTTAGTTGATTTTATAAACTGAAAATAATCTTTCCAGAAACGATGATGTGTAAACTCTTTGTTTTGATTATGATATCATTTTTTTAAATATTTACAGAAACAAAATGTGAACATTTAAAATTTATTTCAGTAGTAAACAAAAATAACTATCAAATGAAGTCAAATTTATTATTTTCAGATAAGTAATAATCATTTAATCATATATTTTATGTTGATTTGTGAGATAAAAAAACATCAGAAAATGCTAAAATGTGAGATTCTTAGGCTACATAGTGGAAGGGTTAATGTTGGTTTACATAAAGATAAAATTTGAAACCCATTTTTTTAAACAAAAATATTAACTGTTTCTTTTAGAAAAATAAATTTTTAAATCGTTTAGTATTTTATTGATAATTTTTCACAAACACAGCATATTCACCTGTTCTTCTCTTATATATCCAATCCCAATTGATCAGCTGACTACTGAAATCAATCATCCAATAAAATCGATTTCTAATCACCAGCTTTACATTCTATTTTTAGATTTAAATTCTGACAGCAAGAAAAATAAAATATTCTAACGCTTCCAAATCAAGATGCTTCAGATTTGCCTATATAAGTGGATATTTAGGTTAAAAATAAGATGTCTGCTCTTATCTTTATAAAAGTCACTATCTTGTGTCATGGTTTGGAAGGTCCCTCTGTTGTCAAAATGTGCTTGATTATTACAAATTTTAAAGTGCATTGAACACAGGTTAAAGCCTGTTTAAAGTATTTACATATGCTTTCTGTGCACTCAATAAATTAATTATTGCTCTTCAATTTAATTTATATAATAAATATTTTTAATCATCATCATCATCAACCATTATCAATCAACTGCAGGATGAAGGTCTCTCCAAGTTCAATCCATCTTTTCTTATCTTTAGCTTCTCTTCTCCACATCATCCCTGCACACTTTCTTATTTCATCCATCCATCTCACATGCGGTCTCTTTCTGGGTCTTTTACAATCTATTTTTTAATATAATTATTTAATAAACCAAATATTATTAAATAAACATTGCATGAAATAAATTATTTTTCATATCTATTTGGAATTTATTAAGTATTAAATACAAATCAATTATTTAATATTTTTTTAACTAAAGTAATTAAAATAATAATTATAGCTAGTAAATTAAATACTTACAAAATAACATTTAAGCAAGCACAGACAAACACATATATAATTAGAAATGCTTTCACTGGATAATGATTTGCCTTACTTAATATTATCTAATGATTTATTTAAAATATTTTAAATTAACTTACTTATAGATTTAATAGATAGCTATTAAAATTTAGATTTACTTACAATAAAAACTACATTATTTTAATAAATATTAGTACACTATTTATACTTTAAACAACATTATTATTAAAATTTGTACTTATAACAAACTATTAATAGGCACTTTAAATATTACTTAATGAATTAATAACATTATATAAGGTAGTGCAATTACAGTAGTTTTAGTTTCAAAAGGTTACAAAGAATATTACTGAATTGAAATTTAAAATTTTTAGTATTTTGTCCATCTAACTATTTTAATTAAGGCACAAGGCACACTTAAAACATGTACAATATATACTAAATAAAAGTTTCAAAATTAAATTAAATTAGAATGATTTGAACTCAGGCTTTCAAACTTGCTACATCTATCCACTCCAACTTATACAACCAATACACATGACCACACACATGAGAAAAAGATAAATGATCTCCAATGTATGTATTTTGTGCTGAACCAGCAAGCCATCAGTTGATCCAAAACATCAGCTCCGACACACACATATATATAATCAGTGCTCAGTTTATATTAAGATAGCAAATCTTCCAACTTTTAACAAACAGGCATCAATCTTTTCCAACCTACAACTCTTCAGCAAATACATATCATTGAAAATCTGATGATGGAATGCTCAAAGCCCTTGTTGTGCTAATATTATTGTCATACCCATGTTGACATTAAAAATTTCTCTCTTAATATAAACTGAGCACTGATTATATATATGTGGGAGATGATAATCTGGATCAACTGATAAGTGCTGGTACAGCACAAAATATGGATATCGGAGATCATTTATCTTTTTAACATGTATGTGGTCATGTTTATCGGTTGTATAAATGGAGTGTATCGATGTAGGGAGCTTGAAAATCTGAGTTCAAATTCCTTACATTTGCATTAAGTTCAGTATAGAAAATATACTTCTATTTAAAAATTAAATTTTTTTAAAAAAGCGAATGCACAAGTCAGTGGCGGATATCAGTAGGAGTGCTTTATTATAGTATCGTCGACAAAAAGTAAGCAAGAAAAACAAAACAACTTTTCTAATTTCGCAACAATACAACCAGTTTATTTTTCTATAACAATCACTGCTAAAAGATCGAAGTATTTTTTATTTCAAAAGCTGTTTGACAAATAATAATATTACATTTTGAATTATAAGTGTCAAATTCACTCCACCCACATCTTTGACACTATCCACTTCAGATAAATACAGTAATGATTATTACTAATTATTTACTAAACTAGAGATTGTCTCTAGCCCAGATATAAACTTTAAACGTCAGTTAAAGATTAATATATCTGATTTTTTTTAAAAATTAAGCACAAATACACATGGAGTTATTAACATTTCTCTTTCCTATGTGTAATATCTTCTAAATATATTAAATAACCTCAATACTCTCGCCCTTCTTTCAAATTTATATAAAAAGATACAATAAAAGACAAATGATTCCCAAGCCAAATGACCTCATGCATCTTGGGGGTCATTTATCTTTTATTATATATTTATTTGTATGAGTTTAAAGGAATGTGTGGAAGCATTGAAGTTATTTAATATATTTATAAATAATAGAAGTAAATCGGTTTTTATTTTTTCATTTCAATTTCTTCATGAAATGACAATTGGGAATATATATATATTTTCAACACTAACACCCATTGTGATAAATATTTAAAATATTTTATTATATATTATTGCAATAAATACTAATATGTTAACTTATAAATGTTAATTACAAGAAGAAAAAAACTCAGAATAATTTATTGCTCATCCTAAATGAAAACAATCAAAATTTGTTCACTCTGAGGAGAAATCACATAAATACATCACTCTCAAATAACTATTGCCAAAGGAAGCAGTCCTAATGACGGTCGTGCATTGATAAAAGCAAACGAAACTTACATTTTGGCACTGCCATAATTAACAGCATCTTTGAATAATTCTTTCTAAAAATGCTTTAATTAGTTGTATTTACATAACAATTGCAAATAAAATCAAGTCATACATTACGTGACTTAACCTTATAAGCTTTGTAATTATAAACTAAAATAATGAGCGTGCTAATAGCTCTAACAAGCTTTATCAATAAATGCCACAAGAGAAATCATTTAAAAATCTCTATCTAGAAACATTCCTGTTCTCAAACCAGTTTCAAGCTATTGGCTATCTTCAGTGAGGTGCTAGGATATTCCAGACAGATAGCCAATAGCTTGAAACAGGTTTGGGGATGAGGATGTTTCTAGATAGAGATTTTTAAATGATTTCTCTTGTGGCATTTATTGATAAAGCTTGTTAGAGTTATTTAGCATACTTATTATTTTAGTTTACATAACAATTAAACAAAATATTGGATAATTATTGATATCATTTACTTTCTTTATTACTTTTATAATGCTTCATATAATTGCAACCAACTATTGACAGTTTCGATTGCCCCAGCAATCTTCTTCAGAATTTCTATTTCTATTTTCAAATCTTAACTGCTAACCATTTAATAGATAACAATTAAGATTTGAAAATAAAAACTGACAATAATGAGTTGTAATATGAAGCACTATAAAAGTAATAAAGTAAATAATATTAATATTATATGGATTTATCAATGCAATAAGAAAGATAAATATATAATACTTCATATTGAATGATTGTAATATTATTGATATTTTAAAGCACAAATTTAGTGACTAACTTTTTCTGGGGGTGTGGCAGTACTTATGGACCACCCACAGCTGGTAAAAATAAATCAGAAATGATAAGAATGTACTTGATTAAAAACTTTACGTAAATGCTTAATAATATATATATACATAGTTATGATGAATTCAAAAGGAATGCACCCCAAAATTAATCCTGAATTAGGACTGAGATAGTATCTAAGAAGTAAAATTTAAGTAATAGTTCTAATATTCTCTTTAGCATAGCAAAAATATGAATTGGTTAATTTCCAGAAGTTTATTGCTGAATTGTGGAGATTATTCATTAAATAAAAGGTAAAACTGAAAAAGGGATTTAACTCAATGTGGAGATCTCAGAGTGAGGAAGAGACTATGATTTTAAGACTCTGCCCATAGGTAAGAATACAGATGTAGGAAAATGTATAGTATGTCATACTCATCTTTTATTATTATTTTGTAAGCTTTACAACCCCTTTTATGTATATTTTGTATAATTAATAGAGCTTTCATAGGATGTCTAAATTATATTTGTACTTATGATTGTATATAATTTATTATTGTGTAATTTCTATGTAGGTAAAGTTAATGTTGTATATACTCTAATTGCTTGACATCTATTTATCATTTCACCCTATGTGAAGTTACTGTCTGTTTTGAAATTTTGTTAAAATAACAATAGGCATATTTGGCTATAAAACCATGCTATAAAATATGGTAATTAAGATAAGATAGCCTTTAAATAGCTTACTGCTAAAAAAATATCTTTCCAACAGCACCTCATAAAGAAGCAAAAGATATTACAAAGTTTGCTGAATGGGATAGTGAAAGAACTAGATACCCATTTACCAACTAATTATGGATGGTTAACTGAAAAAAGAAATCATAATTCTAATAGGAAATTTAAAAAAATCAGAAACAGTAAAGGAGGTGACATTAGTCACAAGGCTTGCCAAATGCCTGGGTTGAAATAGCTAGATACCCATTTACCAACCAATTATGGATGGTTAATTAAAAAAAAAATCATAATCCTGTTTGGAAAGTAGAAGATATTCTAAGTTTTATCTGTCCAGAATGGTTCAAATCCTGGTTAAGTAAAAAAAAACTTTTATTGGTAGAAAACAAACAAAAAAAATCATGCTTTACCTGGGCAGGATTCCAACCCTAGGTTCAAATCCTGGTTATGGTAAATGATTCTGTTTTTGATAAAGATAGATTATAATTATTTACTTCTTTTAACTGCTTTTAAAATACTGGTATACAAAAAAAACTGAGATATTTCTAAAATTTGTATCTTTCAAAAAGATAAACCAATGTTTTAAATATTTATTAAATTTCAAGTAAGCAAATATTTAAAACAACTTTTTTTTTCTTTTTCCCTTGTTGAATGTTATTTGAATAATAATAGCAGGTGATTGTATTTTTATTAACAGTATTCAAAATCTGTTTTGGCAAAAATATCATGTTTAAACTTGTTAATTGTGATATAAAAAATAGTAATATATACAAGAGCATTATTTACAGAAGAAATCCCTGTTTTCATTATTCCACCATTTCATTTAGTTTTTATGTAAGCTGTAATATATATATATATATTAGCAAATGCTGTAATATATATATATATATTAGCAAATGCAGTTACTTCTCTACCTTCAATATTGATTTTTATCAGAAATTACAATCTTCTGGTTGAAATATTAAAGTGGCTGTGTAGAAAAGTAATTGTGTGTTCGTTTTTATATTTATTTACTTATTATTTGTTTATATATTTTCTTTAGTTAGTTAATATATTCACTTTCATATATTTACATAGATTGAATTAAATATTTCCAATGATTTTTAATTGGATAAAAAATAAAAACAAAAAAATTATATCCATGTAAACAAACATAACTTTACTTTTTTGATGCTATTAGGAAACCACTAACTAATTGATAATCCAGAAGCTAAATAATATTAACTTATGCAATAGATTTTTTTATTTCTAGTTTCAGTGATGTGAAAGTTGTCCTATTTAACCTCAAACCCAAGTTGTTGTATGGATTTAAACTCAGAAAGCTATTTTTGTTAGTGTGATATCCTGCAATAACAATTAGGCTTCTCCAGAGAGATGTATATGTTGAATTATATATTTTCATGCATTTATAATTTGATAAAGAATAGAGATAAAAAGATTATATCCATGTAAACAGAGATAACTTTATTTTTTTGATGTTGCAGAGAATCCATTGCAATTGGTAATCCAGAGGCAAAAGAAGTAACTAGATCTTTCATTTTGGGTTTTAGTGAAGTAGTTCAAACCAAAGATGTTATATGTATTTAAACCCAGAAAACTATTTTTTATAGTATACGAATGCAAAAGACTAACACCCACATATATGTGTGTTTCTATTAATTAAAACAATGATATATTTTTATAGTTTTTATTATTAAAATGCCAACTATATTATATTTACATGATTAAAATAGAAGCAGACCAATAATCTGTTGCGAATATGAAAAAAAAAAGAAATTTATTAAACAACTTATCAATAAAAATTATATATATATATATATTAACAACTCTTAGGTTGTAATGTCAATGTATGTGCCTACAATATAGCCTTCCAGTTTGTTGTGTTCACACACACACACATATAATTTATTTTATTAAAGAATAAAGATGTGTGTGTGTAAGCTGTCAATATTGATATACTAAAGTACTGCAGAAATAAAAATTAGTTATGCAGAAAAATAAAACTCACTGAAAATAGCAACAGGCTAATTTACATGTAAAGAAAATTTTACTTTATGCAAATTAGCAAAGCTGAATAAAAAAGTCTACAGAAGAACAAAGTAATAGTAGAGAAATGATAAAAACTAGTGGAAAGATAAACTAGTGAAAGTGAAGTTGTTCTTGATATTAATAAAGAAGAGTTCTAGTCAAGAATCTAGTTGGATTATCTTTGAATTAATGTGTGTGAGTAATGCTTACAGGAATATAAAGTTACAAAACTACTGAATTAAAGAGACTTTATTGAATGGTAATCTGTAAGGAGATAGAACTTTAAAGAGATCTAAGTGATCTTATTCTCAACTGGAAATTAACAAGTTGAATTACTTATTATTATTATTATTATTATTATTATTATTATTATTATTATTATTATTATTATTATTATACTTCCGGTGTTATTATTATTATTATTATTATTATTATTATTATTATTATTATTATTATTATTATTATTATTATTATTATTATTATTATTATTATTATTATTATTATTATTATTATTATTATTATTATTATTATTATTATTATTATTATTATTATTGTTGTTGTTGTTGTTGTTGTTGTTATTGTTATTATTATTATTATTTCGTTTACCTAGAACTTATAACAAAGATTTTGGTAATGATGATGTTTTTAATCTGGATTTTAAACAATTCACTAAAATCCTCATAAAAAATATTATCCTTAATTTCATTTGATATATTTATTGCCTTTTTAATTATTTGTGCATTTTATTGTTTTTATATTTTATTTGTATTATTATAATTTTTTTTTAATGCTTATTTAGATTTGTATATGATAATGAAATTACTGTGCAATCTATAATTGGCTAAATGCTGTTGATATGTACATTAAATAAAGAATTGAATTGAATTATTATTATTATTATTATTATTATTATTATTATTATTATTATTATTATTATTATTATTATTATTATTATTATTATTATTATTATTATTATTATTATTATTATCTTCTTCTTTCAAAGGACTTTATTCAATAATTTAAAAAATGGTTACATAATTTTTTTTACACATTATTCTTGATTATTATAAATACAGACAATTGTTTATAAAACTGGTGGAAGTTCGAAAGTTCACATAAATACAGTTAAATAAATAAATAAATAATACTTCTGTAAATATATAATATAATATAAAATAACAATTTGTGTCAATTGTTTAATACAGAGATTGTTTAATATAAATAAATAAAATAATAACTAAATAATATTTCCAAGCACTTTCAACTCTTACGAGTCTTTATCAAGGCAGTGTATTCATTATTTCTAAGGAAATAATAAATAAGGAGGATAAAAGCAGTGTTGTATACCCTATTAGATGCCCACAACTAAATTGTAGTGCAATATATGTTGGAGAAACCAAAACAAATATTAAATATCATCTTCAACAACATAAATATACGTATAATAGAGCAAGAGAAGATGATACAGTTTATTCAGCTTTTTATGTTCATCAAAATAATACAGGCCATATATGTAGTCCAAAGGATTTTGCAATATTAATGCATGAAACACATGAGAAAAAATGCTAGATTAAAAAATCATATCTTATACAAAATTTATCTTGTGCTATGATTCGAAATTAACCAGCTTTCTGATTAGTTGTTAAAGGCCAATACAATGAAATGTTAAATTCATCACCTAGGAGAAAATAGGATTTTTTACACTGCCTTGATAAGGACTCGTAAGAGTTGAAAGTGCTTGGAAATATTATTTAGTTATTACTTTATTTATTTATATTAAAGAAACTTGGTATTAACAATTGACACAAATTGTTATTTTATATAAATACAGTTGTTTTAAAGCCTAATAAAAGTTCAAAAGTTCACTATCATATAATATTTTTCCAATGGTAACGTGATATCTTTTTCATTTGACGTTTCTTAATTTTTTGTGATTGTTTTCTATTTTTTATAATCTTGAAGGTAACTGCAATAGAGACCAAGTGTCAATGAATGTTGTGTGATTTGTTATTTCTTTTATCTCTTTCGCATATACTATCAAATTTATTTTTGAATGTGTTAGGGTGCCTTCTTGGGTTATAATTGTACATGAATTTACACCTTGTACACCATAAGGCATAGAGGATGAACATACTGATCCTTATTTCAGTAAAAATTCTTTTTTTGAATGAGTCAAATAGGCAATTCTTATTTATTTTTGAATAGTGGACAGATGTTATTTAGTGCTTGACATAAGAAAAAAAAAGATAATCCTGTATTTCTGAGTCTCTGTGGAAAAGGTTACATAGATTGTCTACATTTTGGCAATTTCTTCTATATTTTAAAAAATGTTGTATTGGTAGTGAGTCAAGGTTAATTTTTAGTAGAAAATCCAAAATATTTTTGGTTCAAGTGACCAGAATTTCAATTTATGGCATAGTTGTTAATGGTAATATTAAGTACAGTTTTAACTATAAACGCAAATGAATTTCCCAGTACTTAAATTTATTTTGAGGTGGTTTAAAATTCAAATTTTTTATAGATAGTAATGATGCAAGTAATGTCTTCAGATATCCTTGTATAAGAGTTGGTTTATCTGTGGGAGTGATTTTGCAGGCTATTTGTAGATTTGGGAATTTCTGTACACATGCGGAGATTATGTTCATTGTTTTTTGGATTCTGAATGTATGAATTGAATGAAGTCCCAGATCATTTTGTGAGAGTGAATTTTTTAGCCATCTTACATATATTGAAATGACTTTTTCCCCCACCAGAGTTTACTGCAAAGTGAGTTTATTTAATTAGTGAAGGTTTTAGTACAAAGTATTGTTGGAATGTAATATGTGATTTTTGTCATGATCAAAATATTAAAAAGTGCTATCTTTGTGTACAGTGAAAGGTAGGCTTTTGTTAGTGAATTGATTATAATTTCTACTTTATTTGTAAGACTTTTTTGTATAAATGATTTCATTGGTGAATGACGCAGATAGAAATAGAATCCAAGAAATGGGTTAGGGTTTAAAATGTTTTGTTATACTGCTGCCAGTGTAAATTTGCCAGGCACAAGATTTATCCATGTTAAATGTTAACTTAAATTCATTTGTATAATTTGAAAATATCTTTAGGAGTTTGGGAATATGCTTTTGATATGTCAAAAAAATTGCGAGTTCATCCATGTAAGCTATACACAAGATGTTGGGATTTTAACAGGGTACATAAATTCCAGGTATTTAATTTCTATGATTTTAATTAGGGGGGTTTTGTAGACAATAAATAACAAGGCACTAAAAGGGGATATTTGTGGGATTTATTGATGAGGTGTTACTGGTGATAAAAGTTTTGTCATTTAGAGTAATGTATATTTCATGGTTTATTAGTAGGTTAGCAAATAGATTTAGGCAGGCTTTTGGTACTGTGTTTTGTTCTAGAATTTTAAGAAGTGTATTTATTGGTATCATGTCAAATGCTTCCTCTATGTCTAGTTGAACAACTATAGGACTGTATTTTTGGCTGTTTCTTACTGTTCCTATAGTTGTTTTGAATAAAAATGCTGCCTGACCAGTTGAAGATTCCCTTTTAGAAAATTGCATTTTTGATAGTTTTGGTATAATATATTGCTCTATTTTGTCTTTAATTACTGATTCTATTATTTTGATGCCAAGAGGGACATTGAAATTGGACATAAGTTTGTTGTTGTTGAAACTATTTCTTTTTTTTTCATAAATGGTACAAGCGATATTTGATAAAGTCCTGGTATTCTATATATGTCTTTACTTAAAAAATTTGTAAGGTTAGCCATATACTGAGCTGTAAATCTATTAAAATGTGAATATATGAACTTAGGGATCCTATCTATTCCAGGATGGCATGAATCTGAAATTGACTCTATTTTTTGTATAAAGTCACTAGAAGCAAATTGAATTTCTTCTTTTGGTCTACTATATAAAAGTTGTGATAGATTGGGGGGGGGAGAATTTCTTTGAAATTTATCTTTAAAAAATGAAAATAATTGCTCCAACATGAATTCTTCACAAACAGTATCTGATTTTATTTTTATGGCTGATGGGACTTGAACTGGAGAGGGTGATCTAATTCCCATCTGATATAATTTCTGGTTAATATGTGAGGCTTGTTTAAGTATTTTTTTTTTTTGTGGCAATATATTCTTTAAGTTGTTTTGAAATTGATTAGTATGTTTTTTAATGCTACTAATCTGGGGCAATCATAGTGTGATTGTGATGTAATAATTTTTTGACAAGTGTCATCCATAAGGATTAAGAGTTTAGTTGGGGTTGGTGTAGTCCTGGTAAGATGGCTAATATTAAATGCACACCATGCTCATGCTTGGACTGGATCCATTTGTACATTTTTAATCTTGGGCAGATAGATATATATTTCTGAAAAGAGCAATTTTGGAGTGTGTGATGGGAGAAGAACTCTGATGGTTCTTCCAGTAATTATTGTTAATTTGACATTGAAATTAAGCTCCAGAGATACTATGATAGTGGCATGATCAGATAGAGGGGAGTTCTTTAGAAAAAATGTTCATCATGTTATGCAACGATGGAGAATAAAAAACTAGATCTTTCAGTGATGAAAATCTACCATTATTAAAAGACACAGCTCTCTCTGGCAAAAATCACCTCTCACTCATCATGGAAAATGACAAATGATAAAGCTATTTATTGGTAAAGTTTTCATACGACATGTTGAAATCCCCTATAAGTAATATTGGACGAGAAGTGTTCATAAATTTGGAGTTCAGAATTAGGATGAATGTATTTATGGTGGTGGGGCCTGGAGGGATGTATACAATTGCTATGTTTACGGTTATTGCTTTATGGTGAAATGTGATAATTAAGATATATGTGTCAATATATAATATTTTAAATGAGTTAAATGGGCAGTTTATATCGATGATGATGCCTGTTCCTGCTGATGGCATGTCTGATGTATTTGAAAAAGCTGTAAATCCTTTGCTATTTAGTTTGTTTGGTGGATTAATTTGCGATCCATTGTAAATTTTTGTTTTTATAATGAAAGTGTGTGTGGTTTAACAATGTCATACCATTTAGTAAGAAGATCTTTTTTTTCAAGAGAGTTTAACCCTCTGACATTAAAAACCCATATATTAAGGTTCATTTGGTATGTTTATTTTACATATTAAACATTTCAGACTATATCAGATCATAATGTAAATAGAAAATGTTATAAATAACCAGTTGTTGTAAATAAATGCATGTTTAATTTGAACTAAATGATTAGTGTCATTTCTTTATTGAATCATAAATATCACAATGCCGTATTCAAATACCTAGCACATTAAAATTTTCATATAGATTTTATTTATTGGATGTTTTATCAGAAAATTTCAAATAAAGAATTAAAACTATATAAAGAAAATATTTGTCATTTTTAATTTATAATTTAATAAAAGTAAAGTTCAATTTATCTGTTAATTTATTTAAAATTTACGTACATGAATAAATATCTGAAATTTAAATATAAGGAATCATTCTATGTTCAGGGCATTATAGATACTCATCTTACATATAGAGTCACGCATGTATTTTACAGTTAAACAGAGCAAAACTCTCCATACAGTATTTCCACCTGTGCTAAACAGAGTAATCAATGGATGCCAGAAGGCTTATGCCTAAAATCCCTATCTAATGCCTACTCATCCAATATCCCCAGATTAGTTTCTGGCTTGTGGCCTTCGTCAGTGAGGAGCTTTGGATCTGAGAGCACTGCATCTAGATCTTAGGATCTAATGCAACCCTCTAACGACCACCTTTTATCTCTACTTAACTACAAAACTATGAGAATGAAATTGAAAACACAAAAAATATTTTCAATCTAAGCTCAATAGCACAGGTGGCAATACTGTATGGAGAGTTTTGCTCTGTTTATCAACAATTAATGTGCTAGTATAGGAAATGTGATCATGTGATGTTTAATTATTTTAAAGTTAGTTTTTCCATAAAATTATAAGATCATAAAAGTGTAATCAAAGTTTTGAAAATGATTAAGTCTTAATTAATGCATTATTTAAACTAAATTGAATTAGTAAGGCAATTATAATGTTTCAAAAGACATTTATTTGTGCTACATCGCCAACGGTCGAGAGGTTAGATGACTTTTTTGTTTGGAAAAGTAAATATAATGGGTTATCGCTAAAAAGAATTAGTATGTCCAAAGAAGTATACAAGATTATATTTTGATCAATAATAAATGATTATTCTGCTTAATCGTTATTATTTGTATAAGTTTATGGTTAATTAATAAAAAGTGTTTCACAAGGTATTCGGGTTTACCTCTTGCCCAGAATAATATATCTTTTATTTATTTATAATCATGTAATTCCTTCTTATGTTTGTAATTCTAGCTTTCATTTTAATTTACCATGTATACATAATTGTCACTGTAAACATTGTACTAGTTTAATAAATATTTTGAAAAAAAAAAAGATCCATAAGAATTATTTATTTGTTATTATTAGTGTAATATTGAAGCTAAATGTATTCTTAAATAGTTGCGAGGTAAGCATGTGTAATATAAGAATATTCTTGTTATTTAGATGATTGGATTAAATCCCTTTTGTTATTCAATTACCTAATTGTTAACCATTATTATTGTGCTTATTAAAGGAGAAATCATTATCTATGAGATTTTAATAAGATAGCTTAATAAGGAATTAAATCAATTTAATATGTGTATTTTATATTTATCGTATTATAGTTTATTATAGGTCATCATCATCAAACATTATCAATCCACTGCAGGATGAAGGTCTCTCCAAGTTCAACCCATCTTTTTCTATCTTTAGCTTCTCTTCTCCACAACACCCCTGCACATGTTCTTATTTCATCCATCCATCTCACATGTGGTCTCTTTCTGGGTTTTTTTTTTTTACAATCTCTTGGAATCCAGTTTAAAATTTCAACTGCCATTTATTATCATCTCTTCTAGCAATATGTCCAGCCCAACTCCACTTCAGTCTTTTAATTTTTTCAATGAGGTCAGTAACACCTGTTTGTTCTCTTACCCTTACATTGCATTTTCGATCTCTTCTTGTTACTCCCAACATGCATCTCTCCATACTTCTTTGAGTGGTCTGAAGTATCTGTATTGCTCTTCTATTAAGTGTCCAAGTCTCAGATCCATAAGTAAGAACTGGCAAAACACATTTATTAAAAACCTTCCTTTTCAAACACATAGGCATATTTCCTTTTTATTTTTTATTATTATAGGTATAAAAGAATAAATAGATATGTAAATAATCTTAGTAATTATTTAACTATGATATTATTATGTTAGTCATTGTTTATTATAAAGATATTCCTAATGATTGCAGCATGATAATATAGGGAAATCTATAATAGCAACACCATTGTAAAGTATATTTTATATACTTTGCAATGTTAAAACCTATGCTTTGTGACCTTTTCTATTGCATATCTTATGTCATTTATAATAGTAAAATAATAGTCTCAATAAGGGGTATTTGTATTTTTTTTATTGTAGTAATGTTCTATAGTTGTGTAATTTGCAGTTCTTGTAAGATTACAATCCATATATAATATGAGCATACTAATAGCACTAAACAAGCTTTTTTAATAAATATAGCAAGAGCATGTAAAATCTCTATCTAAAATTATCCCTATCCTTAAACTGATTTCACTAATGGCTCTCGTCAACTGGTTTAGAGATAGGGATAATTTTAGATAGAGATTTTAAATGCTTTCTCTTGTGGCATTTATTGAAAAAGCTTGTTTAGAGCTATTAGCATGCTCGTATTACATTTGTAAACACAAGTTAATTATATCACATGATGTGTGACTTGTTTCCTTATATATATATATATAACAATAAAAATATATATATATATGTAACAATAAAAATAATAAATAGAATGGTAATTAACTATTATATACAATCTTTCAGTCCCAGAATTAACCAAAAGTACTTTTGTGTATTGAAAGATTGTGTATAATAGTTAATTACCATTATATTTACTACTTTTAGTGTTATTACAATAGTTTAAACAGGCTTTAGCCTGTACCCAATGCGCTTTAAAATTTGCAATAATCAAGCATATTTTGACAATAGAGGGAACCTTTTAAACCACGACACAAGATAGTGACTTTTATAAAGATAAGAATGTCCGTCTTATCTTTAACCTAAATGTCCACTTATATAGGCAAAACATGCTTGATTACTGCAAATTTTAAAGTGCATTGAGTACAGGCTAAAGCCCGTTTAAACTATTTATATATGCTCTCTGTGCGTTCAATAAATTAAACACTACTGTTATTACAATAGTTTTTAATTAATAAACATTTTATTTGTATATATATGCTTTGCAAAGTGGGTTGTATTCTTTCCTTCCTTTATTCTTTCATTCTTTTATTTTACTTAGTTGAGTGCACTTTTGTTGATGAGCACCATACTCATAGTTCTCCAATAATTAAAATAAAAGAAAGTAAACACCACATACATATGTAAAAGAATTATACATATAATGAAGGGGAAATCAATATTATATATATGTAATACAAGAAACCACTCCAAATAATTAATATGAACACCAACCCAATCTTCATTAATAGCAGTGTAAAAGTATTTTAAAATGATTTTTAATTTTTCAAGTGAACTTTCAATATTTTTATGCTATCCTTAGTAATAATAACTTCAAATGAATTTTTAATAAACAAATTCCAATTACGATTTAATTTGGTTGAGACCATTCATATTCTATTATGTCTTTCTTACACACAATGGTCAAGTTATCAGGATAAAACGTGGTCTGTCTCATTCCCATGACTTAAAAAGGTCAACTTCTATCAGGTTCAGAATTTGAAGTTATGTAAGATAGACAAAAACAGTAGCAAACTCTCCATACAACAGTGCCACCTAGTGCAAGCCTTAGTAAGTGATGGATGCAAGGTTTGTGTATAAAATCCCTATCGAGTGCTCACTCATCTAATATCCCCAGACTAATATTGATGAGTTGACACTAGACAGAGATTTTATGCACAAACCTTCTTGCATACATTGATTACTATGGCTTGCACTAGGTGGCACTTCTGTATGAAAATTTTGCTACTCTTTTAACAGCTTGTATAAGCATAGGGAATAGTAGCTACATGAAATTTATATGGATAATGCACCACTTTATTTTTAATCATTTTTAATGAGCATGTAAGGATCATGAAAGTAATTTTATAGTTATCAAATATGTAATGCTAAGAATATAAACCTATTTCAAAGAACAAACCAAGTCTGAATGCATTAATAAGACAATGTACAAGCAATCTCCACAAAAAACATTTTCAAATAAACCTGTAAGTAATACTCATCTTTTCCTATATCAATGTCTATTTTTTTACACTAAAGATGACTTTCACCCGATGTTTTCAAAGTATCAATTCTTGATCATCTACGAAATAACAAATTGAGGTTAGGTATATGACAAAATAGACATGTTGATTTGGAGATCTTGCTTGTAATTTCTCTTAGTAACATATTTGAACTTATGTGTTCCATGTAATATTAATTCTTCTGAATAAATAAATCAATAACTCTATAAATGTAAATTATATACATACATATATCTATGTATTATACATAGAAGAAAAATTTGACAATAACAGTAATATTTAGCAGAATGTGTTTTTGGTACTGTAAACCAGACTTATGATGATCTAACTAAACTGACCAGTTAATTTTTTAGTTAATGCTAAGTGAAACATTTGTGTTTCTTTGATTGACAATCTAATAACATTGTCAATAAAAGAAACATGATGGTCCCACTGAGCGTGCCTGGAATATCAGCTTAGTTTAGATTACCATGAGTCTGTTACATAGTACTGAAAGTTTGCTGTTGCTGGGCTAAATATTACTATTGTTATCATTTTTTTTTCTGTATGACACATAGATATACGTGTATATATAATTTAATTCTTGAATGCAAATTTGACCTGATTACACTCTAATATATTGATTGACAAATGAGATATCAGCACCTCTAGAAATATTTCCCATTAGTGCTTTGCATAAGATTAATTTAATATTTTGGAATTATTAATGAGTTTACTAGAAGGTTCTCTTCTTTTTTTCCAATGCATAAGCTTGTGGTTAAGACCTGTAGAGGTCCCTACCTTCACATTTTCAACTGCACATGCTTTAGGTTTATTGCCTTAGTAAATATTACTTACATGAGAACTGATTAAATTAATTATTAAAAATATGCTTAGTGGACCATTATGGTTTATTAATAAGCAAAATAGATGCCTAAAGTTTGCTGAAGAATGATTAGTAAATCTGACTTATAGTTGAATCATGCATTTTCCCAATTCATATTTGTTATAGCTGATTTGTATCAATTCTTTAGTATCAACTTCAATGTTTGTTTTATCTGATGCATACTTACATAGCCTATTATTTTTATTGACAAATACCTTTAATTCCAAAATTTATAACCTCTTGATATATTTGATTTTGTATGAATTTAATCACCCTTTATATTTTAAAATATATAATGCAGTATATGTTTCCAATAATAAGTGTCTAATATTGCATGAATTTCTTAAACACAGAATAAAGTGTCACCAAGGGAAATACAACTTTTATATTTCAAAAAATAATTGTTTATCACCATAAGCTGATCATAAATAAAATAGCTACATGTATATTAAAATAGATGTAAAACTCTCCATACAGTAATATCATACAGTGTAAGCCAAAGTAATCAATAGTTCAAGAAGGTTTGTGCACAAAATAAAATCCTATTTAGTGCTTACTCATTCAGTATTCCTAGATTACTTTCTAGCTTATGGATTTCATCAGTGAGTAGCCTAATTAACTAAAAAGGAGAGGTTTGTATTAGATCCTAAGATCTAGGTACAGTGTTCTCAAATCCAAAGCTCTTCACTGATGAAAGCCATAGACTAGAAACTAATCTAGGGATATTGGATGACTAGGCATTAGATAGGAATTTTGTGAACAAATCTTTTTGCATCAATTAATTACTCTGGCTTGCACTGGGTGACACTACTATATAAAAAGTTTTGCCTCTGTTTTAACTGCTTGTGTAAGCATAGGAAATGGTGACCATGTGATGTTCAGTGGTTTAATACTGTTATGTTAATGTGGAGAATGAACATTTTGAATTCTGTCACACCTGATGAGATTGGAATTTGATCTTGATTCAAATACATGTCCAAAAAAAATTTGCACTGTTTCCTCTATGTTACATAATGCAACATAGAGTATACTTTAAATTTAGCATTATGGACAGTGATAAATACTTTTGTTTGTTATACAATAGTTTTGTATATTTATAAAAATACTTATATATATAAAGCAAACATTAAAAGATGACTGATCTAATAATAGTATACAAAATGTTTGTTGTTTAGTTATATACTAAGTAAAAAAAACTGACCAATCACTCTGCAGTATATGTATTTCAAAATAACTTTTGTCATCAAGTGCCTAAACATATAATCTTTCATGCAAATATAACAGCTTTAGTCTTAAATTAATAATGGTAAATTGATTACTCTTACACTAACACATAAATATTTGTATGCCACTTGGTGGCGCTTTAAACAGTTGATGAGGGAGGTTGTTTTCAAAATGTATACAAATTGCAGAGTAATTGGCTAGGTTTTAAATCTTATATAATAACCCAATCTTCCACATACTGCCATTGGAGCATACAGTTTCCAAGTTTAATTGCAATATTTAAGTAACTAATGGAATATTGAGAAATGTATGTTAGGAGTAACAAGAAGCAAGTGAAAATGAAACACATGGGCCAGAGAACAAACTGGTGATACTGCGATTATTGAATAAATTAAGAGACTGGAGTTGGGTTGGGCATATTGCTAAAAGAGATGGACAGCTGAAATATTAAACTGGACTCCAAGAGGTTGTGAAATACCTAGAAAATGACAACATGTGAGCTGGATGAAATGAAAGAAGGAAATGTGCTGCCATCATGAAGAAAAGAAAGACTAGAGATCAGAGAAACTGGATTACACTTGGACTATTATAGGGAAAACTAAGTATTAATAGTGTCTATTCACAATTGTATTTATCTTATGATTTTTACTCAGAGGCAGATGGGAAAAAATAAATTGAATGATTAGTTGCTTAGGAGGTCATGTGACATTCAAGCACCAGAAATTTCCGATTGAGCTTCAATCGAGAGATTTTTAGTTCTCCAGTACATCTTTCTACTACTTTTCCAAACTGAACAGAGCCAGTCACATAAAAGATATAATTATTTAATCAAGCACTTACATTTTATATATAAATTCTTCACTTTCAATATGTATTTCTGTTTTATGTTTTACATATAAGTTCAAATCCTTTTAAACTAAGATTTAATTTAATAGGGAAAAAAATTTAAATGATTTTAATTAAAATTTTAAAAATTGATGAAGTAAAAGCCAGAACTCTTGTTTCACTCAACTGTAACTATTGTTTTACTCAATTTTTTTAAAATCTTTCATTTCAAAGCTGTAATTAATTCTGCTGTTTGCTACGGCTGAAGTGTCACATATTTAGATTATGATTGACGGCTCTCTCGTGGATCAATAAAATTTTGTGATATTTTTGGAGATCACTGTGTCAGAATAGTAATGTTTGATCCAAGAGTGTTAGAATTGCTCATCATGGGAATAATGTTTAATTATTTTTACAGAAACATTATTAATGGTGTGAAAGAAAGAAAAAAAATCAATACGATTTAAAATTTTACTATTGTTAAATTTTTTAAAAAATAAAGGCGATGATATATGTATATAAATGTCTCGTGGTGTAGGAAAACGCACTTAATTGCCATGACTACGACCTGGCTCCGAATCCGGGCCGACTTTTTTATGACATTTAATATTTTTTTCTAAGGTAGCTAGACAGCTTATAAGCAATCCAGCTAACTATTCAATATCGGTAAGTAAATGGGTATCCAATTCTTCTTAGATAAATGAAAGAACGATGATGAAAAATCATTTAAGTTCTCACTATCAGCAAATGGAAAGTCTAATAAGAACTTATTTTTTTCACTGTTCTTCAACTAGGGGCTACCGAAAAGGCTCTACTCATCTAAGGGATATCTTTTGTTGCTAAATTTAACAATATATTTAACCCCAGTGCCAATCGGAGAGTAAGAAGATATTAAAACCTGACATTTTGATGCAGAATCTGAATTTATTTATTCTGGCCCTATCTTTTTGGCACAATAGTAGATTGGTGGCCTTAAAAGGTAAAGGTTTATGGATTGATTCCTAGTTAAAGAAAGTAAAAAAAACACTCACTTTGCTCAAAGTCACATGATTTTCTGAGCAACACATTATAAAACGGGGGTACTTAAATATATAGTCATAATACATCACATGATCAATTCTTATTTTATATACTGTTAGAAATAATTTACTCTACTCTACCACCATCTATTATAATCTTGAATAATCAATGGGTATCTGATAGTAGAGTTATTATAACCTCACTGAGTACTATCATATCTATATCTTGAAACTAGTTTCTAGATTCTGACCTTTCACGAGTCAGATGCCGGGATTTTATACACTCGGATATTCTTGATTTAATGCACTTCACATTCGGTAATTTTCTTTTACTACTTATATTTAAGGTACCACTGCTGAAGAACAGAAAACAGCCAGAAAATGTGGCTAATACTGGAATAGATATAATAACAGTACACTTACTATGGATATTAAAATAGATGACTTTGAAATTGAAAGATAAAATATTATTCTAACAGTACACAGTAAATGTAATCCGGGGTGGTGATGGGATGTTTGTTATTATATATCATTTTAGCCTAAATTATGAAAACCATCTACAATTATGAACCAAAAGACACTAAATAACACGATTACTGGCTTAACAGCAGATTTGCATAACTATACAAACAAATTAAATCATTAGGCTGATTTTTTAAAAAATTTCAGGTAAATAAATTTGATAGTAAAAGCAAGAAGTGCGAGATAACTTCTACGTGTGAAATGCATTAGGTTTTGAGGGGTGCACTAGATCCAAACTTGCCAGAAACAGAAGCTGTAAGCTAGAAACTAATACAAAGATTTGCATATAATAGCACTGGATGTAAATACAGTGACATCCCTTCCATTAATTGTCCAAGTTTGCACTAGATGGTTCTGCAGTAGAATAAAAAAAATTACTGCTAACAAAGTAAGTAATATTAGATTTAGTCTCAGACCTGTATGAGTAAGTTAGTTAACTTATTAATAATTTTTTACAATTATTATAATTGAAATTTATGCAGAAACTACTGGAAAACCCAGTGAATCGAGCTATATGCAACAACTCTATCAATAAATGAAGAAATTCCATGTGAATCCATTCATATTTTAGTTTGGGTTGTATACAAGCAATCAATTTATTGATGTATTACAAGGCAGAGTGTTGATTATATATGTTAACATAATTTCAGGATAACTATAAGCTACTCTGAAATCTTATTTTTCTCCTTTTACTTTCTTTGCATTTCTTCATATATTCATATAAATTTATTACAATAATTCCCCTCATTTATACTTTAATGCAATTTTTTTTAATGATTTCTTTATTTTCCTGACAGTTTTGATTATCCCAGAGTCTTCATCAGAGTGATATTAATCTTCTTTACCTTAATATTCTCTACCTTTTAGGTAGAGAAGATTAAGATCGCTCTGATGAAGACTGCAGGACAGTCAAAACTGTTAGAAAAATAAAGAAATCATTAAAAAATTTTCTACTCTAAAATCTCTACAACGAATTTCATTTATATTTGTGCTATTGCAAATTATATTTACACCTATTAACTGAAGATTAATTTAGAATTTAGAAGTTGTTAAATGTGAATTTCAGCCTTTCCATCTGACTAGTTATAGTGATTTTTCAATAGCTTATAGTTCTCCAGAAATTATGTTAATATATATAATCCAAGCTCTGTGCTGTAATACTTCAATAAATTGAATGCTGGTATATGATCCAAAGTAAAATACAGGTGAGTCCACTCTAATTTTTCATTTAATGACCGAGTTCTATTAATTTACATATAGCTCTCTGGGGGTTTTCAGTAGCTTCCACATAAATTTCATTTATATTTGAGCTACTGCAAATTATATTTACAATTATTATCATTTTTAAATACAAGTATAATTTATATACTTGGAGTTTAGATGTATTATAGTGGATTTGAACACAGACTTTCAAGCTTCATTCAGCTATTCACTCTATCTCATACAACTGAGACACATGACTACGCACATGTGAAAAAGTTAAATGATCTACCAATATGCATATTTCGTGCTGAACCAGAACTCATCAGTTGACGTTATTATTTACCAGTGCAGCTTTATTGGTAATTCTTAATCAGATGATAATCAGCATACCTTATATAACATTGTAGAGCTAATAATATGATTTAGCACTGCATGCGTAGACCATTGATTACCATCTGATTAAAATTTTTTATAATTGTATTTAATATAAATCATTAAATGTTTAGTTACTTGGAGTATCATGTGACATTTGAATATCAAAAGTGACATGTCTTGCATTGTTAACCGAGAGGTATCACAGCCGCCATGCAAGCAAGTAGTTGGTTGCAGACGGGTTGTGGGTTCACGTCCCGGCTGATGCTATGACACATGGGAAAAAAATATCAAAAGTGACATGATAAATTTTGATCCAATGATCTTTAACTTTCAAAACAATATGCTACCACTATTTTAAACCATAAGAACAAGTAATATCTGATTATAAGATGTTATAAATTATTTTCAAATTTAAAATGATGAATAATTTTAAGGTTTAAATTAGAATTTAAGTATGTTTTTATTTGCTTTGTTTTTGATGTTTTTAATAATAATAATGATAATTATTATTATCATTGAGCACTTAAACATCATATGACCTTCTGAACAATAGTTATTTTATAACAAAAGTCACTAAAATATATAGATAATAGACATCGCATAAATATCTTTGCTTCTATATGCTGCTTGAAGCAAACCCTCTACGTTAGAGCCATCTATCATATGCATGAGTAATCAATGAATACCTATGGTAGTATTAATTATACCCACATTAAGTGCTTATATACCAACAACTCAGATTACCACTTTTATTCACTGATTACGCACATGTATAATAAATGATTCTGGAATCGAATAAAAGGATTAATAATGTACGCATGAGTTGTCACGTGATTATTGTTATTACACTGAATTAAACCACTAAACATCACATGATCACTATCTCATACTAGCACAATAATTGTTATAAACAATTCAAAATACAGCACTAGATAGGGATTTTATGCACAAGCCTTCTGGCATCCATTGATTGCTCTTGTTAGCACAAGATGGCACTACTATATGGAGAGTTTTGCTGTACACTGAATTAACTTATTATTATTATTTCCATGTATAGTATATATTAATCATGTGTTAGATTACAATAAATTAAATCATTTTATCGCTACTAGAAATTTATTCTTATCTTTTAAATTATCTTTTCATTCATTTTTGCAGCTTCTGTGATTTTTCTTTTAATTTGAACCATGTGTTTTCATTCTTACTTATCTATAATCATTTATAACCTTTTCAACCTTACTTTCTTTTTGAAACTCAAATTTTTCGATTATTTTAATTATTGTTATAATTAAAACACTTATGATTTTTTTTCTCCTTGTTTAAAATCAAGTTTGCATGAATGAGTGTGTTTATATAGCCTGGAATTTATCTTCTAGAGTTATATAACTCTTCAGTCACGTGATTATGATTTTCTACAGGCAAAAACTTCCTTGTTACTATTTTTATCTCTCTTCCAGTCCATCTGGTCATACTATGTGAAACACACAGGTTCTCATCTGATCACTGAAGTTAAGCATTGTTAGGCTCAGTTAGTATTTGGATGGGTGATTACCTAGGAATCCTGAGTGCTGTAGGTCAGCTTAATTTGCCAGGTATGGTTTCAGACCATGGAGTGTAAAGTCCTTCTGGCACTCAGACTTTTTATGAATTCTTATGGAAGTAAGCCATTCAATTATTTATTTTCTAGTCACCCAGTTAATTATTATTATCTAGGTAATCCCCTCCCCTTTTAATATTAATTGCATTCATTTCTAACATCTAGCGTTTGAAGCACAGTATAATTGTGAACATCTAGCCTTATAAATTAATAATTACAAAAGTTACCTGGATTTGGTATCCCGGATATGACTTGCAAAACATCTACCTCAAAGGCATTTAATTAACCCCTACTTGGGCAGTGGCATTAAAAAAGTAACAAAATAAGAATACTGAATTCGGTACAATTGACTAGGCATCAAATTCGACTATGGCGCACCATTGGTAATTGGATGAACTAAAACTCAAAGTTTTATGAAGAATTTTGAAGGAAAACATATCTATAAAAATTATTAAAGAATAGAATACTATTCATTATTAATCTTAAATAATTTTTGTAGATACGAATTAAAAAATTACACATATAAAGCATAACAAATACATATTTATACATTCATTTATTTTTATGAAATAAAATGAACATTATATTAACAAAAAACAAAATAAAATATAATTCTTTAATAAATTATAAACATATAAATATTAATATAAATAAATAAATATATATATCATACTCAATGCTCATATTATTTTGTACCTTTAAAAATTATGTTAGGGGTCCACAATATCTAAAAGGTTGCCTACCGCTGCTTTAGATTATCATTTCTATTTGTTCCCAATCTTATGATTTACTTTCTTGCATTGTTTCAATATCTGATTGTATTGCCTCTAAAGCCCTCATATTCAAATCAAAAATCCACTTGACCACATAAAACTCCGATTTAAGATACACTATTGACTTATACTTTCTGTATATAACTTAGATATTAGAAAATGGGCAAATAGTAGCAGTCTGTATAATAACACAATATCACACGATTGTTTAAAGCTTACTACAATATATTAAGAATGAAACGATGGATTATAAAATGACCTCTATAAATGATGTCAAAAGCTTTCATGAATAAGATATATGCCTGGAAAAGATTAATCAGTGCGATTCTACATGTGGAGTGCATTATTGTATGGTTGTGAAACATGGACACTGAGTAATAAAATTAGAATATAGTAGAAGCCTTTGAGATGTGTTCATGGAGAAGGATGGAAAAAATCAGTTGGGTGAATAAAATAACAAATGAAGAATTTTTGAAAAGAGTAAATGAAAGAAGATTGAACGAGGAAATTGGAGGTGGAAAGAGAAACTGGATTGGACATATATTAAGAATGAAGTATTCTTTAATAAAAGATGTTTTGGAGGAACTGGTGAGTGGGAACAATAAGAAAGGCTGAATATGATAGACAATGCTGGATGATATAAGACATGGAAGAGTTATATGAAATTGAAGAGCTGGGCAATGAAGAGAATGAAGTAGATAAATAGATGAGCTGGCAATGAAGAGAATGGAGTAGATAGATGAATTGGTTATGTGACTGCTCTCTGGATCTGTCCATAGAACAGTATATTATTGACTGAAGGATTGAAAACTTATATACCACAATACATTTTTTTACATATTACTATAGCCCAATTATTTTTTCAGCCCTGCTTCATTTTTTCTTTGTTTTTATCCCATGTTAATAAAACCTGTTTTATTAGTTCCACTATCTATCTTCATATTCTTTAAGTTTGTTACCAAACTCCTAAAATCTTTATATCTTTCATTCTCTTTCTCTTTAAATTTTTATCACTCCCATACCATTTACCCAGATTTTTTTTTTTTCAACATCATACACTCCAAAGTTGTGTTCAGTATTTTTCTGATGGTTTGTAATGATGGTATATTAGATGTGATGTTGGATTATTTCCATCATCTATCATTAAAGTTTGAATGCCTAGAAAATTTTAGACTTAAAAAATACAAATAACTGTTAGTAATAACACATGATGACAACACAGGTTATTACTAACAGTTGTTTGAATTTTTGAAAAGTTTAAAAATTTCTAGGCATTGAATATTTAATGATAGATGATGGAAAGAATCCAACATATTATTACGAGTATTCAGTACTCTCTCATACATCTCTATGGAAATTATGTCTACAATCCAAATTCTTCTTTTGTCTGCTTTTCCTGTTTGTGTTCCTGTCTTTGCACCTAATAAGAATAAGATCCTTTTAGGGTTGTAGTATACATTTTATATTATTTTTATTGTCATATTACCCTAACCCATTCTTCTATACTCTAATATCATTTACTGTAATTATTACTCAAGTTTACACTAGATGGCACTAGATTATAGAAGTATATGGCAGTATCCACTGAGTTGGCAAAGATTATATTGTGGAAGTGGGATGGAGCAGGGTAGAAAAGAATATGGGAAAACTTGGAGTGGCGAATGGAAAGTTTTCTCTGAGCATAGTTGCTGAGAGATTCCTGACTCTGGATAAGGAGAAGTCACAGTGCATCACATCACATTAAAAACTATATTAATTTATATAAATTAAATATATTACTGCAGTAAATATGTTATTTACCAAAACTAGTAAATATTGGTCAAGAATACTTACATTAATTATTCACTTTTTTAATGATTCCCACTCCTTTTTGACTCTTTCTACAGCAACTCAATGCAATTTGCAATTCAATGCAATTTTGGGATTAGCTCCTTTTCCCTTCAGCTAATGCTGATCATAGTTTTGTGATCATATTTTTTCTCCTAATCCCACTTTAGATTCCATTAGTGACTGTCTCATTTTTATTTAACTCATCTTTTTCTTCATTATTAGTCTTATGTTCTCAACCTTGTTTTAATTTTAGCTTTTCCTCCAATCACATTCCAGCTTTTATTTTGAAAACTCGAGGCTTCAAATTTCCTAGTGCTAAATCAAATCTTTGAGATTTCTTACAAATTAGCTACTTTTTCTATTTATGAAAAACTGCTTATATTCCAAATTAGAACTCTATATAAATCTGGGCAATACTGAACAGTATTTCCCATACATAGCAATTGAATTCTGCTTTTAAAAAGTGTTAAGTGATTTAACAATAAATACATACAACATACTTACTAAGAAACATAACCCTTATTTAATACTTTAACAACATAGTATACTGAGCATGTTTTTGACTATCTAGTGTGACTATACATAATGTATGGAAACCACTAATCAACGTTGCTCTTAGGAAAAAGTGGAGAAATCAGGAGGAACTTCATAGATAAGTACATGAAATTTCTATTGACTGTTGCCTTTGGCAGGATGGCTCAGTTTTTTAGAGTATTATCTTAAAATTCAATACTCAAGCATCTATGGGTCCAGGTTCGAATCCTATGCTAGTACTGTCACTGGCCAGGCCAGTAATACTTGAAGAAGAGGGGAAAACAATACCTCTTGAAACATTGTGCATATACTAACCCATTTGATGTGCTATTACTAACAGTTGAATGTATTTGGAATATTTAAATAACGTTAAATTTTTCTAAAGATATTCAATACTCATATTAGATGATGGAAATTGTCCAATATGAAAATACAACTGACACAAATTCATTATCCAAATCTTCTGCATACTGACCTTTCTACCTACCTATCTTGCTGCCTGCCCTTTATTCATAAAACAATCAAATACTATTTTGGTTATTCACTCATTATCCATAAATTGCAATCTACTTTCATTTTGCTTTTTGCATCTCTCACATAAAAAGTTGACCATCCCATCTCTTCTTGAATTGCCTCCTTTGCTATCCCCACATCTGCATCTAATGCATATTTTTCTACTTCTTTTTGTACTTTTTCTAAGTAATCTAACACCTCTTTACTAAAACAGGCAAAAACTCACTAGATGTATTGCAACACACAGCAAGCTGGAATAATCAATGGATGCCAGAAGGCTTGTGCATAAAATCCCCATCTAGTGCCTACTCATCCAATATCCCCAGACTAGTTTCTGGCTTGTGGCCTTCATCAGTGAGGAGCCATGGATTTGAGAGCACTGCACCTAGATCTTAGGCAATATGTATAGTGAGTTTTTGCCTGTTTTAACAACAGTTATAAACAAGCATAAGAAATTGTGATCATGTGATGTTTATTACCTCTTTAACTAACACATAACACATTGTTACCATATGTTACCTTTGCTACTGCCACTCAATAATATTCTAACTACATCATATTTATTATATAAAAACATTGTTAATTTCTTTGTTAGTCCCTTTCTTTTCTTTGCTTC
Organism: Epiperipatus broadwayi; assembly: GCA_028023455.1. Taxonomy (NCBI): domain Eukaryota; kingdom Metazoa; phylum Onychophora; class Udeonychophora; order Euonychophora; family Peripatidae; genus Epiperipatus; species Epiperipatus broadwayi. The sequence continues at coordinate 12,281,203 of JAQFVV010000006.1, forward strand.
ATTTATCAATTTTTTCTCCCATTCATCCAAGCAATTTCTCTGATTACTTAAGATGATTTCCAAATAGTTATAGCTATTCACCACACTTAATTTTATATCCATGCATACAAATTCTTTCTCTTCTCTTTTCCTAGAATTAATCATCATTAGTTTTGATTTTTCTCCACTAAATTTAACCCCCATCTCTTTACTCACTCCTTCACATATCTTCAGCATAACTTCCATATCTTCTTTACATTCTGTGCATAAGAAGACATCATCTGCAAATAAAAGACCCAATAATATATATTCTTGCCACCTATTAATGGTATCACTACCCCTCTTCCTGGTCTTCTATTTCTCTCTCCATTTCTCTAAAATAAAACAAAACAAAATAGGTGACACGGGGCATTAATCCCACCCTATTTTTAACTTTAACTGATTCTATATTCCTTAATTGATACATATAGTAATTATTTTCATATAATCTCTTAGTAATATCAACTAAAGCTCCATCCATTCCCAAATTTACTAAACATACCTATAATATATTTTTATTTACTCTATCATATGCTTTCTCTATATCTATAAAAACCATATATAACTGACTAGTTTCTACTCATATCTATAAGTTGTGTAACTACAATAAAATATCTCCTATATGCCTATCTGATCAAAAACCTTACATTTCTCCCATTACATTATTTTTTTCCATCCATTTTTCTACCATTCCAGCCATGATATATGTGAAAACTTTATATAACACTGACGTTTCCACTATCGGTCTATAATTGCTTAACTTTCTATGATCCTTACCCTTTCCTTTAAATAGTAGCCTTACTTTTGATTTACTCCAACTATCTGGAAATTTTCTCTTTTGTGCCATCTTATTAAAACATGATAATATTTAAAGTTCAACCATGTGTTAATTTAATATATGTAAAATCTATATTTTGTGTTAATATAAATACAGACGTAAACTATAAGATATATAAATAATATTTCTATATTAAATAGACAATCACCATATTCAAGCGCTTTTGAAGGAATACAAAGATGTAAAATATGCAAATTAGGATGAATCAGATTTTCGTTGACCTAGATTTGCCACTTCCTAGACATGGCATTTTGTCCTATTTCCTAAATTCATTATCATCTCTGCTGCCCATCAATCTAAACTTCTTACCTTTCCACTTTTCAATTTCTTCCCTGCCTCATTCAATTCATTTTCTGAAAACTTAATATTTTCATTATTATATGCTTTCATGTTTGTTATCACTCTGTTCTTCACATATCTATTACATAATTATTTAAGATTGTTCTCTTTAGAGGTATACTCTATTGCCTCATCATCTAGTAAGACTATTTCTCTCCCCCCCCCCACATTGCATTCCTTCTTTTACTGTATTTTCAAAATTTTTTACTCCCATCTTTTCCATCTTTATTAATATCCTCTAATAATTTACTATTTAACTTCATTCTCTCTATAATTATCTATTTTAGCCAACTTCTTTGTTTAAAATACTTTTCCCATTTAACATTAACATCTTTTTCACTTTCTTTGTTCTTAATAGCACACTTATATTCTTTGCATGCTATTACCCTCACTTTTACTTACTCTCACTTTTCTATTACTTTTATACTTCTGAATATTATCACCTAAAACCCTATTTGCCACTTTTTCTACTTTACCACACCATTCCTTATATTCAATCCCAACCAGCTCTTCCATGACTTTTTTAGCTTTTATTTTATTCTTCCAATTTATTCTTATCATTAATTTTCCATCCACATCTTTCACCATCCTTTCTACTTTTATTACTTTTTCCATCACATTACTAATCATTTCTATTATAACAAAATTATGATCACTATTATATACTCTCTCTTCATTGAGCACTTTAATTTTCTGTACTTTATTCATTCCCTCTTTCTGTACTAATACACAATCTATTGTGTGAAGTATATTATCTCTAAACTATGTGTGTTATCTTTCATAAATATTTGATAAATTTCCAATGTTCAAATTCACTCTCTGACAAAAATTCTTTAAAAGTTGTTTGTTCCTGTTATCTATGTCATCAATTTCTTCAATATTCCCATTTACATTCCCTGTAACCATTATTTCCTTCCCCCCTTTTTGAAAATAGGCATTCATATAGGCTACTGTTCACTCCATTATAGTTTCACTATCGCCATTGGCTATATACACTCTAGCCACCATCCATTATTGTCTTCCTGACCTTATCTCAAACCACAAATGTTGATATTTAACAGTATTTAATTATTTCTTGACATAACTCCTATACCACCACCCCTTTTTTCTTTTTTTCTATTTATACCCTGTTATACCAAGTCTTCCAGTATTGGTTTTTCTTCTCTTAGATGTGTTTCCACTACTGCTTGTACCTCAAGCTCTTCATTTTTAACTGCTTTGTTTAATTCCAGCCACTTTTCTGGTTTCATATCACCTTGCACAATCAAGTATCCAATTTTAACAATCTCTTCTTTCCTAATTACTCTAATGACTTTCTTCTTTCTCCATTACATTTGTAAGTAACTTGCTTACTATTTACTTTTCCAAACCCATTTCCTCTACACATCTACATTAATAGCCAAATCAGCTACCCTTTGTTTATTTCTTACATACCATCCATTCTTCTTCTTTTAGATAATACTGCAATTTAACCCCCTCCCATTTTATAAGTTTTCAGAGCTATAATATTGTTTATAAATCAAACTCCATAAAACTTTACTTCCTTGTTTTGCTAAATGCAATTCATATTTACTAAAAACTCCTCTTATTTAATAAGAAAATCCCACCCATCCATAAACATAACATCATTTTTCTCACACAATTTTTTAATCTCTCATTTATAGATCATGCTCTATCTATCATATACCTATTGTCGAATCTTTGTAATAATCCAGCCATTCCTACTTCTTCTTTAGTCTTACTCAAATTACTAGTCAATTCTATGTACCCTTCCATTACTCTGATGGTTCTAACAAATTATTTGTCCCTACCATAACATAAACATCTCTACTCTCTTGTTTCTTTATCTTATCTGAAGCATACCTAATTCTAGATCCAGGCAACCATATTCTTACATACCTGTTTCTATTTTGCCTTGCACACAGACATACATATATATATATGTAATACATAAACAAACTATAGGTATATTGAAGACAGTCTATTTTAGATACATGTTTTTAAAATCATTAATTGCCATTCAATATAAAATAATAGACCAATCCTCATAGATTATATGTTTCTGCTATTAGCTTTATTAGATATACAACAGACTTAAAATACCTGCTAATCAGGCAAGAATAACAAACCCAAACTTAATGTTTAAGCATCTAAACACAATCTGTTATCAAAGCGTGATTATGTTTATATACAATCACGCATACATTTTAATTGTATTTACTGTTTATCATCTTCAACCATATATATATTTTCGTAGCTGAAAATCTATCTAGAATATTACATGAAAATTCCCATTTATATTTCAATGTTTATATAATACTGACAATATTTTTATAAAGTGATTGCTGATGATTTTACTGGCAATTCTAGTAGACGGCTGAGAATTGTTTATGATCAGGCTTGTAAAACTTCTTTAACATATGCTGGTCTGTCCCCCCACATCAGATGTATTAAACTTACTAAAGATTCTGCTATCCAAGGATATAATAGTTTAGATTTAAACTGGATGCATAGAAGCCCACTTTTTCCAGAGATTACGGTTATAAGAATGTCTATATGTCTTAAAATTTCCTTTCTCTTCATCTTCAAAATTGTTAGATAAGTGGTATGATAAGACATTATCTTTTCTAATATTTTTTTTTTGTTGGTGTTTAATACATTTAATTAATTTATTTATTTTCATATGACATAGCATTGGCCGGGAGGCGAACCCGCAACAACCAGCTGCTTGCTTGCAAGGCGGCTGCGCTGACCTCTCGGCTAACAATGCTTGACACATTTAATTTATTTATACTCTTTGTGTATGAGTGCCAGAATCTGCATTTTCTTTTCTAGTAACCCCTGGCCATATTGAGCAAAATGGCCAAATTATGTATTTGTTAAAAATTAACGTGTTAAATTAAAGTGTGAACGAATAGCTAATGCATAACATTTCTCCCTACCAGCAGGGATGCATTCTCCTTTCCTCACTCCATTTAATGTTTGGTCTGTTCAATATATGAATAGTATTAGATCCATGTAGAATTTTATTAATGTCTTAAGATTTAAATGGTAATTCATGCTTGGATTTGAAAATATTTCGTTTTTTTTTAAAGTAATAAAAATAGCTTGAATATTATTTTAAGGCACAAAACATCAAATTTTAAAGTGTCACTTTTAATATGATAGAGAACTATCTTATCTTTTTAATTACAGAGTTTTATTTTCATAATAAAAAGCCCCATAGAGTTAACATAGGTTCAAAGTCATATCTATCTGCATTTGTATGTGACTAATATTAAACCATAATGCAAAAAAAAAAATGTGTATAATATTGGATAGTGAATGGTATAAAAGAGATATCACAAATTTTGATGTTAGGGTTGGTGTAGTTATGAAAAGTATTTATGCCTTGAGCATAGAATATTATTTATACTAACATTGAATGTATCTCTTAGTTATGTACAATATATGCTGCAATGTTTTTTGATTGTGACCTTTACAAGATTAATTCTGGTTATTAGTATAAAAAAGATGAATACTGTAGCATAAATAACCATGAACCTTAATCCCAACCTTAATCTCTAAAACAGTCATTTGCTTTCATTAGATAATCATTTAGCCATCTTCAGTTGATAATTAAAATCAAAACAACATGTTATGGCCTAGTTCACATGATTTGTCACACAAACAAATCCCTTCTAGTCTATTCCAGTGCTGCCATCTATTATGATCTTGAGTAATTAATAGATTATTAAATGACAGTGTTAACTAAATCCATATTCAGTGTTATCTTAAATATTTCTCCAGACTTGTTTTTTGGCTTAAGGTCTTCATCAATGAGGAAACTAAACTAAGTTCTATTACACATTGATGGCACTGGATATTGATTTAATTAACACCACAATCTTGTATCCATTGATTAATCAAGTTTCCAATAGAAGGCAGCACTGGAATAATATAAATATTTCTCCAGATTTGTTTTCTGACTTAAGGTCTTCATCACAGTTGGCACTGGATAAAGATTTAATTAACTCTACAGTCTTATATCCATTGAATAATCAACTTTCTAATAGATGGCAGCACTGGCATAATATAGATGGTTGCTCTTGTAATTGAATCATTAAATGAAGAAGGCTAGAATTTAATAGCCATTAACCAGATATCTTTAGATATTAATATTTATAAATTTACATTTAAATTATATGATAGTAATCCAAGCTTATCTACACTATAAATTTTCATTTTGTTGGCAAGGTGATCTTACTTGTAGAAATTGTTTTGGCAAAAATTAAAGGTTTATTGTGTCGATAAGCTTGGTTGCTATCAGGCTATTCACACTTGGGAACCATCTAGCTTTGAGTAAAGCAGGTTTTTTTTTATCTAATTTTACATTTATATTATTATTGTTATCACTATATAAATGCTTTTAAATAAATTATTACTGCCATTTTTATAGAAGTTAGTATAAAATCACTTACCTGAAAATACCAACAAAAAAAAATAAAGTATTCTATAAATAACCAACCCACCTAAAAAAGAAAAGAAGTCTGTTTGAGTATTATCATGGGTAAAATATCTTTATGAATTGGAAACTCTATGTATACAGATGAAAACCATTTGATGTAGTACTTTCTACATTAGTACGTTAAAACATTAGTCCGCATATTCTGAATGTGACCACAAACTTTTTTATCCAAATGCATAACAGCAAACTCTGTGGAAACAATAAATAAAAATCACTGATATTTCAGTGTTTAAATATTGCACTCAACTCAGAGCTTAGTCTTTTTGGTTCCTTTATTCAAATCTCGATGCAAGCAGTATTTCCAATCAAAATAGTTCTCATCCATATACATGGAATTTCATTATCAAAAATTTTAATTAACTATACACACATATACATTGTATTTACTGAAGTTTGAGTATGTCATAAAATGTCAGTATATAATTAACTGAACAAAATGATGGGATAAAAAGCAACAATATTCACCCGAGAAGCAACAATTTGTTATAAAAATGAAAAGTAATCAAAAATGATTCTTAGTGCTTGAAAACCATAGGAATGTTTTTTTGCTTTAAAAAATGGATTTTACCTACTTTTCAATAATGAGGTTTAAATGTTAACAACAGAAAAATGTACACAAAAATTGTTCATAAGCTTAATGAATACTTTATATACCAGATAAAAATTGGTTCAATTTCTATAGCATCATTATGGATGAAACTAGCAACTGTTCATTTCTAATGTTTTATAAATTGATTACTTGCTAAATGAAAGAAAATCTACATTCCAACATCATATATATATATATAGTATTTGCACACTTATAACCTTATATGGATCAAATATCTGCTAAATAAAAATGTGGATATTTGGAAAATACCAAAATTAAAATGTGCTTCGAATTTTATAGCTTTTTATAATATTTCTACTTTTTCTGGAATAATAAAACATTGTCAGATTGCAATTTAAAAAATAAACACTAGAACTATGGTTCTGTTTTAGAAAGGCTGTATTTAAAGGCTATTAGTCAGTTTATTTGCTTTTATTTATCGTTATTATTGCTATCTATTTTTTCTTTTCATTTAATATATATACTATTATTGATATAAGTAGCAGTATAATTTTAGGTTAAGGTGAGATCTATTAACATACCTAAATATAAGTGAGCTACATTACCTAAGTTTGAATTTATATTTTACAGAATAGTAATTATTGTTTTAATTTAAAATAATCATTTCTTTTTATTTATATTAATAAATAAGTAGATTCATTATTGTAGATGTGTATATATATACATTGATTAACTATATTTTTATATGAAGTATAAAAAGAAGATATATCTTGAATTCTTATGCTTTAGAACATATAAACATTCTACAACATTCTTTTTGTGTTATATAAACATATGTGCTTGTATTTAGTATCCAATAAGTGGAGATTGATGTGCAATCACCTATCTGAATATGAAGTTAATGTCAATGGAAAATCTATTGCTTAAAGCTAAATCAAATTATATGCATATATTTTAAATATTTATTTGCCATATATATATATATATAATTTTATATATATATATTAATTTTAATTTATATCAATGTTAATAAATTTTATATTAATTTAAAATAAGTGAACTTGCCTGGTTGTCATTCAATTTCACAATGCAAATTTGTTGGTTAATTATATTTGGATGAAATGATATTCACTAATTGATTATACCACATAATTCATTAGAAGCAGTTATACAAATAATTCAGAAATCAAAAACACAGGATGGGTAAGAAAATGTAATTACATGTCATTTTCTTTATATTAAATTTAATGCTTATCATCTGACTAGATATAGATTTTATATTTTGTTAGTAACAAGTAATAGAAAAAAATAAAATAGAAATTATATATATGAATTGATTTGATGATTAATAAAGATACAAATATGTTTATTATTGATGATAAGGAAAGATAATTTCAATTTAGATGTTCACATATTTTATTTTAAATCATTGTTGATTAAAGTAAATATACTGAGTCAGTATACAACCATAAAGATTATAATACTATTCAGTTATAGGGCTAGTAATAGCAATATATTTGATTCTGCTACAAATTAGACTGATTTTGCTTTAATTATAAAGTTTATTAATATGGATCATAAATTCAGTTTAAATATTAAATTTTAATATTAATATTTGATTATAATAAATCTAACAATCTTTCACATGCTTTTACAGTTTTAGTCTAAAGTTTTAATAACTTAGCTTTACAAAATGAAGAGTAATCCAATGTGATTTTCATCTGTTTGAAGTAAGCATCAAATAGGAATCTATCATTTATTTTATATATTGTTATAAAAACAGGCAAAACTTTCCATCCAGTAGTGCCACTCAGTGCAAGCTAGAGTAATCAATAGTTGCCAGAAGGCTTGTGCATAAAATTCCTATCTAGTGTCTACTCATCTACTAGATAGGGATTTTATGCACAAGACTTCTGGCATCCATTGATTACTCTAGCTTGCACTGGATGGCACTACTGTATGGAGAGTTTTAAGTAAACAGAACATTAGGTGCGAGTTAATGTATGATAATAGTAAGGAAAGTAGTTTATTGTTTAAGGCTCGAACGGGATCTTTAGAAACAAGAGAATATACATATAAATGGATAAATATGGGTCATTTAGACTGTAAATCATGTAAGGAAGGAATATAAAATATTAGGCATTTGTTAATAGAATGTAAATGCTTGAAAACAGAAAGGGTACAAATAATGAAGTTATGGAAGAATAAATATGAAAAAAGTTATTATACAGAAAATGGATTATTGGTTTATTATTCTGGGATGGGAAAAGATAAGGGGGATTTATATGTAAAGGTCATAGAGTTGAGATTATGTTGTGGAAGTAGGATGGAGCAGAAAATGGGGAAACTTACAGTGGGGAATGGAAGGTAAAGTGGCTAACAGGTTTCTCTGGGCATAGTTGCTGAGAGATTCTTGACTCCATTTAAGGAAAAGTCACATCATCACATCCTGTTTTAATAACAGTTATGAGAAGGCATAAGAACTGGTGATTATGCTATATATTGTTATGATTGGATATTGAAAATCTTAAGGTTATTTAATAGGATGATTTTATTTTATAATATATTAAGTTGGTGAAAATGGAAAAATACATTAGGTTAATTGATTTTGCATTATTATTAAGTATTTAATCTTTAGACTTAGTTAATAAGAGTATTTTGATATTAGTGAAATAGCAAGGTTGAGTTAACTGAACTTTTATTTTATTTAGTTGTAATTAGAAATCAATTATTGAGTTATATATTTTATTGGATATCAATAATATTGCAAACTTGTAGGGCATAATAAGATTATGATTTCAACCATCCATGAATTATTTCGTTTAAATGTAAAAAAAAATAATGTTGGACTTTTGGTACAAGTTTGTATTATTATAAACATTGTGTTGATTCATAAGGAATATAAAAATTTAGCTGTGTAATTCTGTGTAATTATTTTCATTCTATTATAAGAGATTTATATAACAGGCACATACTGTTATTTATAAAATAGTAATATTTAGTTTTATTGCTTTATTTGTAATCTATTGCAAATAACTCTCATATTTTAGGGTAGTTTGAAATAATGATTTTGCTTATTATCTATTCATTTTAAATGCTATTTGAATATGAGTTCACAACAAAGATTATTATTATTGTTTTATTGACTTAAAGGACTGTTATTCAATGATTGATATTCACTTTAGTTTAATTTATTATTTTCACTGTTACAAATGATGTTACAATTCATGAACATGATTAAATTAGGATTATTCTTCTTTGGTTCATATATTTATCTGGTTACAAATGGTAATCAATAATTAGTCTGTGACCCAGGATACAATATGACCCTTAATTTTATTGTTATAAATGACGTTCAACTTCAGAGTATATATTTTATTCAATTGCAAATGAGGACCAATGATTGGACTATATTTTCATCCAGATTATATTAAAGTTTTCATTTCCCATGGTTATTATAGTTATTCAGTTACAAATGGCTCCCAAATCTGTCAGGTCTTAAAAGAAGAGCATAGTTTATTTTTTAATCTGTTACAACCGGTGCCACAATTCACGAGCATTATCAAACAAGGCCCATTCTTTACATGGCCCACATATTTATTCTGTTGCAAATGCTGCCCAAACCAGTGGGGCTATAACAGAGATTAGCATATCTATATATTTATTCTGTTATAATATATAATAATGCTAAACTGATTATATATAGATTGTAATGGGTCATAGCTTTTTCATCTGTTATTTCTTTTATATTTATATAGATCTCAGATATTAAAGGAGTTTTAAACTATTTAGCTATGTGTATGTATAATAGTTTAATGTTTGTGACATGATCAAATCACTCCCTCCCTTTCTAATTTACAAAATCAATATTAGGAAAAATGCAATTATATTTTCTGGTCATTTTAATTCCAAAGTCATTTTATTTGATATGATATAAAAGAAAAACTATAATTTGTGACAGCTTTAATTTATGTTTCTGGTGTCAGGTTTCAGTGAACTGCTCCACTGAATACACCATCTCAGGGTTAATTGATAAAGATGAAATTCTTTCCTCTTCTTTCTAATTACAGTATGTTTTTGTTATTGAATTTTTATTTATGGAGATTTAGTAAATTAAATCCTGATACTAGCATTCATACATGGACGAATCTAAATCATGAAGATTGCTGAATTTAAATTAGCACATAGATTTATTAAACAAGTAAATAATATTATAAATACAGAATTATTTAATAAACAACCCTACTAAATATTATTAAACATTAACATATAGATATAACATTACATAGAATAGATATATATAACATTACATAGAATAGATATATAACACATATTCTTAATTACAAATTTAATTAGATATTCTATTAGCAATAAAGTTTAGTTTATCTGACTTTTTAGTTCATTAAAAGTTTATATTATTAGTTCAGATAAACATTAAAGTTAGGTATAGAGCCCTCATTAATCTTACCTATTATTTCTTTGATTGGATTTAGTGATTGGTATAATTGGTGTATACCATGGCCATGGGGTTTTTATTTCTATAAATTATGAGATACATTATATCTGCTTGAAGTGTTGTTATTCTTATTAGCTTGCTAGAGTCCTGGTATTATATGGACATAACACCTGAATCATTGCAACCTCTCAACTTTATGCTAGGAAAAAGGCATTGGTGACCGTATCAATTTAGCAATGCATCTGGTTTGAATTATATTCACAGATAAGAGCAAACATATGGCAAAACAATCTCATACAGTTTTCTAGATCTTTTCATTTAGAATACTGAACTGTAATTTAACTCATGAGTAATATTAATGAAGCAAGAAAGGAATGAATCAAAGTTCTAGGGGTCGATGTTTTATACCACTGGTCTGATTCCATCATGCAAGTACCTATTCACAATTTTCATTATCTATTCAGGAATTTAATTCCCCCACAAAGCTTATTTTTATTATAATTAATTTACAATATTATTCATAATTTATATACAATGCATGGTTTTATATTATCTTTAATACAACATTCATTTTTGGTTTATGAACTAACATAATTTTGTCATTTACAATGTAAAAAAGTAATTTAAAGTGATCAATTAATAACTTCACACTCTTCATTTCAAACACTTCAGATTTTCCCATACATATACAGTTGGGTCGAAAATATAGGTGGATTCATTCTATATTTTCTTAAAGACTTTATCTTGGGTTTGAAAAAGTGGGAGTATTCATTTATATAGTGACATCTGCAAAGCGCATGTGTATCAGCTTATTGGCTTATTAATATTATAGATTATAAAAAAAAAATCAACCAAAATAAATAAATATTTTATAAATTTTAGCAAGTTATGATTTTATACAATCTCTAACTTTTTTCTTTTTTCATTTACTAAGTTCATATTAATGATCATCATTCTAATTAGCAATATTTAATTAGGGAGAAGAAATATCCAACCTCTCTTTTTCTCTAATTACCCTTAATTACATTTTTTCCTATCTTAAACAAATCTACATGTACATTTTCTTTGATTATCAGGGTAATTGCAATAAAAATAATAAATCTTGTTTATTAAATGATAAAAATCTACATTTTTAAAAATATATTATTATATTTTACTTGTAGTATATATATAATATAATCATATATTTAACTCTGTGGGTTAGATATATGTTTTACAATATTAAAAAAAATGTATATGATTTTAATAAGTAAATTTTTTTATCTGTATCATTAAATAAAAACCTTAAATATATGATTATTTAGTTATCAGTTATTTAAAAGTTATCTTAGATTATTTAATATCTTCTTGAAAAAATAAAATTAATATTTAAACTAAAGTAGAGTTAATCTAGAGCTTAATACATTTCAAATAAATGTAATAGATAAAATTAGTTTATGCTGTCTGAAATAGTTAGTTAATTTTATGAGGATTTTTAGTTGTTAATTTTTTTTAGATAAATAGTTTTAAAGTAATAGTTTTATTAAATATTAATTTAAGAGAAGGTATTTAAAAATCAGAGTTTAAGGATTATAAACATAACTGTTTGAGATTAGTGTTAATTTTAAATTAGTTTTAGATATTAGTCAATAATTAATTTATTTTCATTGCATTAAAAGTAATTATATTTAATGTGCATGTGTGAATGTTTAATGCATGCAGATGAAATATTGGAGATTGAAAAGGCTTATTAAAAGTATATTTTAAAAATTGGGTACAGTCAATCAGTTTTTAATTATTAAACAAATAAGCTTTTAAATAATACAAGGGAAAGAGTTAAAGAGGGGTATTTGAATAAAAAAAAAGATGAATCTGAAAATAAATAGACAATTTTTATTAATATTAAATAAATCATTTATCGTAGGAATTAAGCTGTAATTAAAAAAGTCATTTTTCATCTAGATGGTCACATGACCTAATCATCTAGATTAATAGAATTTAAGATCAGATTAATTAACAAAAAAGTATTCTAGTAATTTAAATATTATAGTGAATATTGGAAGATTAGTTTAAAATACCAGAAATGCAGTAAAAATCCTGATGTACATGAGTGTGGAAAACATACACACTAATATAAAAAGGGAATATTAATCTAAATTTTATTATTATGATTATTATTATTAAAATTTTAACTGGTTTTAGTTAATTAGTTTTTTTTAAAGTTAACTTATAAATTTAAATTTCATATTTCATCATCATTATGCCTGAATAAAAAAAGTTATGTTATTCATTGTAGTATTCCTCCTAAAAGCATATGCCAATTGATTCCTCAAACAATAAGTTTAAAAGAATGCTAAATTTTTTTTATTGTATTTTAAAAGAAGCCAAAGGAAAAGAAAATTCATGAAAGAAAAAGAATGTGGTTTCATTTTTATCTAAATATTAGATAAATTCTGAACTTTTGCTATAAGTCTAGCTCCAGAAAGTTCTATCAAGTTTTAACAATTTTCAATTAGTTATTAATATTGATTGTTATCAAAGTAGTCAATATATTTACATCATGCTAAAATATAGAATGTTGAACTTTTATAAAAGTATTAAGTCAATAAAAAGCAGTGACAATTATTTGAAATTGTCTTATAAAATTATAAGAAAAGACTAATTGATAAAAATGAACTCTTTAATTATCATAAGGAAAAGATTATATTCAGATTGTTTTGTGCTAAAACAAATAATATAACTATCTTGAGTTTACTTATTTATTTATGTATTTGAATATTTTTTTAAAATTTCTGATTGATTCAAAGATGTTGTTCTATACTTGGAAAAAGAATAAATATAATTTAAATTTGCGGAGTTGTAATTAATGTCACTAAAATAGTTGGCTTATTATAATAATAAAATCGTATAAAAAGCAATTTATAATTAAAATTATGTTTCTGTTCATTACCCTTCTGATTCCCATTGCCATTAAAATATGTTTTGAAAGAAATTGTTTGATATTAGAATTATTTGCTGACAGCTGCTGTTTTTTTACCTTTGTGAAATTTCACTACAGACCTTTTCTCCAAATATTTCTGCATATATATGTGTGTGGTGTGTGTGTTGGCTCTATCATAATTAAGGTCTATATATGTGTTCCCATATTACTTCAAGAAAGACCAAAAAAACTGAAAAGAGATACTTTGCCTTATAAAAAGGGAAATGAACTTTTAACCTCTTAAAAAGGATATAGTTATCATGTATATATTTTTTGTTTAGAATTATTGTAACCATAATTTGTATATTCTTCTTCTTCTTCTTCTTCTTCTTCTTCTTCTTCTTCTTCTTTTTCTTCTTCTTCTTCTTCTTCTTCTTCTTCTTCTTCTTCTTCTTCTTCTTCTTCTTCTTCTTCTTCTTCTTCTTCTTCTTCTTCTTCTTCTTCTTCTTCTTCTTCTTCTTCTTCTTCTTCTTCTTCTTCTTCTTCTTCTTCTTCTTCTTCTTCTTCTTCTTCTTCTTCTTCTTCTTCTTCTTCTTCTTCTTCTTCTTCTTCTTCTTCTTCTTCTTCTTCTTTTTCTTCTTCTTCTTCTTCTTCTTCTTATTATTATTATTATTATTATTATTATTATTATTATTATTATTATTATGATAATGATGATGATGTTATAAATATGTTTGTAGAAACAGCATTGACAAGATGGAATGGGTAAAATATACAGTAGAATGTGTTATTTATGGGTTAATTGTATTATCCCAGAGTTTTCTGAATGATTATTTAAAATTATAAATAATTGTACCCAGAGGTACAACAGCCTTTTGTATATTTATGAAACATATTTATGAATGAAAGTAGTATAAATATCAATGTGTGTGTGTGTGTGAATTTAAATAGTTTATAAATAAAATGTTGTTACCATTATGCAATAATAGGTTTGTCAGTATACATTTAATCTTAAATTGAGTAAATGAATTATATGCCTTTTATATATGCGTGCGAAATGGAAATTTGTTCATATGGTTATTATTATTAGCTCCATGCCATTTATTATTAGTAATATCGTTTTTAGGCATTTTTAAGTGGATATTATAGTACTTTTATACGTATTTATCTCGTCCATGAAAGAGAGTGTGGCTCATTCAGTTATAGGCACCTTCTGCATATAGTACCAGATGCTTGTTTGTATTTTAGCTAGCTCTTATTTTTCTTATTCACTATGTCTAGAATTTTAGTATTAGAGTAGATTTTAGTGTATATATACAGGCATGTTGACCTTTACAATTCATTATTATTTCCACTATAATTTTTTATTTATTTAAAGCATATTATCAGTGTCAAGCCTTTGAGCATTCCATCATCAGATTTTCAATTGGATGGACGGTTGAAGAGTTGGAGTGTAAAGTAGAGTGAAGCCTGTCCATTAAAGTATGAAGATTGGCTATCTTAATATATATCTGAGTACTTATAGCATATATGTGTAGAAATGGTAATCTGGACCAACTGATGATTGCTGGTTTAGCATGAAATATGCATATTGGGTGATTATTTATCTTTTCGACAGAGAGTGATGGGTCACATACCATACATATTATTTATTTAAAGCATATTATCAGTGTAAAGAAGTTATTTTCTTGCCCCAGCATAGGTATTGTTTAAGTGTCTTATATTACATATTTGTTGCTATTGTATTAACATTTATTAGGTATCTCTACAGTGACTTTCATTACTATTTTTGATTAAAAAATGTACGATATATCCTATTATCCTGGACAAAGGCATATAGGTATATTGTTTTACTTTACATATACTGGTTGTAAATAAAGACCATATGTGATGAATACGAGAACTATTGGGCAGTGAATATAACTTATATGATAAAATTGTAGAAATGGTTTTAAGAAAGTCATAGCAGTATATAAAGTTGTTAATATTTGTAAATGTAATGTAGTAGATTTAAAGAAATAATATTAATTGTAAATAAATATTTCCATTATATGGATTATTATATGTTGTAAATAAATATTTTTATTATTAATTAAATAGGTTTTTGTTTCATTGCCATTATGACATCATTACGACATCATCACATTAGCACATCTATTTATCAGAAAATCTGCTTTAATAAAGTTTGCATTAGTAATTTTTTTTTACCAGTACATTTCAATGGACACATTTTGTTTATACATTCATTTTGCTTAATAATTATTTAATTATTCCACCTGAATTCTTATAAGATAAATGTTCTATTATTTGCTTCATTTCAAATGCACTAGTTATGTAGATGGCAGCATAAAAGATGTTCTTACTGCCTTGTTCATTATTTTGATATTGCTTTTGTATTTTATAATTAGAAGCAGTGAAGAAAACAGGCAAAACTCTCTATATATATTGCCACTCAGTGCAATCAGAGATCCTAAGATCTAGGTGCAGTGCTCTCAGATCCAAGCCTCCTCACTGATGAATGCAAGAAGCCAGAAATTAGTTTGGGGGTATTGGATGAGTAGGCACTAGATGGGGATTTTATGCACAAGCCTTCTGGCATTCATTGATTACAGTGGCTTGCAGTGAGTGGCAATACGTATAGAGTTTTGCCTGTTTTAATAACAGTTAAGAGCAAGCATAAGAAATGGTGATCATGTGATGTTTATAAACAGTGAAGTAGTTATATAAAGTAATTATATATATATTTTTCAAGTTACTAATTATATATTACTTAAGGATTTGAGTACTCTGTTATTATGTAATTTTATTTATACTATCTTAAAAATAATGATTCCAAAATAAACTAAGGGAAGTATCAAATATTCCATGTCTAGCTTAAATAATAACCATCATATTTTTTATTAAGAAGTTAAAGTATTACCATTAACATTTTGTTCTAGGTGCATTTTATTCTGAATTTGAACCTGAGATCAAGATATTTTAAGATTGAAAATAACCTTTATTTGAGATTAAGATATTTTAAACTTGTAAAAGAACTTATATTTGAGTTAAATATATTTTAAAACATAGAACAATGTATTTAATATTAAAAAAAACTTATATTTCAGATAAACATATTTTAAAACATAAGACAAGATATTTAAAATTGAAAAGAACCTATATTTGAGATAAAGATACTTTAAGAATTAAGATAAGATACTTTGAATGATAAAAAAAACTGTGTATTTTAATAATGACATTTAGCCATGGTATTGTCTATGAGAGGACTCATATTCTGGTGTTTTAAAAATCTACATTATTTGGTGCCCTATTTGTGTAACCTTCGATTGCTAGGTAACACCTCTTTGTTTGATCCATGTCATGTGACCAATCTATTGTTGGGTATATATATATAGTAGAGCTGTAATGTATATTATATTTTTTTCCAATGTAATGTACATTGTATATCATTAAAATCAATCAACACTTAGACAATTCCAATACCAATAACAATTAACATCTCAATCTGTTGTCAAGGCAACCTCCTTTTAACAATAAAGGTCGAATTCTCCCTTAATTTATGGTCCAATATATTTATATAGACACTAAAGATTGCAACTTGATCATAATAGCTCACATTTTGTTGATTAAGATGCATTAGAATAAAATACATATTGTTTAACTCTTTAACACACATATATGTAACACAGATGCTTTTATATACATAAAATAATAATCAGAAAATAATTAATTCTTACAATAGCTATATAAATATCAAATTTTTTATACACATTAAAAGCCTTTTTCAGTACTGATTTGATGCCCTTTGCAAATGTTAATAATCTATTATGTTAATGAACTATTACAAACATAAAAACACCTAGTGTTCAATAATGAAATTAAAACCAATACCAATATAAATCATTAAAATAAATCAAAACCTACATATAAATTCAGTAATTGCAATAATTGACAATATCATAACAATATAATAAATAAAATAAATTACATGCATTATATAAATTGACATATATATAATTGTAAAAAAAATGCATCTAATTTATTTTATTTATTATATTATGATATTGTCAATTATTTTGTAATTACTGGATTTATATGTAGGTTTTGATTTATTTTAATGATTTATATTGGTATTTGTTTTAATTTCATTATTGAACACTAGATGGTTTTATGTCTGCAATAGTTCATTAATGTAATAGATTATTATCATTTGAAATGGGCACCAAAGCTAGTGCTGAAAGTCTTTTTATGTGTATAAAACAATTTAATATTTATATAGCTGTTGTAAGAATTTATTATTTTCTGATTATTATTTTATGGAAGAACAGCATAAAGATATTTATTCTTTTCCAATTTGATGTTTTTATATACATATATAGAATGCATATATAAATTAAGATTATAGTATAAACAAAATTTTTTCAAAAAGTTATTAACAATAAATTGAAAGGACTTGTTTACGTATATTTTTCATCCACTGAATAAATAAAAGAAAATACTTGTTGTATTTTTATTTTTTAAATAAAATAAATAATGAAATATTTGGATTTCATCACAATTAAATATACTCCGAGTAATATTCTTTTTTTGTAAATAACTTTTTTCTATTATAAAAACAAAATAGTAGTTGTGTTATTAAAAATATGATTTGCATAATTATTTTAATGTTTTTAGATCAGTATTAACTTTAATTATATTCTAAACTTTTGTAAAATGTTTAGCAAATTGCTTAGAAAATATTTTATTACATGAAATAATGTGAATCAAATTTGTAAAAAATAATAAATAAAAAATAAAATTGGTTTTTCATTGTAAAGTGAAGAAATTCTATTAGTAAACATGATTGTGTATGGTACTCTGCATGGCTTCATGTAATTGGTTGAACATCTGGTTTTAGAATCGATTCTGGTGCTCAACAGTTTGGTGCTTAAACTTCTTATGAATTCGCAAGCAATAAAGTGACACATCTTTTTAAAATTACGTATGGTGCTCTGAGACAAAAAAATAGCTGCTAAAGTAATTGAAAAATTATCTACAGATTAAATTTTTTTAAAAAATATTATCATATACAGTATTAAGAAATGGGAAATGGCTGCTCGTGTATCATAAAATATATTAAATTTGTAAATTTTAATGTTTTTTTGGTTACATTATTTTATATAGTGCACAGTTGAAGTCACGTATATTGATACAACATAGTTTGCAGCTTCAATATATATATATATATAGTAATTAATTTGAATATGCTATTTAAATTGCAACTGTCTGTTTCCAAATTCATATTAAAATAAATTGATCGTAAAACATTATTAATATAAATTGATAAGAAATTTGAAACTTCGCAATATCTCGGAAAGATATGTTCTTTCTAAAAAATATATATTGTGTGATAAAATGTTTTATGAGATGAATATATAAATAAAAATTGATGAATATAATGCTAGCGATATGTAATCATCTAAAATGGTAAACTTTCCAAGTTCTGGCTATATCATTGCACTGCCCTCTATTGCCAAATCTTTGTAAGTAAAAGTGAAGCCACCTTTCTTTGCTTTTCCAAACTTTATAAGATTAGTCAGTCTGACAAATAAAATTAATTAAGATGAACATCTAATTGCACTCAGATGTTAACAATGCCTCATTTAGTATTGCTAATAATTTACTTTCATAAGGTAGAACTAATTACTAATCATGTTGATATTCTTTAGAATAAATACCCGAATATCAAATTTAAAAGACCCAATTAATATAGCATTAACAATACATAAACACTTAGAATGATATAACCAATATTAATACAATCTAAATTTGACAAGTTTATTACTCCAAATGATCACACATTGTTAGTTTTCGGTATTTATAAATTTGATATTTGTTTATTCACAAAAGTCTCAATCATGCCATTTTTAATTATGATATTTTCTCAGGTGGAAGTCTTGAAATTTGCATTTTTTGCCCTCTACCAAGAAATTTTGTGAATCTTTTTTTTTACAGCTTTAAAATTCACGTATATATTTTTTCTAATATTTTAATTCCAAAAAAATTCAAAAGATGTCAGGATAATCAAATACATGGATCTTCAAATGTTCTTAAACTCTATGATGATGGATGCCTTTTGCATATTTGGCAATCTCAAACTTTATGAGACTTCGAGAAAATATTATGATGGTCTACAAACTTGATTTTGTGGAAAGTTTATGATTATTTTTGTATAAAAATTGTATGATAAATATTGGAAATCAAAAATATATATTATTACATATTTATTTTTTATAGAAATGTTTTATTTTTAAATATAAAAGCTTATATGCTTCTGAGTAATGTCACTATAGTGATTACAACTGTGGGAAATTCAACAGACTAGAAAATGTTGTGAGTAAACAATCTATAATAAAATTTAGCAATATCATATATTTTTAAAATAAATTGTAAACATTTAAAGCATAATTGAATTGATTTACTAATTATTGAAAATAATTTCAGATTTTTAAAACAAACATCAAACAGAAAAAAAATCATTCATTTTGCAAATTGAATCTTCTCCACCTGAAATTTGATGATGAAACAGCACTTTGTTTTGATTAAAATCTAATTTTTAAAATAATTCCAATAATCCAATGTAATTTTTTAAAATTTATTTAATTTCTAACAAAAATATACTTTACAAATAAGGGCAAATTTATTATATTCTGATAAATAATAATGGTTTAATATTATAGAAAAAGTTGAAAGTTAAAATAAGTGAGAGCAAAGCAATTTTGTCAGAGTATGGGAGCGTTAAATTGAGAAGTTAACTTTACCTTGTGAAATTAAATTAGTAAACATATGCTTTGTTAACATCTAAGTCTGTATAGACATTAACTTTAATTAATATTATTTGTCAACTCTTCTATACTCTTATAAGAGTTAAGGAAAGCAAAAGAAGGTGGACTCATTTTGAATTTTCAAAGCAGATTTGATAATAGAAGACAATTCACTGTTATAATTAGCATATAAAACATTTACCATTTCAAATAATTTTATACATAAATCACATGATAATAACTCAAGCTTATTAACAACAGAAATCTTTAATCTATTGTGATGGCAACTTCTATAAGTAAAAGATGGACTTTTTACTCATAGGGATTGCCTTGGCAATAGATCAAAGATTCTCCATGTTGATAATCATGTGATTTACATCTATGAACCATCTAGTTTATATATAGAACACAGTATTAGTAAACAAAAAAAGTTTAATTATCAAAAAATGATAAAACAAGTAACTGTTATGGATTATTCAAGTCTAGTCTTATTACCAAATTAGAGAAAGTAAAAGCATATACACCTGGGTCTCTTTTTACGTGGACTTATTTAATGCGATTTTGAAGTTGCGCGATTCGTGTTTCACCGGAAGTCGAACTACGATATTGCGCTATTACTTTAAATAATAAATTTTGCACATTTACGTTATATTGAAAGTAATAGCACATTATTGGAATTCGACTTTCAACTTAGTAATTTCAATATTTTCAGTGCTTTATAATAGTAAGATTTTATGCAATAATGAAATTAAAATCATGATTTCCACATTTTATGTATACACACATTAAATTTTACAAGATTATAATGTAAATTTATTCAAACATTGTGTATATTAATTTTGCATTTTAAATCACATTCTGTTTTTGCTTTTTAAAAAAGAACGTAATCAATTATTAATCATTTAGTGTCCACAAGTTTATTTTTAAAAGGTTAGTAATAGCAGTGGGCACAATTAAATTTGACAATTAAAAATTAAAATCTGATTTTTAATTGTAATTAACAATTTAAAAATTACTTACGCGACTTGAAATAATGTGATGTGAAATTTGATTTCTAAACGGAATTGAAAATTAAAGACAAAAATAAGAATTTAATTTTTAGTTGTTAGTTTTAATTAAATTTTTCCCAGCAGTTGTGAATAAATGTCTTTTTATTATCATAAATCTAAGTTAATAAACAATTAATAAAATCATCGTCTCAAAGATTAATTACTAATTACGTTGTCAACAGAAAAACATTAACACAACATGAGAGTGCAAACGAACGTGTGTTTTGACAAATAGTGATAATAATTAAAACGTGTATAAAAAAATGTAAATTACCGTACTGTAAATTATGCATAAAAATATATTATTTTGAATAAAATTAAATATTATAGTTTAAAAAGGTTTGTCTTGTATCAATTTTTTTCAAATTTGAAATTTTTTATTAGTCATATTTTATTTCCTTATTTTTTTTTTTGCGCGAATTTTAAAGTAATTTTACGTTGGTGCTTTGCTTTTACGCAAATTTTGAAAAATCACAGACCGCATCCCCCCTTTTTCAATGTAAGTTATGTCTATTTTTGCGCGAGTTCGTTTGCACATTTTCTGAGGAACCTATCTATCGCGTAAAATGAGACCCAGGTATATATGTAACTATTAACAACTTAACATATAACAATGGTTTCACTTATACATATAAAAACTGTACATCCAACAACATAAATATATTTTAAATATGATTGCAAACTATCAATAATCCAAATATACTCTCTTCTTATCTTTTATCTTAAATGAAGTTTTCTTTAATCTGATAAATTTTTTATTAAAAATATTGATTTTGCGGGTTTATTATATATATATAAAGACCTAGAGAGAGACCACATGTGAGATAGATGGATGAAATAGAGAAATATACTGGGGGGATGTGGAGAATAGAATAGAGATTAGAAAAGTTGGCTTGAACTTGGAGAGACCTTCATCCTGCAGTGGATTGATAATGGTTGAGAATGATAATGATATATACATTGCAGTAGGATTTTGTGATTTGTGCTAATGTCAACTACCAATGCCCCACAATCGAATGATAAATATATAATAGTATTAGATGGATTTATTTATGTAGGTGACACTTGATTCACACTGAATCACTAAATATTTAGCAGGATGACTCAACAAATCTATCTAAAAAATCAATATATATGTGTATGTTTTAATGCACATATGATCTTAATTATTTGTGTATGCCTTCGGGCCTTATTATGTTAATGATTATATATATATGTAAATAATTAAACGCTATTAAGGAACGTAAGTAAAGAATTACTTTAATATTAACCGTTAGTTGTTTGTATTTGGGGGAGTGCATTCTATTACAGCTAGACATAGCAAAAATACTATTTGGAAAACAAGTTTGCAAAGTAGAATCGGCTTTATTCATATTTACGGGATAACAATTATGATCACAGAGGTCAACGCAATCTAATTTCCTTGACTCATTCCACTCTAGGATGCAACGCACCGAATCATGGATTACATACTCACACATATATAATACATGAACAGAGCAAGAACATTCCTGAGAATAAAGAATTGATAGAAACTCGAATATATTTTTTACTGCGTTAATTGTTTAAAATAAACATGTATATTATATATGCATATACAATAAGTTATGCACTAAAAATATATTATGTGTAATCGTTTTAAATTATATAATCGTAAAAAATAAACAGACATAATATAGAACATGCACAGAAGTATTTTTGACCATTTAAATTGTAATAATTGATAATTGGACTTATTTGCTGACAAATAATCATTTAAACATTGGAATGTACTTCTGTGTTATTACTATTTATTTATTTTGCCGTTATTATAGTTTAAAACCATAATATATATAATCATTCTGTATTTACATAACAAATCATTTCCTTCAAATCGTACTAAAAGGAAGTTAATATTCTAAATTTAATTCTCATTAAACTACCTTTAATTCATATCTTTAGGATAAATTGCTTTTATACTTTAAATAAAGTTTGTTAATTAACTATAATATAAAATATTAATAACTTGAACCGAAATAACAATTATCAAAGTTAGAGATATTTAATTCAAAATTATTAATTCGATATGATTAAATATTAGCTCTTTTATAATCATAAATTTTTTTATGAAATGATAAATTCGACTAAGATTTAAGATTTTTTTTTTCTGTTAACGTATATATATAAATCATGTGACCACAGTTACAAGCCAATAGAATACCGGTAATCTGTTATCCAGCTATTATCTTGACAACTAATTGCTGATACTCTATTGGTTTATTTTAAGTAATGGCTTTGGGATGTGATGTTCATATAATAACCAGTTAGCTATTTGCATTTATGCTTAAATATATATCTTATTAAATACACATACTGATTTCAATATATATTTGCTTGCAAAATATCTGGACATTAGCTGATAAGACAAATCTCTGTTGAGTTCATTTTTTTGGTTAGTAGATCCTTGGTTGTGTTGAATTCCTTGAGTTATTATTGATGGAAAATTTACTTCCTTACAGTTTTATCTATGAGCCCATTTATTCAACAGTCTATTTTCAACTTCAGCTAATCTTTCACTTTAGATGGATATTCCATTTAAAGTTTCAGGAATTTTTACTTGATAACGTGCTATTTCATAAGCCACATAAGCAAAAAAAGAAGTATAACCCCAAAACAGATATAACATCATATGACGATCATTTCTTATCCTTGCCCAAGCTATTAAAATAATAGCTTGTGTAAGAATAAGAAATGGTGATCATGTTATATTTTAATGGTTTAATACCAATCTTAGCTAAAGGAATTTGGTGACTATGATTATTAAAAAAAACAAAGACATCACAATATATAGATATTGAACTGGGTTCAGTTCTGCATGATTATACAGACAAATTAACTTGGATTGAAAACATTATTGTGTTTTCAGTTAGGGCTCAATAATAACTGAATAGGTAAAAGATGGCTGCTGGAGAGATGCATTAGATCCAAAGATCTAGGTGCATTGATCTCAGATCCAAAGCTCCTCAATAATGACAGTCATAAACTAGAAGTAGTCTGATGATATTGGATTAGTCACTAGATGGTGATTTACATACACAAACCTTCTGGCATCTATTGTTTACTGTAGTTTGCACTAGGTGGCACTATTGTATTAAGAGAGTTGCTAATTGAAACACAAGCATGTATAGTTTTGCATATTACATATAAGTTATCAGTAGCACAAATAAAATTCATTTTTATATGCTAAAGGATTAGAATGCAATTAAAACTTTTCATTCATAGTTATGTTAATATAGTCCAGTAAGTTAGAATGGCCTATATAATTGCATTTAGGTATAATGATAAGACAGGTTCTTATCTTTTAAAAGTCTCTATCTTGTGTTTGGGTTTGAGAGCATTTCTGTATATTTATTATAACTTTGATAAGTTGGTAACATGATTGAACAGACTATGATGAAAATTGATTACATTATGATTAAAGAATTACTAACGAAAAATGCACTTGTAAGTTATACTGTTATTATGATTTACTTTTATACCTTTAAATAATCAATTTATGTTGAGGTTGGTCACTTATAGAAGTAAAATTTTGAGAGAAAAAAATGCAATTTCTAGTTAAATTATTATTTTTATTTATGTATAGTTTTGTTAATTAATAAATTAGTCATTAAGAAAGATTGATTGAAAAGCAAAATAAAATATTTAATAAACAAGTCAACACATTTGGATGTTTATTGGCACATTTGGATAACTTGTAACATTGCTTTTGATTTCACACCAACACAAATTTGGAGCTTGTGAAGATTGTGGTCATATAATGACCTAAAAATCAGAAACTGTTACATGAAGTTGAATCAGTCCAGGGGCTAGTTGAAGTTAGTTGCCATGGATAATCTGATATTTTAAAACAAAATCTGCATCTTTCCACAGAAGCAGATGTGACTACAAGAAAGAATGGTAACATCAATATTAACATAGAACAAAGCTTATCCAACACTTAAAAACATAAGTTATTATTACCATTTCCAATTTCTACAATAAAACACTTATTTATTATGTATATATCTTATAAACATATAGTGCTAATTGCAAGCCTGAGTTAAGTCACTGTCTATGATCTAGAGATGTAATCACTGGTGAAGTATTGGATATAGAGGCTAAGGATTCCAAACATCCTATCTATTGTTTGTCCTATGTTATAAAATGTGTCCCTGAGTCAATTGCTCACCCACAAATAAGACATCCATGCTGAAAACTGAAATTCAGCCAAGATATTGATATAGAATTTTATCGCATGAAAAAAATTAAACTGATAATAGATAAAATTCATATTGAAAATAAAAATAATATATATATGCCGATTGAAAGACTGTTTATAATAATTTATTACCATTATATTTATTATTTTTATTATGATTACAATATTGTAAGAAACATTTTTATTTATTTGGATCAATAATGCACTAAAAAACCAAAAAATAATATTTTTCTTCAATTATAATTTTGGCTGTTATATATAATTTAGTGTTACTAGCTTCTATTAATTACCATGACTTGCACTAGGAGGTACTACTTTATGGGGAGAATTGTACACATAAACATGGTGATCATGTGATGGTTTAAAAGTTTAATACCAATCTTGAACAAAGACTTGGTGGCTAGGGTTATTAAAAAACTAAAGGTGACAAAATGATAGATACTGAACTGGGTATGACCATCCAAGCAAATTAATTTGGATTGAAAACATTATTGTGTTTTCATTTGAGGCTAATAGCTTTATAGTTAATTTAGAAGATAAAAGATGTTTGCTGGAGGGTTGCATTAGATTCTAAGATCTAGGTGCAGTGCTCTCACATCCAAGGATCCTAACCGATGAAGGCCACAAGCTAGAAACAAGTCTGAGGATATTGAATAAGTAAGCTAGGTAGGGATTGTGATACACAAACCTTCTAGCATCTATTAATTACTATGGCTTGCACTAGGTGGCATTACAGTATGGAGAAAGGTGCTACTGTTTAGAAAAGTTATCTCATTAACTAATGGTATATAATTAACAAGTGATTTTTATGCAGAATGTAAAATATCTTTGAAAAAATTATGGCATTAAATAATACAGCCAAAGATATGGTCAGATATACATGCCATATAAATGCAATTTATGGATTTATATATGATTTTTGCACTTTAAAATTTTCCCCTAAGCTATTGTCATATTGCGGAAGCTTTAGTAATTAATAGATACTAGAAAAATAGTGCTTTAAATCTGTATCCAGTGCTCTCCTATACAAATATCTTAGACTAGTTTCTTGCTTATGGCTTTTATCAATTTGGAAACTTTTTGGATGTTTTTGAATAGTGCGCTGGAACCTTTTGGATCTAATAGACCTTTCTTTCAACAACCATTTTAAATTTTCTGTTATACTATCAAAAATTTTCTAATGAACAGCAAGGGTGTTGGTGGTCATGTGATATTTTGTTTATCATTTCAAAATTCCTTTTTCATTATTTAATAATAGTAGTTATATCCATCTTTTGTTTAATTCTCAATCTGGGATATATTAGTTACTTTTGTGAATGTGAGCTATGTAATATATAAAAGACAATTGTAAAGTAATTCAGACTGTTCTAGATCAGAATAACTTAGTAAATCATAACCAAATGTTAGGACCTAATAAGAATAGGAAGATAAGTTTTTAAAACATGAAGATGACATTGGAATTTATAAAAAATATTCCTATCCTCAAAACAAATAAAGTTGATTTGCAATAGTCAATATTTTTTTTAATGGTCAATCCAGAGAAATTGATGAGGGTTTATTATTAAAGAAATATAACCATTTCAATAGTATTGCATCAGACTATGAGGTCATTTAACACTCTCAAAAGTTACTTAACTTCTGTAATAATTTTCATGGAATTACAGCTTTTCTTATGAGAGTGTGTCAGCACATATATTTATAATTTAATCAAATGATGTAAACCAATGATAATGGATGGTTCTAGAAATGATCCAGTGACTGATACAATGTTGTGCTGAATGAAATAATTTATTTTCATTGTAATGCTTAACGATGAAGATTTCAGTTTACTAATATCACTATTACAGTATTAAAACATAGCGCTATATAAAATAATATCTCATTATTTCATTTTCTATTTAATATATAATGGAATATCATTATGATGAAAAGTTCGGATTCTATAACTTTTTTCAGTTGGAACATAATGACACGTGGATGAGATCATCACATGACCATCTTCCTCAAGAAAGAATTTGCAATTTTCCAGTTCCCTTTCTTTTATTCAGTACAATATAAATTAAGTTGATAAAATCTCCAAATGCAATGTGGAAACATTCTTTGATTAATTGCTATATTACGTAAAAAAAACTGCCTAATTACGTCGTGCAAATATGGCGACTTTTGTTCGAGAATTCAAAAGAAGTTCACGTACCGGAAGTGACATGCGCAGTATTGTAAAGTCGAAACTAACACGATACCAAATCACGTAGGACAGATTAGATATTAAAGTAGCAATTATCAATGTAAAAGATCTTTTTATTAATCATCATATTTCAATATAATTAACTATAAAATGAAGCGATCGTTTGAAATGATTTTATTCTGCATTGTATAATAAATCAATATCTAAACATATATATATACTTGAACATCATTTAAAAAAGTCCAGTCTATTTAATAATTGTTTCAAATGCAGTAGTTATTTTTAAATAAAATAAAGACTACCTAAAAGTAGTCTCTAATGGATAGGGTAATCAGGCTCTCTTTCTGCAAGCCTTTTTAAATGATAGGACTTTATTATCCTCTTTTTAAAACAGACTCCAATCTTTTTGCAACGGACTGCATTAAAATTATAAGGTAAAGAAAAAATCTTTCTAAAAGCATTTATTATCAGCAAGAGATCTCCAGGAAGTTTCCTTCATCACTAACTAATGCCATCAATTTCATTCAATAAATAAATAAATAAAATTATCAATTATTAAACTCCCTAATAAACAAAATACTTTATTTGAGATATATTTTATTTTAAAATTACTGTATATTTTGTCATAAATCTCAATTACTTTAGAAGTAGAGAAAGCTTTGCAGACAGAATAAAAATTTCAATGGATGCGATTTCATATTATAGAAATTTGTTTGATTTTATATTGATGAAAAAAGATGTGCGCTTGCTTATTATCATCATCATTTTAATCCTTATCTATTCACTGTAGGATAAAGATCTTGTTTAATTCAGTTGTTGTGATGGTAGTTATTATTCTTTGTGTCATATCATCAAACTTACTATCTCATCCATCCATCTCACACGTGGTTTCTTTCTAGGTCTTTTAAATCACTTGGTATCCAATTTAAAACTTCAACTATTTATCTATTATCAACTCTTCTAGCAATATATCCAATCCAATACCATTTCAAAATCTTAATTCTTTTAATGATGTCAGTCATATTTGCTTACTTATCCCCTGTCACGTAGACTATCATAACAACAGACATATTTCCTTATTTTCTCAAGTGGTCTAAAGTGTCTGCACTGCTTTTCATTATGTAATTAAGTCTCAGATTCATATAAAAAACTTCATTTTCAATCACACAACCATATTTTCTTTTAGTTATAAGTTATTTCTACCAAAAACCCCCCATCCAAGTTCAATTCCATAATCAATTGTATCCATTATGTTTCAGTCTGTATTAATAATCTGAACAAGATATTTGTAAGTGTTTATTTCATCTAATTCATCATTTATCAATCTTTACATATATATATATATTGAGAAATCCTATCTAGTGTCACCACCTAATCTAATCACTTTTGTTGTATTTTGATAAACGTTCTTCAGAATATGACAAAATTAGGTTCTAATATTTTGATTATCCAAAGCTTTAATCAATATGGAAATGCCTGTAGAATAATCTACAAATCCAAAACATAATGGCAATTCATAATAATTGGTTCTTTCTACAACTTTTCTCAATATTTGGATGAGACTCACTGTGCTAAAACTGCTTTTAAATCTAATTAGTTTGATTGGTATCAATCCAAAGTTTTCTGCAGACAAGTTATAATTATCTTGGTAAAAATTTTGTATAAAGGTGACAAAAGACTGATAGATAATAGGTCTGTAATTTCTAATACTTTCTTTAGTTAGTTTATATATATATTGAATTAAATATTTTCCATAGATTGTTATTCTAATAAAGAATAGAAATGAGATTATATCCATGTAAACAGAAATAACTTTTAACCTTTGAAGTTGCCAAGAAACTAATGATTACTACTAATTGACAACACATGAGGTTAAACAAGTTTTCTCATTTACTTATAATAGTTCTTTTGTTGGAGTTAATTTGTTGGCAACAATAAAAAATACATAAACTAACTAAAAGAACTATTAGAAGTTATAAACATATAACATTAGAAACCAGTCAATACTTAGATACTCTCAATACAGATAATAATCAACAATTTCAAACAGTTGTCAAGGCAACCTCCTTTCAATAATAAAGGTGAATCCTACTTTTATTTATGGTCCCATATATTTATATAGACACTAAAGATATATATATAAACAAAAAAGACTTATAAATCCAAGAAATAATCTGGTTTTCATCAGAAAGAAAAAATACACAGTAAAATGGTGATAAGCACATATATATTTTAATTTTGGATTTTTTATTTATTATTTCAATTTAAATAGAATTTAAGCTTGATTAGGAGGAAATGTAGTTTTTTTTTTGTTTGAATTTTGTCATTGGTTGGGTAGATATTCTGTGTTAGATTTTGTGACCAATCAGGGTTTTTTTTGTTAAATTTATAATCTTTTATCAAATCTGTAATGTTTGAATATCGCCATTTTACTATGTATTTTTTTTCTTTCTGATGAAAACCAGTCCTCTGGTTAAAATATTATATTATTTCTTGGATTTATAAGTCTTTTTTTATTTTTATATGTATTTCCTTTGGTTATATATATATATAAAACAAAAAACAAGTTAAAAACTTGCTAACGCTTGTATTTATGTCAACAGATGGCATTCTACCAAAAACACCATCAAGCATATGTTTACATAAATGTCAGAGCATGCATTCACTATCTCTAACTTTAATTCCACTTTCAGATCATGATTTCAAGCTATTTGCTATCATCAGTGAAAGACAGGAATTTTAGAAACTAGATCTAAACATAAACTCTGAGCGTTTAAATGCGCAGAGTTTGTGTTTAGATCTAGTTTCTAAAATTCCTGTCTAATGCTCAGAGTTTGTGTTTAGATCTAGTTTCTAAAATTCCTGTCTTTCACTGATGATAGCAAATAGCTTGAAATCATGATCTGAAAGTGGAATTAAAGTTAGAGATAGTGAATGCATGCTCTGACGTTTAGGTAAACATACGCTTGACGGTGTTTTTGGTAGAAAGCCATCTGTTGACATATATGTATATTATATATAGCAATAACTCAATAAGGAATACAGATTCACACCAAACTATAAGTAACACTTTATAAACAGTCATGAAGAATTTATTGAGGCAAGAGTTGAGAGAATCAATTTACAAATGAGTAAAGATGTATATGATTCATATATATTAAGAGACACATCAATTTTATGAGATTAAGGATCATGATTCATGCTAATGTGATCTCTTTCATAAATGTACTACTCTCTACAATAACTTTTGGGGATCTCATATAATATCATTTGCAGTTATCAAATTAGTTTTCAGAGCAAATAAAACTAATTTACATCTGTGATCAAGAATTGTTATTTCCCTAAGCTATACCTACATAGCAATAATTAGTAAATAAATTCAAAAAGAATATCAACTAAATATAGAATAATATATTATTCCCACTTCATGGAGTACACAAAGAAATATCCCATCTTAAAGACCAGTAGCATCTAAGAAATAAGCTTGAGATCCCTCACAGAGTTCAAGGAGAACAAGAAATGATCCATTAAGCTTCAATCCAGGAACATTCAGATTCCCTTGTCATTTCTGCTGTTCAAACATCACATGACCCATTAAGCAGCAAATGATCACGACATGTTGATAATTTCTTGATTTTGTTTTTCTGCTAAAAATCAGATCAGGAATCATTCATGTATATATTAGAAGACTTCAAATTATTATAATTTGATCCTCAAATGCCCAACTTTCAGCACTCATACTTCTAACACCATCAACTTTAGAGAAATATGTTAACAGTGTTTTCTAATTATTTGTTAGTTGATCTGCGTATCAAAGTGGTTTCCTTTTTCAATAGGAAAACAAACAAACATTTGGAAACTTGAATTACAAATGTAAATGAAAGGAGGAAAAACAATAAACATTTATTAGGCAAAGTAGCTGAGATCTAAACTTTAAACTCAGGTAAAAATTAATATATGTATGTGTGTGTACCCACACACATACATATAAAGGTAATAGTCAATAAATAAAAAAATAATTATAGAATTAAAAGATTTATCTTTTAAATATGGAACTAAAAAATAATTAGAAATTATAAGATTAGGAAAAAGATTATATTTTAATTATAGCGAAGAAGTAAAACTAGAGTTAACAAAGAGCTCAACTGGGAGATGGACTTAACTTTGGATGTAGGATGTCGTCCTTTGCCTAGTAGCTTCTAGAGTGGAAAGCTTGCTTCAAGACATGACAAAGTAAGCTAGGGGTTACATAAGTCAGAGCGATCTTTATTATTTTGTATGCCTGCAGGCAGATATATATATATATATATATATATATATATATATATATATATATATATATATATATATATATATATATAATGTAAAGTTACTGTAATAATTATTGTCAAATAATGTATTAAATTATTGTGAGTTAAATATACTAAATGCCCTGGATTTAACTGAAATAGTGTTGAGTCCTTATTGGATAAACTATTGAAATTCAATCAGGGATCAATAAAGCTCCCTGATAAAGGACTGGCCATAAAGTGTGGACATAACATATCTGTTTTTATTAAACATAACAACATAGTATTATTCACTCATTCATTTCTTACTTTTCCATATGTTTTATCTTTTAAATATATTGAAAATTTTGTTCCACAGTCCATTTTGAAACATCAAATAAACACTGGCTAGGTTTCTGAAAATGAACACTCTTCAGGTGATTCAAGTCATATTTATTGACTAAGATCACAATCTACCATGTAGCTTCAACCATTTCACTGTTTATTAATATGAAACTACTATAATTTTATCTACAAGTGTTAAAACTTCCTCCATTCACATCTTTAGTATCACCTATTTTAGATAAATATATTAATGATTATTACTAATCCTTTATTAATCTGAGATTATCATATTATCCTTAATCAAATATAAACTCTAAATTCAGTTAAAGATAAATATATCTGACTTTTATTAAACGTAACCACATATACTTATTAATCAGGCAGTATTATTCTTTTGTACTCATGCGTTACTGAAAACTTTTGTTCCTCCACATGTTGCTGAAACGTGAGTAAAGATATCAAGTAAAAAGCAAATGCCCCCCCCCATGTGCTTGTGGCTCCATCTACATATGTTTCAAGAATGTATTGGGGAATAGAAGTTTTAAGTATATCTGAAGGCTTCACGACTTATGATGAAGCTCTGTCTGGTTGAGTGCTGTGGTAAAGTGTCAAACTTTACAGCATAAGATCCTTGGATTGATTCCAGTTCTGGTGTGAAATCACATTTTTATGAACCCTGAACAATAGAACCATTTGAACAATAGAAACATCTGATTATTTATTTACTGATATTGACAAAAACTTCAACATCCGATAATTAATTTGTCAATATTTTTTTTATAAATGTATTAAATAGCCTCCATACCATCACATATTCTTTTAAAATCATATGAATAAGATACAATTAAAGATAATGAACTACCAAGATATATTTCATGCTGAATCAGAACTCATGGTAATCTGGGCCAATGAATGACTACTGTTGAATCGTGAAATGCATCTTGGGGAGAGGGCATTTGTCTCTTATAGTACTTTTATTCATATGATTTGAAAAGAATGCATTGTAGTGTGGAGGTTATTTAATTCATTTATAATATGTAACTACATGTATAGTATATATACTTAAGCTAGATGTAATTACAGGGGATTTGAACCCAGACTTTCAAGCTCGCTTCAGTCATCTACTCAATCTTATACAACTGATACATATGATTATATAAATGTGAAAAAGATAAATGATCTCCAATATATGCATTTCATGCTGATTCATCACTCATCAGTTGGTTTTGATCATCACCTTCCACACACATATAATCAGTTCTCATCTTATTTTAAGATAGCAAATTTTCAAACTTTAGTAGACAGGCTTCAATCTTCTCCACTCTACAGCTTATCAGTCACCCATATCATTGAAAATCTGATGATGGCATGCTCAAAGTCCTTGTTGGTCAATTTTGTTGTCATATCTGTGTTGACCATAAGTCATTGTGAGTCCTCAAATGTAGGATTTTAAGACCATTTAAATATAGATGATGTGTATGATTGAATGAAGCTGGAATGTCTGGATTCAAATCCTCTCTAATTGCATCCAGCTTAAGTATATATATATATATATATATATATATATATATATATATATATATATATATATATATATATATATATATATATATATATTATGCTTATATTTAAATATTACTGATCCAACCTGTATTCTGCCCATCCTGGTATATATTTAAATGATCTTAAGGTTTTACATATGTGGGTCAGAATGACTTATGATCAACATGGGTATGACAACAACCTTGGCAAAGCAAAGGCTTTGAACATGCCATCATCAGATTTTCAATGATGTGGATGGCTGAAGAGTTGGAGAATGGATAAGGTTAAAGCTTGTCCATTAAATTTTGAAGTTTGTTATCTTAATATAAATTGAGCATTGATTATATACGTGTGTGGGAAATCATGAACCGGACCAACTGATGAGTGCTAATTCAGCACAAAATGCATATATTGGAGATCATTTATCTTTTTCACATCTGTGGTCATGTGTATTGGGTGTATAAAATGAGAGGATTACTGAAGGGAGCTTAGAAGTCTGAGTTCAAATCTCCACTAATTAATACATTTACAAAAAAATATTACATTTGAGAAAAAGATATGTGAATAACTCCATGTGTTTAACTTTAAAAAATCACATATTAATCTTTAACTGAGGTTTATATCTGGGCTAGAGATAATCTCTAGTTTAATAGATGATTAGTGATCATCATTACCATATTTATCTAGAGTGGATGATGTCAAAGTTGTGGGTGAAATAAGTTTGACCCTTATAAATCAAAATGTAAAATCAAAACGTAAATACTTCCTTATCTGTAAATCAAAAGATAAAAAAAAGTCAAACCATTAAAGAAACTTCTTTAAGCACTTCAGTTTATGAATATGGACCCAATTATATATCCATAAACACACTCATGAATACTACTACTAAATGAAAATTATATAATGTACATACATGTCTTAAATAATTGGATGCAGTAATAGAATATGAAGTTATGGAAATCAGGGTCCATCAATACAGGCCAGTTTAGTGACTTTCAGTGCTCTTTGCTTATATAGTCAGATTGATAATCACCCAAACTAAAACCTCTGAAGATTTAATTTTCAGTCAATACATTAATTATTATATCATAGTCTATAAATTACATTCAAACCATTAAGCACTTTTTTAGAACATCGTTTTAGAATAGGGAAGAATAACACAATTATGAGCATAGACCTTTTACTAACCAATACTGGATGTCTACCAGAAATTGGTTAGAGGTACCCAAAAAAAAATTCTAACCTACTTGTGATCTGTAAAACTTTCCAAGAGACTGGAACACCAAGTAGTAATAGAATAGGTAGTGAGCACACTAACCATTATACTAAGAGGTCTCTGTAACCATACTTTATAGATTATTTAACAGTCAAGTTCAACTATATATATATATACACATACATACTTTATATATATAGAAATGCACTTTTAGTTGTTAAAGGGGTCATGTGATTACAGTTCATTTAATATATTCATG
Organism: Epiperipatus broadwayi; assembly: GCA_028023455.1. Taxonomy (NCBI): domain Eukaryota; kingdom Metazoa; phylum Onychophora; class Udeonychophora; order Euonychophora; family Peripatidae; genus Epiperipatus; species Epiperipatus broadwayi. Next base: position 12,316,714 of record JAQFVV010000006.1, read on the forward strand.
TACACACATACATATATATATATGCACACATTTTATAAAATAATAGCATACGTAATTTAAAAAAAATTATGGTGAGTTTTTTTTTTCATGTGTCATAGCATCAGTCGGGAAGTGAACCCACTAATCCGGGGCAACTGTTTGTAAGGCAGTTGTGCTGACCTCTCGACCACCAACGCTTGACAATTTATGGTTAATTGATCAGGAGATAAAACACAATTACAGCTTATTTAATATATTCATGTACACATGCAGATATATATTATAACAGTCCGATGGAATGAAGTCTAACCATATCTGCTGTACAGAGCGCCATTAGGCTACTTGAACCTAGAAAATTTATAGAGTAGGCAGATATGCGCTGTTAAGATCTTATTTTACATATATTTTTATTCCAACGGTCAGCCCATTGCACCTAGCTCAGTGAGATGCAGAGATTTATAAATATAAATTCTTATTGAAATATTTTCAATATTAAAAAAATAAAAGAAGCCACTGCCAGTAATAACACATACAAACATTTATTTAATATATATAAAATTTAGCATTATTATTTTAGTCTAACTTTTATTTTTTAGAAAACATTATAACTTATTTTACTTTAGATTTTAATTTACAATTTAAGTGTTTTTATTTTATTTTAAAAGTTCACACAGATGAGTTTAATGTTTATTAGAGTGTCGAGTATGAATAGACTACATAGATTGCATTTGAAAAAAAAATTCTATCCCTTATTTAACCTTAGACCAAAAGTTTGCAGTCAAACCAATGCCAATCTATCTGATATATTGATGTATTCAATGCAGCACGAATACGACAACACAAATACCACACTGTCAGGAATACACATCTGAACAGCATGGTTGATAGAAGACATTGACTGTCATCCAGACAGGAATACTACATCTGTCTGATGTGAAGAGCAATAAAAAAAACTCCATGGGAAGGGACTGCGTTTTCCGTCTTACCATCCCATTTCATAGGCAAAAAGGGGGTGTGCGGGGTAATATGCGATCCTGCACATAGCAGACCTCATACTACATTTACTAATTACACCAATATATCCAATCCACTGACCCAATTTAACTAAAAAACAAATAACCTAAGATTTACCCTCCCTTAAACTAACATAACATTACAAATCTATGCAGCCATTCATGCCCGACTTAAATTTAACATTTATTACAAGTTGTTTAACAAAAAAAAAATCATACTTAAACTTAAAAGAACAAAAAATAAATAAATAGAAATGATTTTAAAAAAATACATCAAATAACATTATTAATATTAATTTACGTCGGACAGATAGGATTCTATTTGTATTATTTACTGAAAGGTTTAGAATTTAGAGTTATTGTTTTGAAAATGTTCATAAAGTTCTTACGATTTTTAAAAAGTTCATCTTTATCCATTGCTCACCATTTGGGATCCAGCGTTAATTCCCCTGATGTCCTGTGGTCCGCAATATAGAAAACGATTGGTCATTTCTCTTTCTTTCCTTTTCTTTAGCAAAACTGAAGAGATTGAAGACTGCATCTTTCCAATCCCTTCTCCTTCAACTTTAGCATACCTCTGATTTCACATCTCTATCTTCTCTTAATTCTTTCTTCACTAAAATTTATTTCCAAACTTTTTTTAATATTAATTTTGCGGATTAACTCAACATTATGTCATGATGATGATGACCCTTTCATTGAGGTCCATTTCCTGAGGGATTTCTTTTATTGGCTATTAGTTTCTATTGTTTTTTCTCTCCTATCTGACCTTTACTTATACATTTTGAAATGCCCAAAGGCTAGTTCACTTGGATTAATTAAAATAATCATTTCCATTTTACAATAGCATTAATTAATTTATTGTATATTCTTAAAGATATATTTTTATCTTTAAATCTTTTAAGTTTTTGCTGAAAATTTAGTCTTAAAACTTTTTCTTTTTTTTTAATAAAGTTTTCTTTTAGTAATTTTTCATCTGTGCGATTTTATATATATAACGTTTACATGACTTTTAACTTTCAATTTTTATTTCTTACAAAAGTTTTTATTTGCAAACTTTTCAATGTCTAATTTTTAAAATAAATAATGTAACGGTGTATGTGCCCATTACAATATATTAATTCTAATATTCCTACAGATAAATGATGAATTCATCATAGTATTATTTCCAAAAGAATTTGAGAATGAGGAGAAAATAATAAAGGAAAAAAAATAACGATTTTAAATCTCACCACACATATTCTTATGATTTGAGAAAGAAACTCTGAGGAAAGTCATTATTATACTGAAACATCAGCTATTTGGCTGTTAAATTTTTATTACATGGAAGCTCCTGGAAATAATACTATGACTATACATGTATGAGGTGTGACAATTTAACTCTTGGAATGGCCATGTGGTGTCACCCGTGACTTAATTGTGTTAAAATCACAGGAATATTAAACATTCATGTTGAACATATTTAAGCTAACTTATGTACATTTTAAACAGATAGAGCTAGTAATTAGGGTATTAAGAAGATAATAAATATCTGGGTGTATGATTTGGCATAAAATGGATCATAGTTGGGAGAATCTTTTCAGCCAAAAAATCAATTACACAGCTAAATCACCATGCCTATTCAACTGACTTAGCTCCCTGTGATATTTGATTAGTTCCAATATTAAAAACTGAACTGAAATGATGAAGGTTTTCTATTCTAACTGATATCCAAAAGAATATGAGACAGCCACACAACAGTGATTCCTAAAAATTAGTTCCAGGTATGCTTCCAGAAATGGGAATGCCATTTTAATCAGGTGTAAAGATGCACAAGGGAGTTACTTTGAAGGTGACAGGAGCCACTAGGTACATTTCCATATATATATATTTTATGAAGGTGTATTCTGAGAATTAAGTTGTCGCATTTTGTATATAATCAGTGGTACTGTGTTCTATGCTGTATTTAACTACAACTTCAATTATAAACTATCCAAAGAAAAATGTAAATAAACAAAAAAGCATTAAAATTCACAAATTTTATGATATTCAACAGCCATTTTTCCTTCTCTGAGCATCATATATGAATGTATATATCAATAAAATTTCTTCAGTTGTATTTTGCATAATAAAATATTTTCTGAGCATAATGCTAAAAGTTTTACAAAATTTTAGAACATACTCAAAGTATCAAAATAAATAGAGAGATCTTAACTTCTTGATAACATGATCACTATTATGTTTAATAAATTTTTATTAGTCATTCATTAGTCTAGAAATTATCCAATAATAAATAATATTTCTGTAGTGTAATTTTCATTACATCACTCTCACTCAAGGTAGGGACTGATTTTTACCCTCTTTTAACACCCTATGGAGGGATATAATCATAAACATATGATGAAAGACATGTGTAAAAGATCTATGATACCCAAAACACACATTTCATACTGAACCAGCACTCATCAGTTGGCCCAGATCATAATCTCTTATACATATCTTTATCAATGTTGAGTATTTATATATAAATGCCAAATTATTATAGTCTAATTGACAAGTGTCAAATGTGCTGCCCTCTAAACTTTGACACAAATCACTTAATGAAAGTATATTAATAATTTTTATTAGTCATTCATTAGACTAGAGATTATCCAATAATAAATTTGCTGTAGTGTATATTTTATTATGCCACTCTCACACAAGTTGGGGAATGGTTTCTATTCCCTAGCTCATATGAGAGTGGTGCAGTGAAAATTAAATTATAGAAATATTATTCACTATTATGTTTCTGTAAGTCAAGTGTTGGTAGTCGAGAGGTCAGCACAGCCACCTTACAAGCAGTTGTTCCATGTCAGCGGGTTCGCTTCTCGGCCGATGCTATGACACATGAAAAAAAAAGATTTAAAAAAAAAGAATATTGCCCAGAGCACATTTAATGGTGATGAAAGTCTGACATTTTGCTATTTATTTTATTTTAAAAGTAAAAATATAGTTATTTCTTTTTTTAAAAATTCTTATTACTTCCATAAAGGCATGAGTGAATACAGCTCTGTAAAGTATATACAAATGTGTTACATCTATTTATTATTGATAATTAATTTTTATGTTCAAAAATTTGTTTATACTATATTATACTATAATTTTGATTTGTAGGTACCTTATACATATAAAAAAGTGTCTGTGTTATATATATTCTATTATAATTTCTGCTTATTAACCAAACATGAACTATTCATATACTAAATAAATTTTGCAAATGAGGAAAACTTTGAACAAAATATAGTGTACTTGTCAGGCGTTGATGGCCTATTGGTTAGCATAGCTGCCTTCCAAGCAGCTGGCCTGGGTTCACTTCCCGGTCAACACATTTGACATACGGGGGGAAAAATATAGTGTACTTCAGAGGTTCACTGTTTTGTGTGTACACACAATATATATATATACAGTTTATATATATTCACACACTTTATAAAATAAGTGAATAGCAAAAAAAAACACATGGTTAGTTAATCGGGAGGTCACGTGATTTAGTTCATCTAAGAGGTAAATTGAGCGCAATAGCCTATATAAAATTTAAAGCTCAAACAAATCTGTGAAAAAATAAAAAATTAATTTGTGAATTAAACTAAAATTCTTAAAATAAATCCGAGACTTGAAGGCATGTTAAATAATATAACTTTTATTTCTAAAAATAATTTTTAAAAGATAATGAATTATTGATCCCATTAAAAATGCAATTTCACTATTATAATTGATTATCAATATGAAAGGGCATTTTTCTTTAAAGTGATTTCTTTTTTAAAAATATATATCTCATTTAGTGATTAAATGATAAATTCTGCGAAGCAAGTTATTCATTTTTAAAGCCAGCCACCTCAATATCTATTATATTAAACTATTTTTATCTGAAATAATAATTTCATTCATTTAACATCTCACAAGATTCATCCCATCCAACATTTAGCAGGTATCTTGAGAGAAAATTATTGGCTTTTGTTTTAAGTGAACATTAAATAATTTAAAATAATGAAAAAAGATTATTATTTAACATACTTAATTAAAAAAAAGATTCGTTTTATATATATTTTTAAAAAATTCAATATTTATTAATAAATTAATCATGGTAAATAAAATCAAATATTTACGTTTAGAAAAATAATAATAAAATTTTTATCTATTTTTGTTTATTTATAGATATCTTATTGGTTATTTATTTAAATATTAAAACTTATTAAAGTTTATGATACTGTGTAAAAAAAGATTTTATAATAAGTAGAGATAGAAAAGAGAAAACTGCCACGAATGGTAATCGAAATTTATCTCATTGTTTAAATCGTAACCGTCTTTGAGCAGACCCACACATATGGCATATAAAACATGACAAAGACATTCATAAAATCAAAATGTGTTTTTATTGGTAACTAACATACAAAAAGTATTACATCTTTAATGCCATATAATATTAATATCATCTATGTTCTTTATTACTTTTTACAATGGTTTTTTACAACCCACTATTGACAGTTTCGATTGCCCCAGCAATCCTCTTCAGAACTTCTATTTTGGAAATATAAGTAGTTCTGAAATATAAGTAGTATTGTAAATATTTAAAATAAATAATTATACCAAAAAGAAAAAGAAAAGAGAGTCATACGTCTTGATATTTCTACAATGTACTGGATACAGTCATTAATCTGGAATATCGCTGCATAATTTCCAGAATTTTGTAAAATATCGTATTAAATTTGCACACACACACACAATAGTTCACAAAAGCAAAAATATTTGAAGACCCTAGCATGAATAGATAGATATTAGACTGGATAAATGTAATTTAATGAATATGATGTTTATTAAATATTTAAAGTGGGATATCATATAATACAATTAATATTTATTTTAACAATGGTGATGAACAAATATTTCAAAAGAACATTTTGTAATGAAAGAACATAGTAGGCCCAGGATAGTTTTAAGTTAATATTATGATTCATTGATGATTATAATGATGGACAAATATTCTGGAACAATGGAGAATAATATGTTTAAAAATTAACTTTCACACTAATATTTCTGGAGCATTTCACTAGATTATCTAATAGATTTCCTGGAAGATTAATACATTCAATAAGTTTTAAGTCAATGTATTGAGAAATTAATTTTCTTTAAATTTTAATGTAAATACAATAAAATCATTTTCATAACATTGTTACTGGTAACATCCATTATTAAAAGACAATAACTTCTTGAGAAAATTGATCATTAATAAGTGAATATTTTTAAATGAAACATTTAAATATAATAAGGCATACTATTTAGCTTTAAGCCATTCACTAATAATATGCTCTTTAATATATTTATAAATGTTGAAGCAATATAAGTTTCATACATAAAATTAATGCATAACAATTTATAATACTTTAATTACTTCCTTGTCATGAAATATAATCATAAAATATATACAATCCAAGCACAAATTTCTTCATAAATCTTGCTTTATTATAATAAAAACTATTATAATTGTATAATATACTCCAGCATTTTGACTATATTATTTTATAGTCTTTGTCAAGGAGATTTAAATTGTTCCTTGATAAAGACTATAAAATAATATAGTCGAAACATTGGAGTATATTATTGTGCAATTATAATAGTTCATATTATTATAAATCAAGATTTATAAAAACGTTTGTGTTTGGATTGTATATATTTTGAAATTAATTGGCTATTTTTAAAATAGAAGATGTGTTATTTTTTAATTTATTTAAATATAATCATTTTACAATGTGACTTATTACAAAAAGATTCTACAATTTTAGGTCAATAGTCTTTCTCATTTTTAAAATGAAATTACTTCAAAAGAAAGCATTCTTGTAACACAATACAGATTTAACATATTTTTAATACAAGTTGCACGAAAAGTACTTAAATATTCTTAAAATCTTTTTAATAATTTAAAGGTTCCCCCATGTATTTTAAAAATTATGCTTTCTATAATAAAGTCTACATATAACATAGAAAGTTAGATTAATAAAGTTCTTACAGAGCATGGATAATAATAATACTTTTTTTCCAAATTCCATATGATATAATCTTTATCCATAATTTATCTACAATTTTTAACTTTATTTAGAGAGAAGGAGTTTAAAAGCACTTATTGGCACCTGCCCCCTAAAAACTAATGTCCTGGTCAAGTTTTTAATAACTGTTTCTGTTAAATATACAGAGTGACAGATTTAAACTAAGTTTTAAATTCCTATTTATAAAACCATCATTAACACAAAAATCAAAGTAAGGCTTTTTAGATGTAGTTAATAATAATAATGCCTAGAATGGGTTGATATAATAGCACAATTGCATACTCTGGAGCCCAAGGCTCATGGAATATGGTGCCACCCTCTAACTTCTGGCAGGTGAATGTCATATGACCACCTTAGTAAAGAACTATTCAATTATTTTTATCAATAATAATAAGTAATGATTAGCTAGTTGATGCAAACATTATGTGATGTTTGAGTATCATTACTGTGAGGGTAAATTTTGATCCAGAAATCTTTCCCCCCTCAAATAGATTGGTTTATCACTGCATTAAATTATATAGAACACAATAAACATATAATTACTTATTTTGGAGGTCATATGTCATTCAAGATTTGTGCCAAGTTGGGAATAAGGCCAGAAATCTTCAAGCCCCAAGTTCATTATTATACAATTGTGGTAAATTACACAGAGCAAAATAATCAAATGGTTAGTTGCTTATCAAGATCAAACTTTGATTCAGGAATCTTTAGATTTCAAATATATCACTTTATCATGATATTAAAAATGTCTCTAAAACATTTCAAAAACTAAAAATGCAAATCATACATTTAAAAAGTCATTTATATGGAAGCTATCAGTCAATGTTACAAATTTATTGATGTAACTCATTTATTTTGTATAGAAATATTTTTCTTTTTGCATCTTAAGCTTCCCCACAACAGTATGTACATTACACAGTTTATCCTTGATCCAAAGGTTTCTCTTTTTATTGTCAAGTGAATTAAAAAAACATTGAGGTAATTATACATAGTATTTTTTACCCCCATTGAACAGTTTAATTTTAGTGATAATGAAATTATATTTTAGTTTTCATTTTTGTACTTAGATGGCAGTGCAACCAGAGAGTAAGAGCAATTTTCTTTCAGACATTCTTCACACAATGTAATAGGATGTTTTTTGGTTTGTCAAGATAAGAGGCATGTTTTCATTTGAGTTTACTTTTTTTACTTAAAATATAATTTCATTTACTTCAATAATATTTTTATTAATAAATATAATATATATCACAATCATTAATTAAAAATTTACTTAGAGAAACAGAAAAAAATTGGCACAACATTCAGGTAGACTTATTTCTCATTATATAATATAATATCTTTAAATTTTTAAAACTTTCATTATTTTTAGTAGTTTTAAAAATATTTCAAATAGTAATTAGAATATAGTTTAATTTTATAACAAACTCAATTCGAACTGAAGGCCGTGTGTGTGATAAAATTAAATATATATTTTATATTAACTGAAGTAACAAACAAGTATTGAATGGTTAGCTAAGTTTTAGTTTGCTGAAAGAAAAATTCTAAGCCTTAAAATGTTTGTACCAAGTTTTACCAAACAGAATTTCAAATTATATCGCAGACATGACAAACAGGCAAGCTATCTTTAAATCACAAGATCTTTCTGTTATAAGAAAAGTGGATTGTGTTTATAAAACTTGCAAGAGTTATACTAATTTTATAAATAAATAAACTTAGTTGGCTGGAATATTACATTAAATTTAATTTTCATGAATCCAAAAGTCCTGGTTACTGGACAGGTCAGCAATATCTGAAGAAGAGAGCTTAGTAATACCATTTCATGTTATATATTAATCAGTGTGCTATTTCTAACAACTGAATGTATTTGAAAAGTTTAAGTAAAGTGGGGAAAACATCACTTAACATTAGTTGATGGAAATACTCTACCATATAATTACTATTAAAAGACCATCACTACAAACTTTCAGACAAACACTAAATATTAAGCTACATCTAACTTAAAGCGTACACATCTTTCAGTAACCATGTATATTCAAATTTAAACTGGCTACAGTTTAACATTTATTTGTATTTACTTTGTTTCATTGTACTAGGTAAAAAAGGATTCCACTTCAGGAGGCAAAGACCTCTGCAGTAACCATTATAGAGAACCACGAGGAAGAAGACAGTAGTCACTAGGCTTCCCAATTTTTAGACGGTGAGGAATGAGTGTTTTTTCATAATTGGTTTGCTGTGAAGCTAAAGATAACTAAATACCTACTTACTGATCAATATGAGATGGTTATTTAGATTATCTATCCATCTAGCATTGATTAGTAAATGATTATATATATATATATACAAATGTACATTTACATAGGTATAAATTATTATTACACGTCCTTTTATATTCCTTTTTATAACATCATTATCGGGCATTGTTGACTTTGCTTGAGAACTGTCATTCACTGTTTTTTTTTTTTTTGCAAAACAACTAAATTAAAATACTATGGTAAAATAGCCATTGAATAGCCTAGTCCACCACAAAGGTAATTCTACCAGCTTCTAATAAAACAACAGTGAGGGACAAATCATTTCTCAAGAGGGCTGCTAAGTTCTAGGTAGCGAAGATTTTGAGTATTTTTAATCTTTGTCTCACCTTTTAGTTAAAAATAATTAGATACCATTTACTAACCAATATTGGATGGTTAAATAAGTTTGATATTCTACTATGTACATATATAATTTCACATTTTATATACTGATTGTACATTAGGACATAGTATCTTTGTCACCTCTAATACAGTTACACATCTTTCTTATTACGCATAGTTGAATTACGCACAGTTGAATGTACCGGATTTACATAAATCTCATAAATGAAGACAGAGAATGGATCTTAGCCCTGCCTTATTCAACGTAGCAGTACGTCGTTTGGTATTAACCACATCATTGTTATATATCTGCAATCTTAAAAAATCATTTGAAAAATTCAATTTTAACATAAATTGACGCTATATTATTATTAGTTTAAATTTTGATATTAATTTTATTACCATTATTAATTAAATTCATGTTGCCATTTATATATTTTTTCTACGAACTTTATTGTTCCCCGCACAGAATTCTTATTGTCAGAAAAGCTATAACATTTTTGCATAACATTAATTAATGAATATTTCTATAATTAAATTAAATAAATAGTTAGTCAGCGTTCTTTTATTTAAAACTAATAGTAATTATTAAATGTTTAAGCTTCTATCATTTTCCCTCCTTTCAAAAAGAGCCTATATTACCTCGAAAGATAATTTTTTCAATTTTTGATGCAAAAATATTTTTGAGTATGTTTATTATTATTATTTGCTGTGTTTTTTTTCCTCGAAAATAATTATGATTGATTTTAGAAGCATAATGATTTGATTTACAAATAATCAAAACTAGTGGTGTAATTTTATATTTATATATTGGACTATTTCCATCATCTAATATGAGTATTGAATGTCTTTTAAAAAAATTTAACTTTATTTAAACATTTCACAGACATTGAACAGTCAGTAATAGCACACAGGTTAGTATATACACAGCGTTTCGAGAGGTATTATTCTCCTCTCCTCTTCAGGTGTTGCTAGGATGACCGGTGACAGTACCAGTATGGGAATTGAACCTGGACCCCTAGATTCTTGAATATTGAATTTTAAGGTAAAAGATGTATAATTCTCCTCCTTTCTTCATGTGTTGCTGGCCTGACCAGTGAGAATACTAGCATGAGATTCAAGCCTGGACCCTTAGATTCTTTAGTATTGCATTTTAAGGTAACACTTTAACTAACTGAGTTATTCTGCCAAAGGCAACAGCCTGTAGAAATTTCATATACTTATCTATGAGGTTTCTCCGGATTTCTCCATTTTTTCTAAGAGCAAAGTTGATTAGTGGTTTCCATACATTATATATAATCACATTAGGTTGATTTATGGAATTGTTTTGCTATTGTTATGCATAATGGATATTGAAAGAGGGGCCAGATATAATGGGACTACAGTCATAACAAGAAAGAGGGAGCACATCTTACTACAGTCAGACCTGTGTCTTTAGGTAAGATGCTAGCAATGATGCAATGGGATGCTTAGCCCATGACACACGTGAGCAGCCTCTTTAAAATTTCTTCTGTGTACCTTTCCTTCTCTATCCAATATTTTTGTACTTTTCCAATTGGACATATCTATTAGCAGAAAGAATGCTTAAAAACTACTGAAAATTTGCAAAATCAGATACTTATATATTGTATAATGATTTCTTATTTAAAAAAAATTAAACTAACATTTCCAATTAAGTAACCAATATTATAATCAAAGAAAAAGTCTAATGGCTTTATTATTTGGGAATTCATAAGAAGTTCTGGTGCCTGAAATGATCTTGGAACCCCCTGATCCCAAGTTAGATGCTTTATCTGCTATGCCAAAATATAAATGGCTGTCATAAAAAGTTAAAATGCCTCGAATTCCAGCACTGTGATTAGTCCTAGGCCTCCACATCCCAAAGTCTGACATCATACCATCACTCTAAATTGCACAGAATACCAAAATGATGTCATCATTTAAAGATCTTTTTACTTCAGTCAAAATTTAAGTATACGCATTTGAACACCTTTTTTCTAAATATTACTCCATTTCAAGCAAATATCTAAAAGTATTAGAAAAGAGAAAACAATGCACCAAAATGTATTTCAACTAAACCAGCTTTGTCATTTGGCCTACGACTATTAAATTCTTCCAAATCTCTTTGTCATTGTTCCTTATTTATCTATCATATTTTATTATGATTTGATCATAAACATTCGCAGAACTCAATGACAATTTATGCTAATTAATGCAGTGCTAATAACATGTAAACACTAGATTGATAAACTATCAAATGTGATGTAATGCACTGTGACTTTTCCTTATACCTAGTCAGGAATCTCTGAGCCACTATACCTAGGGAAACCTGTTAGCCATTTTATCTTCCCTGTTCATTTCTTGCCCTAAGTTTTTCGTATATTCTTCTCTATCTTGTTTCATCTCATTTCCACAACATAATCAAATGTGATGTGATGTACTGTGGCTTCTTCTTAAACAGAGTCAGGAATCTCTCAGTAATTATACCAGAGAAACCTGTTAGCCACTTTATTTTCCATTCCCCACTCTAGGTTTTCCCATATTCTGCGCCATCTCATTTCCACAACATAATCTTTATCAACTCTATGTCCTTTATATCTAAATCCCCCTTATCTTTTCCAAACCCAGCATAAAAATCAATAATCCACATTCTGTATAATCACTCTTTTCATATTTATTCTTCCATAACTTCATTACATGTACCCTTTCTGTTTTCAAGCATTTATATTCAATTAACAGATGTATAGTTAGATCAATGCACTGCCCTCTATTCTCAGAATTAGTTTTATGAAATTGAAAAAAACAATTCTTTTACAATTATATTTTCTCAGTTCTTATAGGAATAGTTAATCTGATGAAGAATCTTAATAAGGATATTTGATAAGGATATATATCCAACTGCATGCAGATGATAACAAAATCACACTCAACATGACTAACAATTTAAAATAGTAATTGTCACCTTATGATACATGTCCATTGTTGGCACACAATGGACTTACATATACACTATAGAAATAATTCCTATTTATAAATAAATCAAAATTATCAATGACTTCTGTAATATAGCAATTTTTAGCCTAATAAATTATTAATACCTTGGGTTTATTTACTTAAAAATTGTAAATTGTCACTAAGAAGTTCAAATTTTGTTTTATAATAAACTTATCCATTGAGGATTTTTATTATGCTAAAGAAAGTGTTCTTAAAATAATAAATTTTTAATCAAAAGTAAACACAATAATTATTGAAGTTATTAATTAATTTTATAAATATATTATAGTGAATATCGTGTTGCTGAAAAAACAACAACATAACATTTGGGTGAATGATTAACATTTTACTCCATTATATTTATAAAATATCTGAGTTATATCAAATATAATTTTTATATCCAACATATGAAGCAAATAGACATCAAAACATACTTTGTCAATCCCTGTATGGTTTAAGGTATAGCGGAGTGTCACTCACTGGGGTGTGAGATTCTCGGATTGATTCTTCTGCTAGTACTTCCGGTGTTTAAACATTTTACGATCTTTCAAGTAATAGAGCAAATTTGATTATTTTATTTTTACTGCAAAAGAGACATTTGCTTGGATAATTCACTCAGAATTAAAAATTACGTCTAATTGGTGCCGTAAACTCCACATTTGTGAATTTATTCTAAAGTTCACTTAAAAAAAATTCTTAATACACTGCTTTCATAGTTTTGTCAAACACATATAACAAGTTTGTGAAATACTCATACTTCAAGAAATGTCACATCACATGATCACCATTTCTTATGCTTGCTCATAACTGTTATTAAAACAGGCAAAACTCTCCATACAGTAGCGCCACTCAGTGCAAACCAGAATAATCAATAGATGCCAGAAAGCTTACTCCTCACTGACAAAAGCCACAAGCTAAAAACTAGACTGGGAATATTGGATGAGTAGGCACTAGATAGGTATTTTATGCACAAGCCTTCTGGCATCCATTGATTACTCTGGCTTGCACTGAGTGGTACTACTGTTTGGAGAGTTTTGCCTGTTTTATTAACTTCAAGAAATGCCAGATAAGAGCCACATATTTAATCATTTGATTATTTTTATTCTGCACAGGTTAACATACTTATTGTGGGATGGACTTGAAGGCTAAAGTTTCTATAATGAGGCTTACCATATTATTTCTGATGCTAAAGTGTAGTGCCACATACTAAATGATGAACATTGTACAAGCAGGTTGTGTGAAGGGTGAGGCTCAATCTATCATTACTGTTGTTTGAGTGAAGCTTGGCTTCTGATTAGATAGGAGTAGGAATAGAGAAAAGATTATTTATGTTGGTTTTAATATATCTAAAGATTTATTTATTAAAGTTAAGAAATTAGTTAAAATGATTAATAGGAAATATAATGTTTCAATTTGTCCAGTTTATAAAAAAGCAAGTTTAAATCTTTTAATTAATAATAATGGGGACTATAATAGGTTAGACATTATGAATTCAGTTTATTTGATAAAATGTTTGAATTGTTTAGAAAGAATGTAGAAATGACATATGTTGGGATTAGTAAGAATAAATTAAAAACTAGATTAAAACAGCATTTAGGTGATAAAAATTCTGCTGTTTACATTCACATGAGTAGATTTAAGCATGGGGATTTTGAAATAAAGCCTTTGGAATGTATTAAGTCATACAATGAAAGGATGATAAAGGAAGGTATGTACATTATTGAAATAAAACCAGAATTAAATAGGATGCTAATGGAAAAAGAGAAAAGAAAATAATAGGTTTTTAATTAAATGTTTTAAAGGATATATATATATATAGATTTTATATATACACCTGGGTCTCATTTTACGTGATAGATAGGTTCCTCAGAAAACATGCACAAACGAAATCGTGCAAAAATAGATGTAACTTACATTGAAAAGGGGGGGGATGCGATCTGTGATTTTTCAAAATTCGCGTAAAAGCAAAGTACCAACGTAAAATTACTTTAAAATTCGTGCAAAAAAAAAAAAAAATACAGAAATAAAATATGACTAATAAAAAATTTTAAATTTGAAAAAAATTGATACAAGACAAACTTTTTTTAACTATAATATTTAATTTTATTCAAAATAATATATTTTTATGCATAATTTACAGCACAGTAATTTACATTTTTTTATACACGTTTTAATTATTATAGCTATTTTCCAAAAACACGTTCGTTTGCAAACAACTAGCACCAACTTCACACTCATGTTGTGACAATAGTTTTCTAGTGACAACATAATTAATCTTTGAGACGATGATTTTATTAATTGTTTATGAAACTAACAACTAAAAATTAAATTCTTATTTTTGTCTTTAATTTTCAATTCCGTTTAAAAATCAAATTTCACATCACATTATTTCAAGTCGCCGTAAGTAATTTTTAAATTGTTAATTACAATTAAAAATCAGATTTTAATTTTTAATTGTCAAATTTAATTGTGCCCACTGCTATTACTGACCTTTTAAAAATAAACTTGTGGACACTAAATGATTAATAATTGATTACGTTCTTTTTAAAAAGCAAAAACATAATGCGATTTAAAATGCAAAATTAACACACATAATGTTTGAACAAATTTACATTATAATCTTGTAAAATTTAATGTGTGTATACATAAAATGTGGAAAGCATGATTTTAATTTCATTATTGCATAAAATCTTACTATTATAAAGCACTGAAAATATTGAAATTACTAAGTTGAAAGTCGCATTCCAATAAAGTGCTATTATTTTCAATATAACGTAAGTGTGCGAAATTTATTATTTAAAATAATAGCGCAATATCAGAGTTCGACTTCCGGTGAAACACAAATCGCGTAACTTCAAAATTGTGTTAAATAAGTCCGTGTAAAAAGAGACCCAGGTGTATATATAAAAAGAAATTGTTTGTGTTTAAGTTGTGATTGTTTTTAATAGGAAAGGGGAGTGAGATAAGGTAAATTTATGAATATATTTTGTAATTTTTTATTTTTTTTATTTTATTTTTTTGGAATATGTGTTATTGGTTATTTATATATTTTATTTTATTTAATTTTAGTGTGCCTTGAAAAAGACTATATAAAATAGTCGAAAGGTTGGATTTTTTTTTCTCATGATTATAGTCATATAAAAAAACAAGTTTTTAAAAAGGAGTTAGTTTGTTTTATTTTTATATTATTTTTGCTCTGTGCAGATAAGCATAGTCACAATGGGATTGCTTAAGATTTCTACATTAAGGCTTAGCCTATCATTTCAGATGTTCAGATAGAACATGACCTCCAAGAAATTAACTATTTAATTCCTTTTGCTCTGTGCAGATTAGCACAGTGGTGTTGTGATGAACGTGATAGTTAATGATTTGTACCATAAGCACTTTTGATGGTCAAATAGAACATGACCTCCAAAACAACTTTCAGATTCTTTTGGTCCTGTGCAGGTTAGCACAGTTGTAATGTGATGGATGCGAGATTTAATGATTCCTATATTTGTAAGCGAACACCTATTTGAATTCTTTTTGTCCTGGTTAGTGTATCCATATTTGAAAATTGTCTTGAACTTGATTAAAAGTTTCTATGTTAAGACCTAGTCTATCACCAATAGTGCTCATTGTAACAGGACCTTCTGTTCAGTTAAGCACAGATGTGATTAGCATTAATAGGTAAAGATTTTATATTAAGCCTCAACCTATTATTTCTAATATTCAAATAGAATATGATCTTCCATGTAACGACACGACTAAGTTTTTCCCATGTACGGATTACCGAAGTGGAAGCGTGATGGACTTGGGGAAAAATAAAACTCTAATTTTCAAGATCACAGCTCAACATAATCCTTAACGTCACATGACCCTTTTAGCAATAATCATTTGAATATTTATTTAGTAATATTATTTTATCTTATACTGACGTGCAAACGAACTAATCTATACATAAACAGTTTTTACGAATAACTCGTTTTTATAATCATTTTTCGAAACAAATTCAAATTAGAAGTAGAAAGATTAAAAATTGCCAAAAATATAAAACAATTTTTTTTTTTTTTTTTTAAAATATAAACTTAAATTGATCTAGAATATTTTTAAAACATAAAATATCTAAATAACCCAGAACAAGTTTTAAAACTTTTTAACTACTGATAAGCTTCAAAATGTATCAGATATACACACATACGCACTTAGATGTATACATATGTAAATATGCTGTCTATACGTGTATGTGTAAAATTTTTACACTTTGTTAAAAACTTTTTTCCCAGCAATTAAATTTGCGGTTTCCACAATGTATGTTCTCGGCTCATTACTCAAATCATTTAAACCATTTCGATTTAACAAATCTTAAGAGGAAGAAATCTATTTTTAAGATCGTAAAATTCAGGTAGCTATTAGCTAAGGTTTTTCATATTTGTAATGCAGAATTAGTTTTGCCCCCCCCCTCTTAAAATTAAATTTGGATATACATTGAATGTATATAAAGTACCTTTTTTTGCTTGATAATCAGATTTTTTTTCAACAAAAATTCTTTATATTAGAAATAGAATTTTGTCAGTTTAAAATATTTCGTAAATCTTATTAAAAGATTCCAATAAAGAGATTTTTTATAGGGTAGCTATACTTATTATGTGAAGAATCTTGTGCCGCAAAGTTTCAAATCCAAGTCTTTCAAGTAATTTAAGAATTTTCTCTCAAATGAATAAACCGAAGCCAATATAGTTAACCATCAAAATCTAATCGGCAAATGGGTGTTTAGTTATTTTTAGCTAGAGTGTAAAATAAGAATAGAAAGTTATCAAAATTTAACTATCCATAGTTTAAAAACCTGATGGGTACTATCTTAGCCTTTATTTTATAGGGGAATGCTAGAAAGACATTGCTTATAGGAGTTAGTTATTACAAAGGCTACTTGTGTTTTCGCTTACTTATTTAGATTAAACTGTTATACCAGTTTATATTTACAGAAATGGATTTTTTATATTATTTTCTTTAACTTGATCTATTTTTTTCTCCATGTGACTGTTTAACCAATCTTGTAACTCAATTATTACCCACTTCCCAATTTCCAATCCAGTTGAATTTAGATCTCTTATATGATTTTCTTTAACTTGTTCTATTTTTTTCTCCATGTGGCTGTTTAACCAATCTTGTAACTCAATTATTACCCACTTCCCAATTTCCAATCCAGTTGAATTTAGATCTCTTATATGATTTTCTTTAACTTGCTCTATTTTTTCTCCATGTGACTGTTTAACCAATCTTGTAACACAATTATTACCCACTTCCCAATTTCCAATCCAGTTGAATTTAGATCTCTTATATGATTTTCTTTAACTTGTTCTATTTTTTTCTCCATGTGGCTGTTTAACCAATCTTGTAACTGAATTATTACCCACTTCCCAATTTCCAATCCAGTTGAATTTAGATCTCTTATATGATTTTCTTTAACTTGTTCTATTTTTTTCTCCATGTGGCTGTTTAACCAATCTTGTAACTCAATTATTATCCACTTTTCAATTTCCAATCCAGTTGAATTTAGATCTCTTATATGATTTTCTTTAACTTGCTCTATTTTTTTCTCCATGTGGCTGTTTAACCAATCTTGTAACTCAATTATTACCCACTTCCCAATTTCCAATCCAGTTGAATTTAGATCTCTTATATGATTTTCTTTAACTTGCTCTATTTTTTCTCCATGTGACTGTTTAACCAATCTTGTAACTCAATTATTACCCACTTCCCAATTTCCAATCCAGTTGAATTTAGATCTCTTATATGATTTTCTTTAACTTGCTCTATTTTTTTCTCCATGTGATTGTTTAACCAATCTTGTAACTCAATTATTACCCACTTCCCAATTTCCAACCCAGTTGAATTTAAATCTCTTATAACAATTTGCATTCAAAAAAGTGGTATTTTTAAATATGCTTTTATTAATATGCTTTGTTTTTTTTACTTGTATGATATCTGTAATATCTTGTAACTCAATATCATCCACTTCTCAATTCTCATTGTATGATTATATATATTTAAATATTATAGCTCTGATGATGACTGATGTGTGATTGAAACCATAAGCAAGAAAGTATAAATTCTATTTTCATTATATATTGCATTGTGAAATGTTCAATTAAGATGTATATGGTATTATATAATTTACAATCTTGTTAAAACTTTGATACAAATATATTTCTGATGATAGTACAATTTTTTTAATGAAAATAAATTTTAGCAACAAAATAAAAAGTAAACATTTTAAAATTTAATTTTATATGGGATTTACTATTCTTTACAATTCTGCCATCTAGTGGTCTACTATAGAAATAAAAAATAACAGAACAGTAAATTAAAAGGGGGTGGGATAATTAAATAAAATACTATTCACTATTTTATATAAGAAAGTTATAGTTTTCTAAACAAAAATGAGAATTTTTTATTTTGCTGTCTAATTTCTTTAAAAAGTTTTAAAATTATATTTAAAAAAATTAGGCACTCTTTTTTTTCATATACATGCCTAAAAATAAATATACTTTTTTCAACTTTTACTCTATTGTTGATATTATGCAACTAAAGTTAATAATGTGGCACTCATATTCTAAATATGGATGTTACATTTTTATTTTGGATTCATAATGTCAAGAATAGTATAAAAAATGAAGAAAATGTATTCTACCCCCCTTTAATGTACTGTTCTGTTATTTTTTTATTTCTATAGTAGACCACTAGATGGCAAAATTGTAAAGAATAGTAAATCCCATATAAAATACAAAGTACTGAAAATCCCCATTTAACTAACCATTATATAAAATACAGACTGAGCCCACCTACATTTTATCTTTGATTGTATATAAGCAAAACATTTGTTGATGTACTTATATATAGAAATGTTATTTCAAGATAACTGTAAGCTATCCTGAACTCATTAATAATGAATTAAAGGGAAAGGCTGAATACCATATTTAATAATCTCTAAATATTAAATTAATCTTCAGTTAGTAGATATAAATATAACTTTTTAATAGCACGACTATAGATGAAATTTATAGGAAATACTGAAAAACCCCAATGAGCTACAGTGAGATAACCATCAGTAAATATAAAATGTAAAATGAGCCCACCTATACCTTGGCTTTGATTGTATGTAGGCATAATGTTTACTAATGTACTTATAACTTTATCTCTCTTATTGCATTAACAATTCCATATAATATTAAATCATCTATCCTCTTTATTACTGTTTTACAATGTTTTTATTACAACCCACAATAACAGTTTTGGTTGCCCCAGCAATTTTCTACTTATGTGAAGAAGATTGCTGGGGCAACTGAAACCGTCATAGTGGGCTGTAATAAAAGCACTGTAAAACAATAATAAAGTGCATAGATGATTTAATATTAGAATGTACTTATATATTTTATATTTACTGATGGTTAGTTCACATATAGCTTCTTGGGGTTTTCAGTACTTTCTATTAATTTCATCTATATTCGTGTTATTAAAAAGTTATATTTACATCTATTAACTGAAGATTGATTTAATATTTGGAGATGGTTAAATATGAGGTTTAGACTTTCTCTATAATTAATTATAGTAATTTCAGGATAATTTATAACTGTCTTGAAGTTATGTGTGTATATATAAGTCATGCTGTGTATAAATATATATAATCAAAGCTAAAGTATTGGTTTATTTTACATTCTATTTACTGATGGTTAGTTCACATATAACTCACTAGAGGTTTTTAGTACTTTTTACTAACTGATGCTTCCTTTCAGGCATTGGAACCACACCTGAGAAATCTAGAAATTTAACTTGCATTTTCCACCCTCTATAGAGAAATTTTGCTAACATTATTTTTTACAGCTTTAAAGTTCACGTGCATATTTTTGCTAATATTTTAATTTCAAAAAAATTCAAAAGACATCAGGATAATCAAATAAGTGGGAATTTCAAAGTATCTGAAACCACATGTTGATACCTAGTCATTGTATATTTCATAATCTCGAACTTTGCTAGAGTACTTTGAGAAAATATTACAGTGGTCTAAAAACTTGATTTTTTAAAAAAGTTTATGATTATTTTGTATTGTAATTGTGTAATAATTATTAGAAATCAAATATATATATATTACTACAAATTTATTTTTTACAGAAATATATTATTTTTAAATATAAAAAAATATATTCTTCTGTGTAGCATTACTGTAGAGATTAAAGTTGCAGGAAATACAACTGTCTAGAATTGATGTCCTCAACAGTCAGTTATAATATTTAGCAATATCATGAAAAGTACTAAAAAATTTTAAACTGTTAACCCCCCCCCCCCCCCCCACCCCACCCCCCACCCCCACAACTCCCCACCCAAATAAATAAAAAAAATTTTAAATTTTTATTTAGGGTTTTTTTTATTTTAAAAAAAAAAAAAAAAAAAAAAAAAAAAAAAAAAAAAAAAAAAAAAAATAGATAATTTATTTCTTTTTCCCCCACCCAAAAAAACAACCGAAAAAAAAAAAAAAAAAAAAAAAAAAAAAGAAAAAAAAAAAAAAAAAAAAAAAAAAAATAACTCTGAATTTTATATTAAATTATTATATAAATTATTTTTAAAAAATATTAATAAAATTTAAAAAGAATATAAAAAAAAAAAAAAAAAATAAAAAAAAAATTAAAATTAAAATTTAAAAATTAAATATTAAAATTGAAATAAAATTATATTTTATTTTAAAACAAAACAATATCTTTTTTTTTTATTTTTAAATTTTTTTTTTTTAAAATTCAAAATTTTAAAAAAAAAAAAAAAAAAAATTTTTTTTAAAAGATCTAAGTTTTCTTCACAACCCCAAAAAAAAAAAAATAAATTTTTTTTAAAAAAATTTGAGGGGGGTTAAATTATATAGAAGAATGTATTTTTAAAAAGAGTTTTTTTTTTTTTGTGTGGGAGGGAAAAAAAAAAGATTTGATTTTTTTTTAAAAAAACCAATGATAAAATTAGCGGTTTAAGGGTTAAAGCATAAATTGATAGATTTACTATATATTAAAAATAATTGATTCACATTTTTAAAACAAACATCAAACAAAGATGATTTTATTCATTTTGCAAATTGAATCTGATCCACCTAAAATTTGATAATGTGACCACTTTGTTTTGATGAAAATCTAATTTAAAAAAAAATTCTCTGAAATCAAATGTGATTTTTTTAATTTTATTTAATTTTTAAACAAAAATATCTATTGAATGAGATCAAATTTATTATATTGTGATAAATAATAATGGTTTAATATTAAAGTGAACATTGAAAGCTTAAAGTAAGTGAGAACAAAGAAATCTGTGAGAATGCTAGAAAGTTAATTTCATCTACATTTATGCTATTAAAAAGTTGAGGGGTTTTAAAGAGAATTTATGTGAATAAAAGTGTTTTGTTAAACTTTTTGTTGTATGACTTTTTTGTATTTATTTAGTTTTATAATTATTCATTTTTAAATTAATAACTAATTCTTAATATAGAAATCCTTATTATTCAAGTTTATAATTGAATATATTACCATAAGTACTGCAAAATAAGCACTTATTACCATAAGTACTGCAAAATCAGGATTAACTCTTATTCAGGTTGACATTTCCATTATTTTCCCTGGTGACAGTTTTTGTAAGCATTTAACATGTAATTTTAGTATTGAACTTTTGTTCTATATTAGAATTCAATAAATTGGGCTTAATTTGTTAAAAATATAAATTGACAATCAAAAACCATCATTAAAAAATCATATTTGAACTTAGCAAATACTGGAAAAATAATAAAGTGAAATTGATTGAAATTTATTTTTAAAAAGGGAATGAATAAATGTGAAGCCGTCATAAATATATTAAATTCTATTATAAAATTTAAAATTGCATTTATAATTTTTAAAATATTTCAAAGTTCATACTTTTGTGTTGGTAAAGACATTACTGATCTGCTGTATAAGATGTAACAATCTTGTGATCATAGTTTCCTTTATTAGAATTATGGTTAAATGTATTAACTTCTATTTTTAAAAATAAAACATACAAATATAAAATCAAAGTGTAATTTATGTATAAAGTTGTTTTTGAATAATTATTGTATAAATATAATCACAAATCTTTAATAAACTAGGCAAAAAAAAATCAATTTTTTGCTATTCCAAAAACCTTAAAACAATCTCACAAATAATCTTGAAACCAGAGAACCTGCTAAACTAAATTACTTTGATATTCCCAATGACTGAAAAAATACTAACCTCTTCAGTTTTTTAAACAAAGAAATCAATACATGTTAGTTCCAGTGTTTGACATTTAAATAAAAAATATCCTGTTGAAAATAGGACTTCAGATAGTCATATGAGAGCAAAATAAAGCAAATGTCAAACAGCACCATTTCTAAACAAAAATGATAGTCGTAGAAAAGCAAAGGAAAGCAAATACCAAAAGTGCCTTCTCTAAACAAAAAAGATAACCAGAGGAGAACAAAGGAAAACAAATACCAAACAGCACCATCTCTAAAAAAACCCTCAGGTGGATTAACCCATTGGTTAAAATGAGTTTCAATTTTGATAAAGTAATGCTTGTTTTAAAAATCAACTACTAGTTAAAACTGTTTATAATTATGAATATTAAAATAAATCTCTGCTATAAATTAAAGCAGAGAGGGTCAATTTTTAAATACTTTTCATTCACATCATGTCTTAAGAATCTGACATTTAAAATTAGTTAAATAAGTTACAAATCTAATTTTCCAAGAAGCTCAATATTTTGGCCAATAAGCAGAGTGTATCAAGTGCAGAAAATTACAAGATAATACCATTAGCTCATCAGATTTGTCTCTTCATCAATGACAAAAGTCATTTTAGAGAGAGACCAACATTTTTTCAATATTTGCTGAGTAAATCTTTATTTTGAAACCATTTCATATTTTGTGGCATCTATGAAAATTTTTGAAATTCAAAATGGCGGAAATTGTATACTAAAAGATCAAGTTTTTTAACAAATTTGATAATTAGCAATTGTACAAAAGAAGTTAATAATTGAAATTGATTAAGGAAACAAGATTGGCTGGTTTGATCTGTTGATTTCCTATTAAAAATGTTATATTCTAGGCATCAGATTAACAAATGAATAATTCATTAATGAATGATTTATAGCAGAATGGAAATAAACTATGTAAATACTAAATTAATAAGTTTACTACTTATAATATATATATATATTAGTAAAAATTAATCACATGTCACATGACTTATATAGCTTGCATTACCAATATGTAATAAATAAAGAGCCTGCTAATATATATATATATATTGTAATAACTATACAGATAATAAATATAATGGTAAGCAACTACTATATACAGTCTTTCAATCTGCAGAAGTACTTTCGATTAACCTCCTCGACTGCTGGTAAATTAAAAAAACAAAACGGAAGCAAATGTCATCAACTTAAATCTTGGGAATCCTGAATTTTAATGTTAGCAGGTTGTCTATTAATTATATTAATTTATTTCTACTTACAGACAAGCTGCTAATATTAAAATTTGGGATTCATGGGATATGAGTTGATGAGTATGCTTCTGTTTTATTTTTTGAATTTAACCGCAGTTGAGGCAGATTAAGGAATTAACCAAAGTACTTTTGTGGATTGAGACTGTATATAAAAGTTAATTACCTTTATATTTATTATTTTTGTTATTATAATAGTTTTTTAATTAACAGACATTTTATTTTATTATATATATATATATTAAAATATCCCAGTGTATATCGCTAGCTGAACATTTAAAAACAAAATGTTCAAATCACCTCCCAAATATTATGTTTTTTCAGCAACAATCCTCCTCTGTATAAGTTGAGATGGATATTTAATATATGTAGATTAAATCACTAAAAAGGAAATAATCGAATGGTTTATTGCTTGGAAGATCATAAGAGGTTTGATCATCGACAATGACTCAGCTAGGTTGCGATCTATGATGAACCTTGAGATCCCCCCCCCAATATCACATCACTAAATTACTCAGGGTATAAAAATTAAAAGTTAATCTAAAAAATAAAATTATTAAGGAAATAGAGAAACAATTATTTCGAAAATAGTCTTTTAAAAATTAATGGAACTATTATTTAAATGCAAAAGTATTTTTTTATTATTAATTTCTTATATATAAAAAAATAAATATTCATTAAAATAAAAAAGAATGAATTTTGTTCTCTCTTAATATATATAAAACAGAGGGAGAGAGGAACAAGTTGAAAGTTAATCACTGGCTAAATGAAAAGAATAGACTTTTTAATGACAAAGTAAGTACTTTTTCTTCCAATTAAAGTCATTGTTATCTAGAAGACATAATCTCCGCCCTTCAAATACAAGAATTTGACCAAAATAATATAGCTGACATTCACTTTCTTAAAGATGTTACACACCCTCTTTTTAATTTTCCTTTTTTTTGAGGAAATTATATGTACTGCAGATTATTTTTTGAAGGATTAGGACATGAAGCCCCGTAAGTTTCTTTCTAATTGGATATAAAAGAAGTCTCCGCAAGAGGGTTATTTCTTTGGATCTTATATAAGATAAATACTTAGGTTTCTTACCTTACAAAAAATAATACTATATATATTTTATGAAGCAAAAATATTAAAATACAAAATTTATATGAAAAAAATAAAAGATTATTAATTTTAAGTCACTGACTACTTTTAAATCATCCTGCATGCTTCTCTTAAAAATTCTAGTTGAGAAAAGAATAAATAGTAAAAAAAAAAAAGAGGCTTATAAAAATGCTTTACATAATAATACTTCATTATCTTGTTAAAAACTTGTATTTATTATCTGAATAAATATATAAAATTATAATAAATAACCCAATGTTTGACTATTTATTTATTAGGATAGTTAGAAGAGTATTCACCGATTTTGGATTCAAATAAACCAAAAGGTAGACTATGAAAAGTCGTGTTATTTTAAAAACAACTACACAGTAATTAAAGCTTTGAACCATCAAGATATAGGTCCAGGTTATTAAAACAGTAGTCAAACTCTCCGTATACTAGTGCCACCCAGTGCAAGCCATAATAATCGATGGATGCTAGAAGGTTTGTGCATAAAATCCCTATCTAATACTACCCACCCAATATCCCCAGACTAGTTTGTAGCTTGTGGCTTGCATTGGGTGGCTTTACTGTTTGAAGAGTTTGCTATTGTTTTAACAACTTGTGTAAGCATAGGAAATGGTGATCATAAGATGACCTGGATTATTATTATATTCTGAATTATATTTATCAGAATGTAACAACAGTGATCATATTTCATCAACACTAAAAAAAATTAATGTTGATTAAAGATATATGGCAGGGATGACTCAATATCTCCAAAACCTTTTCTGGCATTTTTGCAAGAAGTATTTTGTGAATTAAAATAGAGAGCTAAGAAAATTATTGCTAGAAGAGGTAATAAGAGATGGACAATTGAAGTCTTCCATCAGATTATAAAAAAGTTAAAAAAATCCAAATTTGTAATGGATGAATGAAATAAGGACATATAAGGTGGATGGATGAAATAAAAAAGTTTATTAGTTTGATGTGTATAATAGAAGCTATAAATCAGAGAAACTGGGTTAAACATGGAGATAACTTTACTCTGAAGTAGATCAATCAATAATAGTTGAATATGATGATATTATATACACCAATATATATGAAGGAAATCAAGTAATACGTGAAATGACTTAATTAGCTTTTATTTACAAATGTAATATAAGAGCATGATAATAGCTCTAAGCAAGCCTTTTTCAATAAATACCACAAGAGAAAACATTCAAAATCTTTATCTAGATTTATCCCTACCTCTAAACTAGTTTTGAGCTAATGGCTCCCAACAGTGAGGCACTAGGACCTTCAGACACTAGATCTAAAATACAAACTCCAGCCCAGCATTTATCGAATATGTAACTATTAAGTAGAAAATCTAAAATTTTCAGACATTTATATGTCATGCAAATATAGTTATCTAACTTAAATAGCCATATGGGACATAACCAAATTCAGATACACCATATATTGATAGCCTTAGCGATATAACATTGCCAAACCTTAAAAGCCATGCAATGTATGACTTGATTTCCTCATTATTATATTTACCTTTTAAGACTTTGGTGATATTATATTGTTTAGGTGATTAATATATCGTATATCTAAATTTGTTTCAGTTCCATATGGCTATTTAAGTTAGATACTGGATTTGAAGACATATAGATGTCTGAAAATTTAGATTTTCTATTTAATAGTTAAGTATTCGATAAATGCTGGGCTGAAGTTTGTATTTTAGATCTAGTGTCTGAATGTCCTGATGAGAGCCATTAGCTCGAAACTAGTTTGGGGATAAGGATAATTCTAGATAGAGATTTTAAATGCTCTCTCTTGCAGCATTTATTGAAAAAAGCTTTTTTAAAGCTATTAGCACACCCATTATATATATATAATAAAATTATATAAAATATATGCCCAGACGAATAAACACATCCTTATATTTTTATTAAAACATCTAATAATAATGCAGAGACGACGAACACAACCTTATGTTTCTTTCAAACTTCTTAATATTAACATGAATATTTCTCCTTTTTATATATGACTCCCATCTATTAGAATCTGACAATATTAATAATTACCAGATAGCAATACTGTTTAATTCCCATGACCAGACTGGTTTCTAACTTTTGCTTTTATTAACCAAGATTTGAGATTCTAAGCCAAAACTCATGCATTTTGCAGCCACCTTAATACCATTTTTATTATCAGGCTAAATCTGGGATTCACTAGTAATTCAAACTAACAAAAGATGGCATTAAATAGAGAGAGAGAGAGAGAGAGAGAGAGAGAGAGAGAGAGAGAGAGAGAGAGAGAGAGAGAGAGAGAGAGAGAGAGAGAGAGAGAGAGAGAGAGAGAGAGAGAGAAGAATTGCCCTTATTAATAATAAAGACTATTATTAGACATTTTTTAAAAAAATGCAAGCATCTGTGCATTTATTTGTATAAATATTTTATAATGGAATATTTTCATTGATTGTTAATATAATAAAAAATAGAAATAACAATATTATATCCATGTAAACAGAGATAATTTTGTATTTTGATGTTGCCAATAAATTATCAATTACTACTAATTGATAACTATCCTTGGGATATTTTTCAAATAGTAGTAAATTTCCTGGTAACATCAAACGGTCAAAGTTATCTCTGTTTATATGGATATAATCTTGTTATTTTTATTACTATATATATATATATTTGTGCATGTATAATTTATATATATATCAAATTATATAACAATAATTATATGTAATATTTAAAGTGATAAATTTTTAAAGCATTAGCTAAATTAATGCAACACTTTCTAGCATTAAAGAAATCCATGTGGCAGATGAGAAATTAATTAATTCATTTTTACCTGCCATTTGTGATCTTATAATTTCTTTCCACAATATCTTCCTTTACAATAACACCTAATATCTCTCCTTTCTTACCCTCATTGTATTTACTTAATTCGTTCAATTCAGATGTCTAAAGTTGCATATGAATGAACATATTAGTCATAGCTCCCATTGAGTGGTTAGGTGTGCTGCTCTATTTGTTGACGAATAATAATTATCGAAATTAAAGTTTACATATATTCTATTTGGTTGAAAGTTCAGTACTGTTTTCTTTCTTATTAATATTGTGATTTTGATTGTCAATAGATCTCCTTAACTTTTCTCTTCCTGACATCTCATTCCATGCAAACTATGATACCATTTTTTAGTTCAAAGGTGTGTCAGAATTGTTGTTCATGCTTCAAGAATATGGATTTATATTCAAGATTACTTTTGCACATTTATATAAGTATATATATATCTACCTATATAGATATATATATGAACCCACAAAACATGTTTTTTATATCTGCAACCCCAAAAAATTTCCATATGAATGTGTGTGTGTATATATATATGAAATTGAAATAAAACTATTCCCAATAATATATGTTTAACCAATAGTCAAATGTCAATAAACCATGAAAAGATTGAATTAATACTATCCTTTCTGTTAGCTCTGTTAGTATTTAACCATCAATTTTTTTAATTCTGAGGATTATTTGGTCCAGAAGTCAAAAAATTCAATTTGCAGCTTTGGTCCTCTATTAAGAGATTTTTTTTTAAACTTTAAATTTCATGAATTTTTTCTTTTTAAAATTTTAATTCCAAAAAAAGTGAAACTTTTGAAGCTTGGTGAGCTCCACAATGATGAGAAGCGATTATATTCTTGACGGTCTCAAACATTGTGATAACTTTGTGATATTACTTCTTAACAGTATTACGAATGACTAAAATCTCGATTTTCTGTCAAATTTATCATTATTTTTGAATAATAATAGTATAATAATTATTAGGAATTGAAGAATATATATTATTACATATTTTCTACCAACATGTTTCATTTTTAAATATAAGAAATATATATTTCTTTGAATAATGTAATTATGGAATTCATGATGGTGCAAATACGATCTTTTAGATTACATCATCACCAACAATCTGTTAGAAAATATAGCAATATCATAAAATTTCTTAAAAAATTTACACTTTTAAACCATATTTAATAATTATTTGATCACATTTTAAAAACAGACATCAAACAAATAAAATTTCTTTCATTTTGCAAGTTTGATCTGCTCCTTCCAAAGTTGAATAATGAAACAGCACTTTATTTTGACTAAAATATAATTTTTAAAATAATTCTCAAAATTAAAGGTGACTTTTTAGTATTTATTTAATTCCTAGACAAAAATATCTATCAAATGAAGGCAAATTTATTATATTCTGATATGTAGTAATGATTTAATATTAAGTGAAAGTTGAAAATTTATGGTAAATGACAACAAAGAAAACTGTCAGAGAACAGGAGGGTTAAGCTTAGTTTAGTAATATTGTAATAAATCAAAGAATGAAATCTGTATAACTATTAGGGGAATAAAACCAATGCTTTACTTTTAACTAACCTAAATGAAAAGTCAGTTTAATAAATGTAATAGTAATAATTATAGCTAAATAATATGAAATTGAAAGAGAACTAACTGGTACTCCCAATAAGCTATGCTTAACCAATATTCAAACACCAATAACTATAAAAAGAAGGAAATTATACCAATCATTTCTTTAATTTTCTCAGTATTTAAGCTTAGTTAATTGAGTTTAACAGACCTAAAATAATGAATGTTGAGTGATATTCCACTCTTTGATAATTTATTGATATTAGAATACTGGTTAAGCATAGATTATTGGGAGTACCAGTGTTAGAAATGTTTCAGCCAATTTATTACAAAGAATAATGAAAAGAATAACAATTTTTTTTCTCAATTTTATATCATTTAGCTATAATTACAGATATATATATATATATATATTGTAATGAGATGTGGAAATATGGTGGTTGTGGAAAATATTTCAAATAATGAAATTTAATATACATTTAAAATACATAATATTCAAATAGTAGGAGTTATTAAAGTAATATTTATTAATAAAAATATATAATAAATTTTATATATTAAAGAGAATCAGTTATATATTATAAGAGAGAATGAGAAAAATTTCTGAGATCAGCCAGTTAGATCAGAAAGAGCAACCATGATTAACTATATATCAACCAGCATTATCATAAGTAAAGTACTCATAAGTAAAAAATACTCAGAATATAAATAACCATTCATCATTATGAATGACCAAAATAAAAATACATCAATACAATAAGCAGTCCATCTTGTGTCTGGATTGGAAATGGGTCTTCTGTAGTCCAGGCTAACTATTGAGCCTTTGTCAGCTTGAGGAATTATTTAAATATAACTTTGGATGCATACCACTTAAGTGCTCATCCACCAGAATACATAATCATCAAAACAATAATGCTGGGATAATAAAACATGCTGATCATCATCAATACTCTGGCCATTTAGTACCCACTGTCCAACAATAAACTTAACTTCTAATAATACTAAACTAAAATAAAATGTGGTGCATGGGTTTTAAAGAATATTCTCTTTTGCACTATCCAGGATGAGAATGATCATTTCTGGGTGCCCAAAAGCACTAAATACCTCCCCATTTATATAATCAACCCATTCTCAAATTTAGCTCAAAATCATACACTCTTACTATTATGTGATCAAGAAATGATGATTTACAATTTTTAACAAGTGAATACAAATTTATTAACAGCAAAAATGATATTAAAGGTCTGGAATAAGTCTATGCATATTAATTAAATCTTCTGATTTTGATTAATATAGAATAAAAAATAACACATTTGTGATTTACAAAATTACTATACACAACTCAAGTTATTACATTATGATTTACATGATTAATACATTAGGTTTATTTAAAACCCATTCAGCACACAGGCATGTGGCTTGATATAAAATGAACATGTTTGAATTTATCAAAATAATACAATTATTAAAAATATATTTCATAATTAATTCCATTCTAAAACTATACATAAAATTGACACATGCATGTGCATCTATGAACATATAGATGATATGAATTAATATTGTTAATTAATTTCTTTCTTTCAGTCAATTTTTTAACAGGTAACTCAAAAGTTTTTTTCTATGACAGGTTACTCTCAATTAATTAATTACATCTTTAAATTAATCTAAAAAGATTTTTGAAGTCCTCTTTTCTTTTCTCAAAATAAATTGTCCATGAATCAATCATTACTTTTAGATTTTAATTCAATTCAAGCAAAATTATTTACTTGTTATCTTATAATATATATAGATTTTTAAATGTCATTTTTACTAAAGAAATTATTTAAAATTTCATTCTCATTATATATAATGCTACTCACTATTGTACATACATTTATCTGCACTTCTTTTTGTGAGTTGCTCTTGATGAAATAGGTATAATCCAGGATTGTCATCATTAGAAAGGTATAATACAGGTAAAATGTTGGCATTCACTCAGTTTCCTTATGTCTAGGATTTGATGAGCTTCAGGCCAGCAAACTAATTTGTCCACATTTAAGGCTTTAGAGATAGAAGTGGGTCTTCCTTCTAAGTTCCAAACTCCAGTATAGTGAATCAGCAGCAGCTACCTCCTTCTGTCTTGACTTTAGTTACATCTTCATGAGAACTATCTGTATAATTCTGGAAACCATCTCTGCTATCAACTTTTGCCTTAGAGACAGAGAAGTGGGTCTTCCTTTTAAATTCCAAACACCAGTATAGCAAATCAGCAGCAGCTGCCTTCTTTTGTCTTGACTTCAGCTACATCTTCATGAGATTTATCTGTATAGTTCTGGAAATCATCTCTGCTAAAAATTCTTTCTGGCCAGCTATTTATTGCTAACTCCAGCTAATTATTCTTATTACCCACTGCTTCTCAAAAATTTTAAAGCCAAACTTTACAGTAAGTTAAGAGTCAGCTGATATTAGCCACCTGCTTTTCTAAAAGTTATTAGCCAAAACTTTGTAGTTAACTAGCTATTATCCAGCCCTCTTTTCAAAAACTACTATCCAGACTTTGCAGCTGGCCAATTTGACCACCTGCTTCTCAAAAAATATTAACCAGACTAAACTGATAGTTTTAGAAGTTCTTTTATAAAATTATCTGAGGTGACAACAACACTAATTTAAAAACTGTGTTTTTTCTTTTATCTCTTGATTGGAAACAATTTTAATCCCTCCAAAATCACTTTTAATTAAAAAGCTACATTTGGAATTCTTATCAAAAATTTTTAAAAATAGATCATAGAAATGCATACAAGCATTAATTAAAAAATAAATATTTTATACAAATTTTAATTAAAAATTATTAAAATGAAACCCTGCTTGTTTTTAAATTTCAAAATCAGAATAATATTGTTTATTTAGACCTTTTTTAAAAAAATATTTTTTCATAATAAAATTCTGTTTTAAATTCAGAATTATTTAATGCATTGTAGGATTATATTATTATCAGTGAATGTAGAAAATATCTACAAAATTGTGGTTAAAACACCTGTAGAGGTCCCTACTATCACATTTTATATGCATATTATCGAGGTTATAGCCTCAGTAAATATTACTTACGTAATCAATGTGCGTTTAATAAATTTATAATTACAACTTTAAAATTTATGTCTGTATTTATTTCTACTTTTCCTTTCAAGTTTTTATATACTTGTGCACACACACCCTATATTATTGTGCGCTATATAACAGACCTGTTATAATATATATATGGAGTGAAAAGATTGATTTGTTATTTTATTAGACAGCATTTACAATATTAAATCTTACATATATATTAGAGTGAGCTAAAACTCCATATATCATTTAATTACTTATATATATATACCGACATCGATTTGTAATATATATATATTTAAAATGCTTTTATATATAATCAAAAACCAATGGCATATTTTTATGATAAAAGCAAATAAAAATAAATATATAGACTTAGACTGGAAATCTTAATTAAATGTATACACATGTATATGCACATGCTTACTATGTACTTACTTATATACACATGCATGAACACATAATCTAAATATTAAAAAATGTTTATTATTAAGAATGTGAATAATTTAAAATGCACCTAAATGTGTTACCAAAAAAAAACTTTTCTAATAAAATTATACAATTTTAACAAAATCATCATTGTTTAAACTGCCCTATTTGATATATTCCTACGCATAATTAATAATTGAATCTTACATGGTTTAATGCAGAGGTAGGGTAATAGACTTCAGAACTGAGAGTCCAAGGACTGCAGCTCAAAACTGCCACTTCCAATATTCAAACATCATATGACCTCCCAAACATCAAACCATTTGATTACTTTCCCTGTGTGGTTTTGAACAGTAATAGAGCAGTAGACCCTAGAGCTGAAATCTATGGATTGCAGTTCACTTCCAGTGCTCAAACATCACATGACCTCCCAAGTACCAAAGAAGTTGATTATTTTTCACTGTAAGATTTAGAATAGTGGTATAATGGCAGACCCTAAAGCTGAGGTCTATGGATTGCAGCTGAATTCTGCTGATTTCAGTACTTAAACATAATATGACCTCCCAAGCATCAAATTATAGGATTACTTTTCTCTGTATGTTTAGAGCAGTGGCTGAGTGGCAGATTCTAGAGCTCAAACTGTCTGAATTGCGGCCCAATTTTGTGACTCCCAAAGCTCAAAATTCATATAAATTTCCTAAGCAACAAATTATTCGATAATTTTTTTTTCTTAACAGTTGAATAACATTCTTATGATAAATTAAGATTTACTATATTCTTTGACTTAATTAAATGCTCTTTTATAATTGGAAATTTAATTCTGGAGGAAACCTGAAGCCACTTTTAGATAGTCAGCTGTGTTCAAACAGTTAAAAAAAAATTTCACTTATCTGGTTCACAATCATAATTTCTCTTCACTTCTTATTCCTTTATGCATTGATTTGTATATATCTATATACTATCATTTATATATCTTAGTTAATTCACTTTCACAATGCACTCACCAACAATCTCCATCAGAGTTATAATGGTATTATATAATTATATCTATTTATGTACATTACTAATTTTAACAGTACATAAGTAACTTTGGCTATTGCTTGAATATATAACATGTAGGATTATAATTATATTGCAGCATATTCTCGTTCTAATATCATACTTAGAATTATTTGCAGGCAGATTCATAATGAATCATTTTTTAATGAACTTGCAAATACAATTTCACTTTTTATTTATAAATGCCCATTCATTCAGCCTAATATTAGGAGAATTCCTCTTTCATCTGACCTTCAACCATATATTTTATAAATTAATGTTGATATCTGAAAAGGCCGAAACATTATTAATGGTGATCTTCTTTTATTAGACTGAATGAATGGACACTAATAAATAAAAAATTATATCTGCGAGTTTATTAAAAAATGATTCATCATGAATCTGCCTAAAAATAATTCTGAGTAACATATTAGAACAAGACTGTTCTGTGATATGATTTATGTATGTATAAATATTTACTAATTGTATTCTCATATATATTTTAATAATGTAGTTCTGAAGATGACTGTTGGTCAGTCGAAACTATAAGAAAATTTCTAATTTTATTTGATCGCATTGTAAAATGTGATTAAAGATGTACAAATGATATTAGATAGACAACCATATATTTATTGATTAGTATACAGGAATCTAACTATTTTTAGATAGAAGGTAAATTAATCAAATATAAGTGCTAAAACTCTATCAATTAATAGTTTACAAGTCTTATGAACAACATCTTTTTTCTTCCTCTTTGGAGGGTTCCGAACACTTTTCTGCAGCAATGATGTTTGATTTTAATTTATCTTATTGGCTTAAATTTTGTTTTTATTAAAGAATACATTTTTTGGTCAAGCATTACAATGAAGTATACTATTCATATGGTTAGTGGTTGGTAGTGTTATATTTGACTAAAACCGTATAACATTATCGTATAAGTACAAAAATTGCATCGGTGTTCGTATAAAATTAGACAATAAACATTAATGTTTCATCTAGAAATAATTAATATGCAAATATATATTTAACCTAGATATGCTAATTTGTAAGGGAACAATAATAAAACTAGTGACACAAATTAGTTCATCACATGATCACCATTTCTTATGCTGGCTTGCACTGAGTGGCACTACTGTATGACAAGTTTTGTCTGTTTTATTAAATAGGGTCATGTTAAACTGAACTTACTATCTAGAGCATTAGAGAAAATAGTCTGAGGGCAGTACAGTGCATAATGTGTGAGTAGTATGGTGTTGGCCAACCAGAAATCCATGAGATATGCTGAAAAAAGCATTATAATGAAAAGTTAACGAAGAAAAGTTAATAGAGTAAAGTAAGATACTGTAATAAGAATAATGCAATATTACAGTTTGAAACTACAAAAAACTATGCATGCATGATTAAGATCCAGTTAATTTATGGAATTCAACAAGCAGGCTGCTAATTGAAATACTAACAACTTACCAATATTCTATTCAGAGTAATGAACTCTTTCTTATTTTCTTGTGTGTACATATCAGGCATGTCAAGCAGTATTAGAGCACTAAAAGTGATACGTTGAGCTTGGATCCAGGAATGTTTATTTGTGAGCCTATGACTTAAAATATTGGATTAAACCATATAAGGTAGTCAGGAAGTCACATGACATATTATGACCATCTACAGCAGTAGCATGAATTTCAACCTCAAAACCTTTACTTCTCAAGTATATTACTTTACCATTGTGCTAACCTGCACAGAATAAAGAATAAATAATTTATTGCTCAGGAGGTCAGGTTACCTTCAAACAACAGAAGTGATAGTTTGAGTTTTCATCTAAGAAGACTATCACTCTAACTACTGCACTACACAATACAGAGGGCCAAGTAATATATGAATATCGGAAATGGTAGATTGAGGTTCGATCCAAAAATCTTTTCATTCTTGAGATCTTTATTCAATGGTTGTATTAAACCACATAGGAAGATGCTTGTCTGATGGTTTATGATGGTAATATTTTGGTAGTATGGTAATTATATATGGGATTTTCCCAAGAACTAATATTAAATAGAACTTTCCAAGCACGAGGGATGGATAAAATAAGAAATCGAGCTGGGATGATGTGGAGAAGAGAGATTAGAAATCAGAGAAGATGCATTGAACTTGGAGAGATCTTAACCCTGAAGTGGATCATAGTGGTTGAAAATGCTGATAGACATAATGTTTCAAATAATATTATATATTATTTGCCTCTCTTTGTCAGGGTTTCTGGCCTGATTAGTGATAGTACTAGCATGAGATTTGAACCTGACCTTTAGAATCATGATTATCAGATTTAAGATAATCCTTGCCAAAGAACAGTCAGTATAAATTTTATTTACTAATCTATGAGGGTATTCCTGATTTCTGCACTTTTTTCTCAAGGGTAAGATTAATTAGACATTCAATATTTAATATTAGGTGATGGAAATAATTCAATATGTAATAATACTTAAATATATGTATATTGTCTATACCAAACAATGTAAATATAAGGGACCTGAACTCAAACTTTCAAGCTCTTTACATCTATTCAATCTATCTTATACAACTGATACCCATGATCACATACATATGTAAAAGATAAATGACCTTTAATATATGTATTTCATGCTGAACCAGCACTCATCAGTTAGTCCAGATCATCATCTCCCACACACATATATAATCAGTGCTCGGTTTATATTAAGATAGTAAATCTTTAAACTTTAATGGACAAGTTTTCAATCTTCTCCACTCTCCAACTCATCATTTCATTGAAAATCTGACAATGGAATGCTCAAAACCCTTGATGATGCCAATACCTATGATGATCCAAAATCAATATGACCCTCACATATAGGACCTTAATATGTCTATTTAATTATACAAAAGAGAGATGGGCAGAATACAAACTGAATGTGTAATATTTAAATATATGTATATTGTCTATACCAGACTTAATGTAAATATAAGGGATCTGAACTCGAACTTTCAAGCTCCCTACATCCAATCTACCTTATACAGTTGATACATATGACCACTTACATTTGTAAACGATAAACAACCTCCAAAATATGTATTTCATGCTGAAACAATACTTATCAGTTGGTCTTCTGTAGACATATTAATGTCCAATGGGTGAGGCATCAGATTGACTTAAGAGTCAATATGAGTATAACAATACTACTGGTGTCATCAAGTGCTTGAGCATTTCATCCTCAGATTTTCAATGAAATGAATGGCTGAAGAGATGGAGAGTGGAGTAGTTTGAACCCTGTCCATTAAAGTTTGAAAATTTGCTATCTTAATATAAACTGAGCACTATTATATATATATGGAAGATTATGATATAGATCAACTGATGAGTGCTGGTTCAGCATGAAATACATATATTGGAGATTATTTGTCTTTTAATTTTGTGTATCAGTTGTATAAGATAGATTGGATAGATGTAGGGAGCTTGAAATTTCGAGTTCACGTTCATTATATTTATATAATTAATACATAAAAAAAGATGTTTCAATCATGTGATAATATTGGTACTTTGCCGATTTATATGATTGCCTTAACTTAGTTCAACATTTTATATTTTATTTTATCTTTAAAATTGTAATCAGAGCCTGCTAAAAAGTGATCAACACCGTGGACATTTTAGCACCCTGGGCATTTTGTCTAGAGTGACGTTCTTATTCAGCAGTTGAACCGGCAACCAAAAAAAAATCGCCATCATTTTTTTTTAGTGACCAACAAAAATAAAAGGTGATGTTGCGTAAATAAAATTTTCACTTTGAAAATAATAAAAAAGGATAAATTTCAGTATAATATTATCAAATAATGTGTTTTAATATATTTAAACAATTTTTAAACTTTATATTTTTTACAATTTGTCGACTTTGCATTCCCTAAATCCTGGTGCCCCGGATTGTTGCCTATCCTGCTTTACTGTAGTCAGCCCAAATTATAGCTTATATGATTTATATTATTGTTTTCTTATATATCTTTCAACAACAGGTCTTAGATCTTATATAACAATTGAATCGTAGCAACGTTTTTCTTATTCTTAGTTGAAAACCCTTCAGATTTCAAAGCAATTTTGTTAATATCTAAAATAATATTTGTGTTTTAGAAATTAAACAAATTACTCTATAATCATCACTTTTTAATGCATTTCTTTTAAAATGAATTTTAAAAAAATGTTTTTTAGTTTATATATATTATTTAAAGCAGTTGCTAATGAATTTACTTTTTACATGTTTAAAAGCTCTGCCGACGGTCTGTTTAGTAATGGTTTATATTAAAGTTTGGTCCCTCCATCTTTCCTTAGCTGCTTTGAAAAGCAATTTATATACAATTCTCAGTTAAACAATCATTCGATTTGAATGCAAAATCGTTTTTAATGAGAGAGAGTTCTAGGAAGAAAAAAACACAATGATAACGTTAATTATAATAGCATTTGCATATCAAAATACCTTCAAAGAAATGCAGAAAGAAAGAGAAAAGACATTAGACGACAAAAACACATCTATTAGAAAGATATTAAAATCAATTTCTTTTTTATACAAAACAGCAGTTATTGTAACTCGAAAAGTTTTATAATCAAAAACAAATTTTAAAATAATTGGAAAACATTTTTTGTTTTTTTATTAAATAAATAATCGAATGTTTGGTCGTTCTGTAGGTCATGTGACTTTCGAATACAACAGTTTGTGGGCTGAGTTTTGACCCAAGAAACGACTTCAATTTTTTCTTTTCAGGATTTTTTTGCGGGCCAATTTAGTTATTATTAAAAAGAGGGATAATTAATTTATTTACGTCGGTGGGCATTTGAATAAAACAAACAGAATGAAATAATAAATGGCCTGTTGCGGTACTGCTTTAACAGCAAACATAGATTTATAACTTCTCTACGCATAATAAAAATTGAGGAACATATAATAATAAGTTATATAAATAAATATTTATATATGTGTATTGCAGATAATGTAGCTCTTTTTGCAAATAATGCTTTAAAGCTTCAGGAAATCGTTATAAAGTCATCAGATGAGAGTAATAAAGTAGGTTTAAAGGAAAATGTTAAAAAGACTTAAGTAATGTTCAATGGATTTTCTCAAAATAAGAAAATAAAGATTGATAATGATGAGTTAAAAGAAGTTAAAAACTACAAATACCTTGGTCAAATTATTATCACAAATGGAAACATAATATATGAAATTAATCAAAAAAATTAAACTGGGTTGGAATGCTTTTGATAGAAATAATTTAATATTAAAAGAAAATATGCCTATTGGTTTT
This sequence comes from Epiperipatus broadwayi, assembly GCA_028023455.1. Taxonomy (NCBI): domain Eukaryota; kingdom Metazoa; phylum Onychophora; class Udeonychophora; order Euonychophora; family Peripatidae; genus Epiperipatus; species Epiperipatus broadwayi. The sequence continues at coordinate 12,356,265 of JAQFVV010000006.1, forward strand.
TGATAAAGAAGATTTTTAATAAATATATATTATGAGTTCTTACTTACAGATATAATATTTGGATACTCAACAGAAGAACAATACAGACTACTCAATGAAGTATGTTAGGAGTAACAAAAAGAGATCGAAAATGAAATACATGGATGAGAGAAGAAATAGGTGTTACTGATATTATTAAAAGAATTAAAGAGACTGAAGTGGAGTTGGGATGGACAGATTGCTAAAAGAGATTAAACTAAATTCTAAGATATTATAAAAGACTAAAAAGTGACTATGGATGGATGAAATAAAGAGGTGTGCTGGGTTGATGTGAAGAAGAGAGGCTAGAGATCAAAGAAGATGAGTTGAACTTGGAAAGATCTTCATTCTGCAGTGGATCAAGAAGGGTTAAAAGGATGATGATCATAATATTAAAAAATATGCCTATGTTTGAAAATAAAAGTTTTCAATAGATGTGTTTTACTAGTTCTTACTTATGGATCTAAAACTTGGGCACTTATCAGAAGAGTAATTAGGAGACTTCAGACTATGCTGTGAAGTATGAAGAGATATATGTTAAGAATAACAAGAAGAGATTGAAAAATGAAATACATAGGTAAAAAAACAACATTATTAAAAAAATTAAAAAATTGAAACAGAATTTAACTAGACATGTTACGAGAAGAAATGATAACAGAAGGATAGTTGACGTCTTAAAGTGAATTCCAAGAGATTGTAAAGGCTTGAAAAGAAATTACATGAGACATAGATAGATGAAATAAGAAAGATTGTTGGTGTTTTGTTGAGAAGAGAGGAACATCAAAGAAATATTAAAATTGAAAAGACCCTCATCACACAACGGATTAATGATAGTTGAAAATGTTGATAAAGTTATTGGTTACCATACTCTCAGGTTTTATAAATAATAATAAAGATTTGTGCAGTCTGTACAAATCTCTAGATTTGCTGTTGTGAAAGTTTATTGTGATGAAATGCCCTCTGTTTGAACATGCTCATTTTGGTAGGTAATCATCAGTCTATGGAATTATAAGTACATTCTTCAAAGATGACCATCCAACTCTTCACTGTGACTAAAACTGTCCTTTTATCACCTTCTCTCTTTCATTTATTTTGCAGCTCCCATAAAACATCTTATTTGAAAAACATAACCTGCTTTTTTCCTTGTTGCAGTTCTTAATTAATCTTAATTAACTTCTAATCCGTTTTTTGAATCTCTTTTCTCTATTACAGTTTAACTACTTAGTTTTATTTAATAGAAATAATTTATATGTGAATAAATAACATTTTTAATTTACAGAATAACTAACAGCATCTCTCTCTATATATTGTACCAATCGGAATGAAAGTGAAGATCGAATCTAACCGCAAAAACAATATCTGCACTACAAGGGCGCCATCTAGGCATTTGAGCCTAGAAAAATTTATAAAGTAGGCAGATACGCGCTGTTAAAATTCCACTTTATTTAAATATTCCGATCGTTAGCCCAAGTCACTAGCTCAGCGGAGACACAGAGATAAAAATATATAAATTTTATATCTTAAATATAAAAGAATAAAAGCCACTGCCAGAAATTAACACATAAAAATATTTATTTACGCACATATAAAATAATATTTAAATTTTGAGGAATAAATTTAACGTTTATAATTTTATATTGATCTTTAATTCTAAATTTAAGTAGATTGCAAATGATGAGTTTACTATTTATTTAGAGGGTCGAGTATGAATGGACTACATAGGTCTGCACTTGAAAGGAAAATATTCTCCCCTGATTTAACCTTAGGCAACAAATTTCACAATCAACTGGCGCCAATCCATATGATACATTCATGTATTCAATGTAGCATGATACGACAACACAAAATACTATATTGTCAGGAATGTACATCTGAACAATAAGTAGAAATAGAGAAGACATTGACTCTCCACCAACAGGAATGTGACATCTGTTGGCAAGTAGATCAATAAACTAAAAACTCCATAGGAATGGACTGCGGTCTTCTGCCGACTTACAAACCCATCCATAGGCAAACAGAGGGTGTGTGGCGTATATCTATAATCCTGCCCGTAGCGGACCTCATACTACATCTACTAATTACACAAATATATCCAATCCATTGAACCAATTCAACTACGAAATGAATAACCTAAGATTACCCTCCCTTAATACAACTTTACAAAACTATATAGCCATTCACGCCCGACTTAATTTTAACATTTAAATACGTTGGCACAGATTTGTTTAAAAATGTTGGGTATAGATCGATTACATAGATTCCACGGTCAAAAAACATTTCAAAATAAATATAAACGATCAAAATACAAAATTATTGATACCGACAATCGCAGAGGGAAACTTATAAGTAACCCAATAGTATTCACCATAAGATACTTGCGTTGTCACCAATAACTTAAAAGACATCCGAATAAATACATTTTAGATACTCACCGTAAGGTATCATTATTTATCGAATGTCTATATATTTTGATCAAATATGAAAACCAAAATATAATTAACCGCAAACGAATCCATGCAAGCATCTATAAACAACTTAAATTTCATACATTTAAATAATCTTTACAATAAGGAAAAAAAAATGGAAATGATGTTTATCAATCGGGAAACATATAAAATTAAACATTATTAATTTGATTTAAAAACTTAAAAGTCAGATAGAAGTTCATAAGCTCGAACGAAAGTTCTTAGTTATTTTTTTTTTAAATTTAGAGTTCATGTCAATATAGCTTACAGTATAAGAGTCCAGGTTACTGTTGGCAATTCCCACGGCATCTCCATTGGAAGAAAATGTTCTGGAGGTAGCATTAGCTGGTTCCATTCTGGTATCACAGTCTTTTCATTTTATTTTTTTTTAAACAAACAAAAAAAATGAGAGAGAACGGCAAGTGCGTCTTACCGTTGTCATCAAATCAAGTTGGAAAAACTGAACTGGAACTCAATATTTTTTCTTTTTATAGTCCTCCTATGGATTCCATGAACAAAAACGTCACTGTTCTGTTTTTTCATTATGGTCCGGGCCTTTATTTGCTTCCATTGGTCAAGCTAAAATCTCTTTCTTCTCTTATCTAACTTTTCATCTGACCTTTTAATTAAACAGCTTTTAGATAATTAATAAACAATCATTTCCATTTATAGATTACAGGAATTAATTAATACCTGTTTTTATTTTAACTTACGTTATTTTTTTATTAAAATATTTTTATATTTCAATCTTGTATCTTTTTATTAAAAAAAATACGTTCAAATACTTTTTTTTTTTTGTTTATGAAAAAAATATTTTTAAAGTTTAGCATCTGTGCGAATGTATATACGTTTAACAAACGTTTTAATTTTAGCGTTTAGTTTTTTACTTTTATTTGCGAACTTTTAAGTTTTTATTTTAAATAAATGTAACGACATATCTATGTATCGTTACAATATAGACACACATTTTTATGATTTTGGGAAGGAATCTCAAAGGAAAGTACTAGTTATTGTATTGAAACATCAGCTATTTAGTTATTATATTTTTATTACATGGAAGTTCCCAGAAAGAATACTATATATATAAAGCATAGACATCTTGAAAGTATGTCATTTAAAAGTGGATCGTCCTTTTGGATGCATCAGTCTATCAGTTTACTTTGACTCTTGACCTGGGGCAGTTGTTCTAGGTTAAGTGCTTTCTAATTGAGTTGATTTAAATGGATTACTCAGTCTGTCAGTTTTCTTTGACTCTTGGTCTGGGACAGTTGTTCTAGGTTAAGTGCTTTCTAATTAAGTTGATTTAAATGGATTACTCAGTCTGTCAGTTTTCTTTGACTCTTGGTCTGGGGCAGTTGTTCTAGGTTAAGTGCTTTCTAATTAAGTTGTTTTAACTTGATAATTCCAAACATTTAAGATATCCATCAAAAATATCCCTTAAAAATATAGTATTACAATATATAACCTACAATAGAGGGGTTTATTATATAGTAAGAAAATTGAAAACTTTGCTGTACTTTGATTTTTTACACCTATAAATGTAAACTGCATTACTTTGATATCTATATTAGATCCAGAGTGACAATTAAAAGATGATCCTTATTTTGGATGCATCAGTTTACTTTGACTCTTGGCCTGGGGCAGATGTTCTAGGTTAAAGGCTTTCTAATTAAGTTGATGCAAATGGATAATTCAACACATTCAAGATTTCCATCATAAATGTCCATTAAAAATATTGTATTACAATATATAAAGCACTATCAAGTTGATAACTATACAAGTTAAAAATTGTTGAGGATTTTTCTCCCATCTCCCATCACTAACTGATAAACAACTTGAGAATATTAATTTTCTATACCAAAAACTCCATAAATTGGACTTAAAAAAACATTCTAAAAATTATATTTGAACTTTGCAGATATTTAAAAAATGGGTTTATAATGAGGATGCAAATAGTCTAAGTAAGCAATTCCAAAAAATCAGCAAAATCTTTTTTGATTGATATTTATTTTTAAAACAAAATATTAATCTCCGATAAATCGATAAAATTTTGCTTTAAAATATCAAAATTGCTTTATAATTTTTAGAATATCTCAAAAGATTCGAACTCAGTGTTGGTTCTGATACTGCCTAATCAATGACACAAAGTGTAGTCATCTTATTGGTTGTAGTTTGCTTTGTTAATCTTATGGTTAAATTTATTAACTTCTATTTTTAAAAATAAAACATATATAAATAAAATCAAATTGTATGAATGTATTTTTTTGGTTTTAAATAATTATTGTGTAAAGTAATCAGAAATATTTAATAAAGTATGCAAAAAATTATATTTTGTTATTCCAAAATGTTCTCAAAGTAATCTCACAAATACTCTGGAAACCAGATTATGGAGGCATAACCACATCAAATCTAGACTAAATATACTTTGATTTTTACTGACTGTATGAATATTACTGAACTCTTCAGGTTTTTTCTTTAATTAATAAATCAATATTTGTTGTTAGTTCATGATTTTGGCACTTTTTAAAAGAAGCTGCAGAACAATGGCAATGTCTCTAAAATAAACAGCCAAGTTTCTATTGGATCTCATAAGGGATAAGTTAATTTTTACAGTAAAGTCATGTTATTTTCAAAACATTAAATATATTCTATAAATCATTTTTTGAATTGACAAAAGTAGAACAATTACTAGCGTATTGTAAATTGAGAATCCAAAAGAAAAAGATAAAGTTTATAATGGATTCAAATGAAAAATTCCATGATAAACAATCCATACCACATCTTGATTTTTGTTTTATTAAGTTTCCTATGAACAGTCCCAAGTTCAACTGTCATAAAAATTGGAAACAATTTTTGTGCAATTATGAACCATTGTTTAATATCAGTTTTCATGTCAAAGACCTTAGATTTTCTATCTCTAGTAATGACATTTCCTTTCATTTCATCAAATACAAATGGTATAATGTGAATAAATTTTAGTGGACCATCAACTAATTATCAAGCAATACCATAAACCTGTCCTATTAGCTTAATCAAATGCTGTGACTAAATCAATCAAAACAATATACAGAGGGGGACCAAAATTGTATATTTACTTTTAGGTGTTGCAAATTGAATTGATTTAAAAATATAGTTTATTTAATGCAATGCACTGACCTAAACCAGTTTGTCACCTTTTGAAGTCATCCAGAAATACTTGCAAAGTGATGTGGTTTAATGCTTTTGTCATTTTTCTGTTCCAGTTCTATGTCCACAAAAAAAAAAATGAAGACATTTTTTCATTTGAGAGATTTTTTAAAAAATCACATGATAGAGAATAAAGTCTGATAGATAGGCTGGCCATACTGAAGTTAATTAAAAAGTGTTTTACACTCAAGGCTTTGAGGGGTGACACTGCTGAGGTGGAGTTTGCGCTCTTTTCTTTGCACAAAATGGTATGTTTACCTTTTACCATATCACATAAATGTTACAGAAGTTGCAGATGAAATGTCTGATTATTATAAATTAAACATAAGAAAAAAATGTCATTTGCATAAAAAAATTAGCATTTATTCAAATATTTCAGCTATTATAAAAAATTGACAAATATATGAAACACACTTCAGAAAAAAAGATGTTACATGAAACCTTAATTTCACACAGTGATATCATTTTGCAGATTGATGCAGGAGGGTTCCTGTTAGGAATATGTAACAGCAAAAGTATATACTACAGCAGGTGTGCATACCAAAAAGCAATTCCAGTTATTTTTGGGTCCCCTTATATATGAATCTCTATTTTGTCTCTTTTTTACATTTGCTTGGCAACAAAAATACATTTATAGTGTTTCTTGATTTTCTAAAATCACATTGAGTCTTGGATAACCATTCATCTATGACTGGAAGAAATCTATCTACAAAATTCTTGAAAGTACCTTTGCTATAGTGAATAATAATTATATTTCATAATATTTATTACAGTCTTGTTTATCACAAACTGACTTAAGATTTTTTTTGTTCCAGATAAATAGGTCACAATGACCTAAGAAATAAGTATTAAATGAGCATTTAGGTATTTTTAGTTATAGTGGAAGCATTTCAATACCAATGGGATGAGTGTCAAAACATATTGAAATAGTAGGTAGTATTTAGTATTGGTGGTCTTATATTTCTATGGGAGAAAATTCCATGATCTTCAAAGTAGAAACAAAGAAAATAAAAATAAAAGATTATTTATTAGATCTACATTTTATTCAATTTTATTTACTAGCACAGAGATGATATGTAATTTTATAGAAGAGATTTACACAGTAACACATGCACTGTAATGTTGTTATAATAGATCAACTGTCTTTTGTTGACTACTGAGAATATTCTCAACCTAAAGCACAAGATAGAGACTTTTGAAAAGACAAAAGTGGTTATCTTATCTTTTGAACCTAAATTTACTTTCATAGCCAATCTAAAATGCCTTAGTTTGAGAGTGTGAAGGTGTTTTTTTTATTCGTTTTAGGTCTATTAATTTCTTTCAGTATATTAAATAAAACTCAACACTACATAATTCTTAACATAATATTAACACGTAATAAATTGAAAAATTTCATGAATGTTAATATATGAATAAAGTAACATCTTCACACCCTCAAACTGTGACACTTTAGATTGGCCTATATAATTAAATTTAGGTTCAAAAGATGTCAGCTGCTCTTACTTGTGCTTTGGGTTTGAGAGTATCCTCACTACTCAGTAAGACATCAGTGAACTATTATGACAACATTACAGTGCATGTGTTTGGGTGTAAATCTCTTATGTTTAAATTCGATCTGCATTTTGTAGCTAAATAATTTATAGAACATAATATTTCAGAGATTGTGGGAAATATAATTTATATCAAATAAGAGCAGAAAAAGTATGATATTTAACAAACATTACTATAATATTTAATAGCTTGAAAAAAAAAGAAGAAAAGTCTAATAGTAATTAACAGCATTTAGCAGCTTTAAATAACTTGATCAAATTAATAGTATAGATGAAGATGAAAACCTTACATTAAAATTAATTCTAGAATTAAACATAGATATAGATTGTAAAAGACTTAGAAAGAGACCACATGTGAGATGGATGAATGAAATAAGGAAGTGCACTGGGGTAATGTGGAGAAGACAGACTAGAGATTGGAAAAAATGGATTGAACTTGCGACCTTCAGCTTGCAATGGATTAACACTAGTTAAAAATGATGATGATGAAGATAATATTTCTAAGCAAATACAACTAATATATTAAGTGAAAATATGCTTAAGGGCATAAAAGAAAAGGTTTTCATGACATGCATTTGACTAGTTAATAAAAGAGAAAAACACATACTGAAGACCATATTAAAAAGCATGAAAAGGTTAACCTTGAGATTGTTTAGGAAGATGTGAAACCAAAATATGTTGGTGTAATATCATTCAGCTTTTACTAATACCATTAAAAGAATTGGGAGATTGAAATAAAAGTGGTTGGATATACTTTTAGAATATATATAATCTAAAGGTTTATTTTTAGAAGTTAATAAAGAATTTGAGCACTGGAAGGGATATTAATTTGAGCACTGGAAGGGATATAGTTGGGATATGATTCATAGATTTTGAGATCCAGTGTCTGATATGGTATCACTGCCCTAATGACTACATATGGTATAAATTAAAATGTATGTAAAGGTAAGGTTGTAAACTACATCATAAAAAAGATCATGTGACAAGAAAGTTTGCTGGAGTGATGCTAAGATGAGAAGCCATGGATAGGGAAATTTTCATTTTAAAGTAAATCAGTAAAAAAGCCCATTTCAAATGATGATTCAACATGTTCTGATTTAGTAGTTAAATAATCATTATTTTGAGCTCTTTTTGGTGATATGGTGGCACTGCTATCACTTTTGGCTTCTCTTTGTTATTTTAAGGTTATCTATAATATTAGATAAATCAATACTAGTATATTGTAAATTCCGAACCTTAAGATGTAATTAAAGGGGCTTTGAACTCAGACTTTCAAGATTTCTTCATCTATCCACTCCATCTTATATAACCAATACACATGAACATTCACATGCAAAAAAGATAAATGTATATGTATTTCATGCTGAACCAACACTCATCAGTTGGTCCAGATCATCACCTTACACATATATCTAATCAGTGCTCAGCTTTATATCAAGATAGAAAATCTTCAAACTTTAAGGGATAGACTTCAATCTTCTCCACCTTTCAACTCTTCAGTTATCCATACTACATCATCTATATTATATCATTAGATTTTCCAACAGTATGGATGACCTATTTAAGTTAGATAGCTGGATTTGAAGATAGATGGATGTCTGAAAAATTTCAGATTTTCTACTTAATTGTTAAACATTAGATAAAGTGCTGGGCTTGATCTGATATCTAATGATTCAATATCCTAGCACCTTACTGAAGAAAGCCAAAAGCTAGAAACTGATCTGAGGCTAGGGATCTTCTATGAAAAGCTTGTTAAGTGCTAGTGGCACACCTATTATATAACATTTTTAATATTTTAATAATAGAAAATTTCTATTTTGAATTTTATGACATATTATCATTAATTAACAATGTAAATATAGGGGATTTGAACTCAGACTTTCAAACACCTTTCAACTATGCACACTATCTCATATCACTGATACACATAATCACACACATGTAGAAAAGATCAATAATCATCAATATATGTATTTCATGCTGAATCAGCACCCATCAGTTGGTCCAGATTACCATCTTTCACACACATAGATATATGTAATCAGAGCTCAGTTTTATATTAAGATAGCAAATCTTCATACTTTATAGACAGGCTTCAATCTATTCCAATCTCGAACTCTTCAGCCATCCTTACCACTGAAAATCTGATGATGGAAAGCCCAAATTTCATGCCAATATTGTTGTCACCCTGACCCTGAAATGGATATGGTCCTGTACATGAGGGGTCAGAGTGACTTGAGGTCAACATGGGCATGACAACAATATCAGCATGAAATTTGGGCTTTCCATCATCAGATTTTCTATGGTATGGATGGCTGAACAGTTGGAGTACATTGAAGCCTGTCCATTAAAGTATGAAGAAACTGAGCACTGATTATTTCCATGTGTGAGAGATGATAATCTGGACCAACTGATGAGTGCTGATTCAGCACGAAATACATATATCGGTGATTATTGATCTTTTCTACGTGTGTGATCACGTGTATCAGTGATATGAGATAGGGTGGATATTTGAAAGATGCTTGGAAGTCTAATTTCAAATCCCCTATATTTACAATTAGGCTCCAAGTATAGGAAGAGTACCTGTATTTCAAATATTCTTTAACAATGTCTAATTTAAAATTATTTTCTACTTTAAAAATTGAATTGAAAGAAAAAATGTTCACTTCAATAAGTTTTATGAGTGGACACAATTACATCCAATACACAAAGTTATATTGGTATATTACTGAAAAGCTAAAATTAATAACTGAGGTGAAACTATAAGTTTATTATTAGTAAGCTTCTATTTTATGGACTTAGCGCTTTCGGGGCCTTTACGGCTCCATAATCATAGTACTTTTTACAGGCTGTTGATTCTATGCAAATGCATGCAAATTACAACATCCACCTTTTCGAGACCGCGAAGCATGTGTCTTTTCTGTTGATTGACATGGCATCGCTGGTGATGTAACATGCCTCTTTGATCTTCCTCTTGACATCGTTCCTCTCTGTGCATACGATGTCATACGATGTCGGCTTTAGATGGCTCAAATCTATGGCTTTGCTCCTGCTGATGATCAGCAAATACTGAGCTGCTCTCTCCTTTAGATAGTTAAGAACTCCATTTAGTAATTTATTTTCATATTTTGTAAAATTTAAACATTAACTTTTAGAATTTATACTATTTGAAAGCTTACCTTTGTAATAAATTATGTAAACATTATCAATAGAAAACAAGAGTTTAATTGTAAAAATAAAAAGTTGCAAATATGGACAAAACTCACAGTAAGGTCTTTCAAATAAGAAGGAAGGAGTTGGATTCTGAACAACCTAATAAATGGAAACAAATCAGATATATACAATAATGCTCCACACCCATAACTATTTGGTTTGAATTCATGTTGATAACTGAAATTGTAGATAATAGCAAACTTTATATATTGTACATGCTTAACATATATACATTCCCTCATAACACAATTTAATTTTTAAAATGTTTAAAACATTTTTTTTGGTCAAGCATTCAGCTGCTTTACAAGCAGTTGTCCCGGGTTTGCGAATTCGCTTCCCAGCTGATGCTATGACACATGGGGGAAAAAAAGAACATTTTTAGGCGCTATAAAATTATTTAAAAAAATAAGACAATCATAAAAAAATAGTCATAGTAATAAATCTAAAAATAGAGCAACCATATGACAGCATAAAAAATTAAAAGACAGTTGACTGAGAGATATTCATGCTAGTGATAACAGGTAGAGGAAGACACATGTGCAAATAGAGTTTTAGGTGAGAATATTGAAAAGAATAAAAGGAATAAAAAAATTAAAATTAGTAAAAGTGTAAAAGAAAGGAAAGAAGCATATAGAGAATATAAGAGTGCTATTAAGAATAAGGAAAGTGAAAAAGATATTAATGCTAAATGGGAAAAGTACTTAGAAAAGAAGAAGTTGGCTAAAATAGATATTTATATAGAGAGAATGAAATTGAATAGTAAATTGTTGGAGGATATTAATAAAAGTAGAAGAGATGGAAGTAAAAAATTTTGGAATTATATTAAAAGAACAAATGTAGGGGAGAGAGAGTTAGTATTACTAAATGATGAGGGAATTGAGTGTAGTTCTAGAGAAGATTTAGAGAGAATCTTAAATAGTTATGTAATGAATATAGAAAAGATGTTAGATGTGAATGATAGAATGTTAGAAAATATGAAAGAATATAGTAATAGGAATATTAGCTTTTCAGAAAATGAACTAAATGAGGTAGAGAAGAAATTGAAAAGTGGGAAGGCAAGAGGTTTAGATGGATGGGCAGCAGAGATGGTAATGAATTTAGGATATAGAGCAAAAGTAAAGTTATTATCCTGTTTTAATAAAATGGCACAGAATAGAGTTTTCCCAAGTAGTTGGAGTAATACAAGAGTAAGGTTATTATTTAAAGGAAAGGGTAAGGATCATAGAAAGTTGAATAATTATAGACCGATAGCGGTAACATCAGTTTTATATAAAGTTTTCTCATATATGGTGGCTAGTAAAGTTGTAAAATGGATGGAAGGGAATAATGTAGTGGGTGAAATGCAAGGAGGTTTTAGATTAGATAGGCGTATAGGAGATAGTTTATTTGTAGTTACACAACTTATGGATATGAGTAGGAATGCAGATAAACAGTTATATATGAGTTTTATAGATATAGAGAAGGCATATGATAGAGTAAATAGAAATAGATTATGGATAAGTTTAGCAAATTTGGGAATGGATGAAGCTTTAATAGATATTATTAAGAAATTATATGAAAATAATTATTATATATATCAATTAGAGAATATAGAATCAATTAAAGTTAAAAATGGTGTGGGACTAAGGCAAGGATGCCCTATGTCACCTATTTTGTTTGTGTTGTATTTGAGTGAAATGGAAAGAGCAATAGAAAGATTAGGAAGAGGGATAGAGATACCGTTAATAGGTAGTAAGGGAGTATATATTTTGTCAGGTCTTTTTTTTGCGGATGATATATTTTTGTGTGCAGAAAAAAGAGAAGATATGGAAGTTATGTTGAGGACATGTGCAAGGGTGGGTAAAGAGATGGGGATTAAATTTAGTGAAGAAAAATCAAATATAATGATGGTTAATACTGAGGAAAGAGAAGATGTAGAATTTTTATTGGGAGATATTAAGTTAAGTGTGGTGAATAGATATAGTTATTTGGGAATTATTTTAAGTAATCAGAAAAATTATTTGGATGAATGGGAGAAAAAATTGATAAATGAAGCAAAGAAAAGAAAGGGATTGATAAAGAAATTAACAGTATTTTCATATAATAAATATGATGTAGCTAGAATTATATGGAAAGGAGTTTCAGTAGCAGGGTTAACATATGGTAATGATGCATTATATGTTAGTAAAAAGATATTAGATTATTTAGAAAAAGCTCAAAGGGAAGTAGGAAGACATGCATTGGATGCAGAAGTATGGACAGCAAGGGAGGCAATTCAAGGAGAAATGGGATGGTCAAGTTTTCATATGAGAGATGCAAAAAGTAAAATGAAAATGTTTGGTAGATTGCAGTTCATGGATAATAAAAGAATAGCTAAAATAGTATTTAATTGGGTTATGAGTAAAGGGCAGGTAACAAGATGGGTGAGAAAGGTAATGCAGTATGCAAAAGATTTGGATAAAGAATTTATATCAGTATATTTGTACAAAAGATGGGATGATTGTGTTAAGAGGATTATTGAGTGTTATAGTAGTAAGGAATGGGATAAAAGAATACATTTATTAATAAAGACTAGGGAGTTAGAGAGATGGAGAAATAGTATGGAGAGTAAAAAGAGTTTAAATATATATAGAAATAAACAGAATATTAGGTGTGAGTTAATATATGGTAATAGTAAGGAAAGTAGTTTATTGTTTAAGGCTCGAACGGGATCTTTAGCTACAAAAGAATATACATGTAAATGGAAAAATATGGGTGATTTATTTTGTAAATTATGTAAGGAAGGAATTGAAAATATTAGGCATTTGTTAATTGAATGTAAATGTTTGAAAACAGAAAGGGTACATATAATGAAGTTGTGGAAAAATAAATATGAAAAGAGTGATTATACAGAAAGTGAATTATTAGTTTTTTTGCTGGGTTTGGGAAAAGATAAGGGGGATTTAGAAATAAAGATTATAGAGTTGACAAAGATTATGTTGTGGAAATGGGATAGAGCAGATTATGGGTAAATTTAGAGTGGGGAATGTAAAAGAAAGTGGCTAACAGGTTTATCTGGGCATAATTGCTGAGATATTCTTGACTTCGTTTAAGGAGAAGCCATAATACATCACATCACATCACATTATTAGAATTTTATTCTTTAGTATTTGTTAAACTATAGACGAATACTGACTTCATGGATATAAAGAAAATATTATTTTCAAAAACAAAATTATTACTAAGTGGAAGTATAAATACATTTTGTGAATTGTTTGATATTGATATAAACAAACAATTCATAAGTAAATATGAAAAAAAAAGAGATTACTTTTATTTCTTTTGAGGAAAAAATTGTTAAAAATAAATAAATAAGTAAAACGTGAAAAAGAAAAATTGTAATTGTTTAAAATTTAAATAAAATTAAATAAATCCCAAGAAATTTGAATAAAAGAGTTTTTTTTCCTTTTGTATTTTCTTTTAAAAATATATTTAATTATTCAAATTTATTTACAGAAGTAATCTAACTATACTCAGAATATTTCAAAATAGTTTCTGATTAACAAACCAAAACGATGAAAGAAAATATATACGTTGTATTTTTATATTGGACTATTTCCATCATCTAATGAGTATTGAATGTCTTTAAAAAAAATTAACTTTATTTAAATATTCCAAAGACACTGAACAGTTAATAATAGCGCAGAGGTTAGTATATACACAGCGTTTTGAGAGGTGTTATTCCCCTCTTCAGATGTTGCTAGCGTGATCAGTGACAGTACTAGCATGGGATTCGAACCTGAACCCTTAGAATATTTAATATTGAATTTTAAGGTAAAAGAGTTATTATTCTCCTCCCTTCTTCAGGTCTTGCTGATCTGAACAGTGGGAGTATTAGCATCAGAATCAAGCCTGGATCCTTAAATTCGTTAGTATTGAATTTTAAGGTAACACTTTAACTAACTGAGCCATGTTGCTAAAGGCTACAGTCGGTAAAAATTTCGTATGCTTATCTATGAGGATCCTTCTGATTTCTCCATTTTTTCATAAGAGCAAAGTTGATTAGTAGGTTCCATACACTGTGTATCATCAAACTAGATTGACTTATGCGATTGTTTGCTATTGTCATGTGAGCATCTTCTTTAAATTTTCTTCTATGTACCTATTCTTCTCTATACAATATTTTTGTATCTTCCCAATTAAACATATGTTCATTGATACATATGTAATCTGCTACCTTAGATATATGCTTTTTTTCTTCTAATTATCAGTTTGTGTTCTTGCAAGTGCTTTTCAATCGGACAATGGGTCTTACCAATATATGTTCTTCCACATTCACATGGTATTTCACAGATGCAGTTTTTCTTTTCAGTATTTCAAGTTTAGGTTACATAGATGTTAAAATTCCTCATAGTGTGATATGGCTCTGGAAAGCTGTTAAGGTAGTATACTGATTGCAGATTTTTCTTAATTTGTCTGCTATTTTTGGAATGTATGGGTACCCTAAAGTACCAATAGTTGTTTTTCTTTTGATGGTTCTTTTTGTTATCTATTTAAGGTTTTTTAAATAACAGCTGATGGATAATAATTTTTCATAAAAGTTTGTTCTATATGGATCTTTTTTTCCCAAATAGCTAGTTTCTGAACAAACTTTTTTTGCTCGGTCCCACAGTGAAAGTATAACTCCAAGTTTTTGTTTCTAATGTGACTGGATGTATAAGCTAGGTATTTTCCTGTATCTGTGGGTTTTTGGTAAATTGTAGTTTTGATTTTGCCATGAATATCTAAGAATGCAAATTTTTATTTTTGTTCTGATTCTATTGTGAAATTTAATTGAAAGTGATATGCTGTTGAGGTGTTTCCAGAAAGTGTGTATAAGTGTTTCACCATGTAACCATACAACAAATGTTATATCAACATAATGAAGCCAAACTTTAGGTAAATATGGAGTAGTTTTTATGGCTGTGGTTTCAAGTTCTTCCATATCAATATTGCTAATCAAGGATGCCAATGGTCAGCCCATAGCCATTCCTTGATTTTTTGGAAGAATTCAGTGTTATATTGAAAGTAGATTGTTTTTATGCAGAATTTTAATAATTCCATTATACTATCAATAGGAAGAGCTGTTCTGCTTTGTAAGCCATTATCATCATTTAATCTTTTCTTTACAATAGATAGTGCTTCTTCACATAGAATATTTGTAAATAAACTTGGAAACATATCAACAACATATCACCTTCAATTAAATTCATAATAGAGTCAGAACAGGAACAAAAACTGGCATTCTTAGATGTTCTTGTGACAAGACTTCCTCATGGCAAAATCAAAACTACAGTTTACTAAAAATCCACACTTACATGAAAATACATAGCCTATACATCCAATCACACTAGAAACAAAATATGGAGTTATACTATCACTAAGGAACAGAGCAAATAAAGTTTGTTCCAAAACCAGCAATTTGTAAAAAGATATATATATATATATATAAAACAAACTCTTATGAAAAATCATTACCCATCAGCTATTATTAAGAAAACCTTAAATAGATAACAAAAAAAACCATCAAAAGAAAAAAATATATTATTGGTACTGTAGTGTACCCATACATTCCAAAAAAAAAAAGCAGACAAATTTAGGAAAATCTGCAATCAATATAATATTATGACAGCTTTCCAGAGCCATACCACACTATGAGGAATACTAACATCTACAAAGCATAAACTTGAAATGCTGAAAAGAAAAAAACTGTGTCTATGAATTACCATGTGAATGTGTAAGAACATATATTGTTGAGACCACTTGTCCCATTGAAAAGCACTTGCAAAAACACAAACTGATGATTGGAAGAGAGAATACACGTATCTAAGGTAGCAGACCATATATGTACCAATGAACATCTGTTTAAGTGGGAAAATACAAAAATATTGGATAAAGAAGAAAAGGTACAAAGAAGAAAATTTAAAAAAGCTGCTCACATGACAATGGAAAACAATCCCATAAGTCAACCTAGTGTGTGACTATACATAATATATAAAAACCACTAATCAATTTGCCCTTAGGAAAAAGTGGAGAAATCAGGAGATGAAACTCATAGATAAGTATATGAAACTTTGGCAGGATGGCTCAGTTGATTAGAGCATTACCTTAAAATTCAATACTCAGATTAAAAATCTAAGGGCCCAGGTTCGAATCCCATGCTAGTACTGTCACTGGTCAGGCCAGAAACACCTGCCTGAAGATGAGGGGAGAATAATACCTCTTGAAACATTGTGCATATACTAACCTGTTTGGTGTGCTATTATTAACAGTACAATGTATTTGAAATATTTAAATAAAGTTAAATTTTTCTAAAGACATTCAATCGATGATGGAAATAGTCCAATATAAAAATATAACTAAGACACCATCATCACAACCCTTCCAAGAAAATATATACGTTTCTTTTGTAACCACATTTTATTAGCAGTTTTACAGGACAGATTCAAAGGATATTTGTTTCTGCTTGGGTTCACTAATTATGAAATTAATTATAATTGAAGACATTAGAAATTTAAATAAAGATGCAGAAGTAATGATACATTTGATAAATTTTAAAAGCTTAACCAATTTTCAATTTTAAGAACACCCACAAACATATGTATACATTATCATTTAAGTAAAAGACAGACAATGAATAATCGGCTAATCCACCCACCCCTTTCACGGCTTTTCTGATTTTATCACATTAAGCTACTTTGGTCATATTGGAACAAAAAAGTATAGAAAATATCTGAAAACAATTTTTGTCGATGTTGATATTTATAACATTATTTTTCAATGCAACATATATACTCATCCATCAATTTATCTTGGCATTTATGATCCATCAATCTCTACCTATCCACCAACTTATCTATCTATCTATCTATCTATCTATCTATCTATCTATCTATCTATCTATCTATCTATCTATCTATCTATCTATCTATCTATCTATCTATCTATCTATCTATCCATCCATCCATCCATCCATCCATGCACCTGTCTATCTATCTATCTATCTATCTATCTATCTATCTATCTATCTGTCTGTCTGTCTGTCTATCTCTCTATCTGTCTGTCTGTCCATCTGTCTGTGTCTGTCTGTCTGTCTGTCTATCTATCTATCTATCTATCTATCTATCTATCTATCTATCTATCTATCTATCTATCTATCTATCTATCTATCTATCTATCTATCTATCTATCTATCTATATATCTATCTACCTTCCTCCCTCCTACCTATCTACCTACCTTTTTATATCTGAATGCCTACTAATACATATGTAAGTGTGTTAGGAGAGTTGATGATATATTGATTATACTCACCACATTTGTAACCTGGAATTTTAACTTATATCAAATAAATTAGACTTAATTTTTTTTTCAGAAGCTGGCCATAATATCCCAATCTAATAGTGGTTAGTAAAAAGATATCTAGCTATTCCTTTTTAATTATGAAAACTTCTCAAATTCTCAGTATCTAGCATTTAGTCAAATGTGATGAATAATATTTTCATCTTGATTGTTTTTCAATGAGGGATTAATAAAAACAGTTTTTCTCTATGGCAGGCTATGTAAAAATATTTTTACTTTTTCATCTCCATCCACCTTCCTCTCTCTCTCTATGTATATTATAGCTTAACAAATTCAGAAGACCATCCACAATTCATTGTTATTTTTAAGATAACTTCTATGCATACAAGATGAATTTCAATTCTTTATCCTGGCCTAAAGTCGTCAGATAGACAAGGGGTGTTGTCACATGACTCTAACAGATTAAAAAGATTATCGCTACAAGTTTTATATAAACATCATTAAATAGGCAAAGATAAACTGCGGAATTAAGATTATTAAATAATCATTTTAGCAACCTTTTAAACAAACTCCCATTCAATACTTTAGATATAATGGAAGCATAAATTTGCCAATAGCTAACTGATTTCCAAATGTAATTCACACCATAATAGCTGAAGCTTAATAAACCATTAGAACAATCACAAACTGTTGTGTGGACAATCTCTATAGATAAATTATGGAGTCCACATTTACCCTGGTCTAACATACTAATATTAACAAAAAATGCTGACACTGAAGACAAACTGAGTTCTTTATTTGCTTGGAAGTTTTAAGTAGATCCAATATAAAAAATCATTTCTAAATCTTTCTAAACAGATAAAAATCACAATCTGTTTTAGATGTTGGCAGCTTTAAATCACTCTAAAACTGGTAATTTGTACGTTATTGTAGCGAGTTTATGGTCATTTTAAAGAGGAAAACATATTGTATGATGTTGCCATTGCTAGAATTATTTTACAAGTAAAAAATCAATAATATTTAAATTTAAAGCTATAACAATGATAGAAAGTAGTCTTTCCAAGGCACTGATTGGTTGTTTGTCATTTTCAACAAAAGGGAGTGCTTAACAACAATTTTGATAGGTCTAAGTTCTTTGTTTTGATTTTCAAAATTAAAATGTATATTTTAGAGTATTTTTTAGTATATACAAGTGCTTTAAAATGCTGGGTAAAGAAGCTGTTAATGGCAAACAATCCTAATACTTTTTTACATATTATAAATTATTTTCATAAAATATACAGAAAATATAATTATTTTAGAGAAATAGTTAAGATTTTAGTAAAAATTATTTACTTTTACACAAAAGTAAATTGAGAAAGAAATTAATGACATAGGTCACATTTTCATATACATTATGAAACATTCATTTTAAGTTTTGTGTTATAGATTATTTTATCAATTATAAATAGAAATTTATTTTTGATAAAACTTTTGTTTGCTTTAATATGACAAATTATTAATTTGCTTTTTATAAATGAAACTAAAATGAATATAATATTAAAATACAAATATATTGTCACTGCTGATTCTGTAATTGACCAATCAAAAGTTTAGAACTTTAATTGATGCAGCCAATAGGCCTTTTGACCACTGAAAATGTTACTTATATTTATTATTTTGATTGTTATTACAATAGCTTTTAGTTAATTAATGGATCTTTTATTTGTATTATATATATAACCAAAATTTTTATATGTATAGTATGCACATATAAATTAAGATTATAGTAGAAATAAAATGTAAAAAATAGTATAATTATTAATATTAAATTAAGGGACACATTTATATAAATTTTAATGAGAGTGTGTTAATTTATTTTAATAAGAAAAAAATCTTACAGTAATATATTTTAAAAAGAAATTGAATAATGAAATGTCTGACTTTGTCACAATTAAATATGCTCTGAGCGATGTATTTTTTCAATAACATTTTTTATAGAAATATAATTGACTAGTTTCTTCATCAAGAAGTGATCATCTCTCTAATTGTTTTGATGTTTAAAATTACTATCAACTTTCAGTATGTAAAATTTTATAAACTTTTATTTGTACACTTAGAAAACATTTTATTATACAAAATACTTCACAACAAATTCAGGAAGGCTATTAAAATAAAATAAATCTGCTTTCATCATAAACCAAAGAAATTTTATTAATAGACTTGATCATACACAGGACTCTGAGATGAAAAAAATGACTGCCAGCATTGTAAAATTTTACAAACTTTAATGTTTCTTTAATATGATTATGTGTAGTGCTCAGGATGGAAAAACATCTGCTCGTGCATTGGGAAATGTTTAAATTTAGATATTTTAATGTTTTTTTTTAAATATTTGTTTATAAATTCTTTTGCATAGTGTATAATTGAAGTTGTATATGTTTATTGAGTGTAGTTAATGGCACCATTGTACTATAATTATATCTAATCATACATGATTCACAATTTAATTATCATCATCATCATTGTCAACCATTATCAATCCATTCCAGGATGAAGGTCTCTTCAAGTTCAATCCATCTTCACCCCTGCACAGTTTCTTATTTCATTCATCCATCTCACATGTTGTCTCTTTCTGGGCCTTTTACAATCACTTGGAATCCAGTTTAAGATTTCAATTGTCCATCTATTATCATCTCTTCTAAAAATATGTCCAGCCCAACTCCATTTCAGTCTTTTAATTCTTTCAACAATGTCAGTAATACCTGTTTGTTCTCTTACCCATATATTGTGTTCTAGATACCTTCTTGTTACTCCTAACATGCATCTCTACATACCTCTTTTAATAGTCTAAAGTCTCTGAATTGCTCTTCTATTAAGTGTCCAAGTCTCAGATCCATAAGTAAGAACTGATGAAACACATTTATTAAAAACCTTCCTTTTCAAACACATAGGCATATTTCCTTTTAGTATTAAGTTATTTAATTATGTCTAAGCATATATAATTCATATTTTAATTGTAATTAAAATATGTATTTTTAAAAGTCTTTTTTCCTGCCCTAACTGCAATATTTATGCTGATCTTATAAACATGAAACAAGAAAAGGTATAGTCATATTAGTTCATATTAATCACTGTGCTTATTTCTGACTTAGTCTCAGTCAGATTCATTGTGATCAACTATTCTGAAATTTATAAAACAACTTTGAAAGATTTACAAGCTTATTACACATTATGTAAATTAGATATTTACATATTCCACTTTTCTGATAATGGTATGCTCGATTATTTTCTATTAATTGCACTGGGGTTCTTAGCAGTTGCCCAAACTTTCTTACATTTATATTTTCTGTCATCTCTTTCTAGGAAAAATGTTTTTACATTAGTGAGATTGAAGGCATGACCAGCTGTGCACTCATGTTATAAAAATAATGATCTGTATCCAGTGCTCTTTTTTGCTCTGCTGAATAATTATGAATAATATAAACTAATATGACTATACCATTTCTTATTTTATGTTTATGAAGTGAACATAAAAATTATACTTAATATATTATTTTCATGTGATCACAAGTATTTAAATATATTGTAGCTCTGAAGAAGATCTCTAGGCATTGTAAAAACAATATTGCATTGAATAAAGAATAAATGAAAAGAGTTATTTATTATATACTAACATGATGACAACATTTTTAGTTATTGACTACCAGACTATAAACTTAAAACTGATTGTCATCTTTGAAAATAGAAATTATAATTTTATATCGAAACCTTATATAACATTTGAGCTAATATCTTGGATTTTTAAATCCTAAGTTTTGATCATCAAACTGTAAAGGCCTTACTCTAAGCCACAGCTGCATTAAAAGCCAAAAATCAGTTTGGAAGACAAAAATTTCAAAAGCCCTCTTTCCCCAGTTTCAAATTTTGACATTTGTATTCTCATTTATTTTCATTAAAAATTTTACTTGAGTAAGGCAAATTAATAAACTTGCATATTTAAAATTCCTTCTTTTTATTTCTGCATTTTCAAATTTATATCATTATTCCCTTCAGGTCCATTTTGAATGTTTCTTTGTGACCATTAGTTAGTATTGCAAGAAGAACTGGTTTAATTCTTTCAGTATCAACCTGACCCCAAATTTTTGAATTAGATTCTAGTGATGAAATTTTTTACTATGACTCTATGTTTGATATTTTTTATGTGTAATTCTAAATCTTTTTTACATATAAAATCAGCAATAAATCAGTAATAGTTCAGCGATCAAAATATAAAGTAAGCAATCAAAATATTCAATTCTTATAAAATGTTAAAAATGGTGGATTCAACACGGTAAAAAATGCCTCTCATTTGGTCAACGCAAGCAGGGAAAAGACAGATATTTACCCAGAATTCACCCAAGTATTGAAAATCTCGAAGGTGACACCTTGACCACTCCTATCGATTAGTCATGCCAATGTTTCAGTTGCCGTGACAATGTTTTAGTTCTTCATCGATGATATCTACCACTGGGTTGTGTAGTACATCATAGCTTAGTTAATACTAAAGTACCAAAAATTTATTTATAGGCTATATTATAAATATTTAAACCTTCTAATAATTAAAATTCTAAAATATAAAAAATTAATATGTTAAAATTGTGAAAATAAATATCTAATTAAAGGACTTACCAATAACAAAGGCAAACATTGTTATTGGCTTCATGATATCTATTCAAAAAAGTTAGAAGAATAAAACAATAAAATGTTTTCAAAGACACTCCCCCTAGTGACAGTTTTTGTTTTAATAATGTCTTTTCCAAAAATGTTGCATCATAATTATTAACAATTACTGAAAATCACATGATGTGTGGCATTTACCCACAAGGGAAATGAATATAAAGCATCAGCCAATCACAAATTGCCACCTTCTTCATAGCTTTGTCAGAACAATAGAGTGTGCTGCCAATCATAGGCAGGGATCCATAAAGGTCTATATACTGGTGACATTTCTTGGAATTTTTTTTAAAATTAATTCACTGAAAATGGAAGCTTCTTAGAATAAATCGCTGCAGCCTGTCAACATCATAATTGAACATGTGCAACACTATAAAACAATATAGAAAAGTAGCAATCACAGTGCTATCATGCTGCCTAAAACATCAAATATGGGTAGTGCTATCACAGCTTATGTTTGTGAAACAGTTAAATGAAATTAATTAAGCCGAGTATATTTTTGATGTGTGTGTTATAATCATTGTTACTTTGTTGAAAATCTAAAAGATTCATTTTTTGCTAATTTGAATACAGTTAGATTATTGGTCCTTACATATTCATTTTGTGTGATAACCATGCATCTTTAACCTTATATTTTCTATTGTTGTTTTCCTCACCTATTATTTTGATACTAAGATCAAACTTGTCCATATTATTTTTTATAATTGTATGTATTAATTGAATCAGTCATTGCTTTTTTGTACATCGGGGTATGTTAATTTTGTTTTCAGATCAGTTTTCGATTCCCTGTAGAATGTAATGGCAAACCATTTGGCAGTATCTTACTGCATACACAATGTTAGGCCAATCCAATGTGTTTATATTCTTTATATTATTAATTACTGCTTAAATTGATGGGTGTTCTAAATCCCATGTTAAATTTATTAATGCAGACTTTTACAATTTTATTTTCAAAGTATGGTAAATATATATATATACATCATGATAGAATGCAACAACACCAAAATATGTAACACTTGAAGTGATTGAACTCCAAGCATCGATTATACAAGACCAATGACCTCTTGTTGTTTAAATTCTATCAACTTCTGTAGACAAAAAATGACCCCTTGTCACTGAAAATGTGTGGTTGCTTTAGCTATTTGAATTCTTTTGATAATCTCTAGTGGGAAGTTGAATTAAATTTACAACTTTTCATTTGATCAAATTCACCTTTATTTTTTATTATATTTTTAGAAATTTTAAATTATTTGTTAGAAATATATGTTTACAAATAAAAATTATTCTTAAAATATTATTTCAACTTTGCAAATATAGAAAAAAAAATTAAATTGAAATGCATAATAAGATTTATAAAGAACAATTCTTTTTTTTCTTATTGGATGATTACTGCATTGCTGATAAAAATATTTAACTAAAAAAATCTAAATTATATAAACTTAATTTAACATATTTTGGTATGCAATATCTTGAGGAAATGTAATATGGAAAATGATTATAAAATCTGAATAAAGTTTACAATTTTTGTCTAGTGAACTCTTAACTAAGATAATATGAGGAGTATGCTAATAGCTCTAAACAAGCTTTTACAATAAATACCATAAGAGAAAGAATTTAAAATCTCTAAAATTATGCCTATCCCCAAACTGGTTTCGAGCTAATGTCTCCCTTCACTGAGGTGCAAGGACATTCAGTCACTAGATCTAAAATACAAACTCAAGCCCAGCATTTATCTAATACTTAACTATTAAGTATGACTTTAAAAGTTTTTGGTGATGTTATATTGCAAAGGTTCTTAATATATCTGAATTTAGTTCAGTACCATATGACTATTTAAATTAGATAGCTGGATTTGAGCATCTATATGTCTAAAAATTTCAGATTTTCTACATAATAGTTAAGTATTAGATAGCTGCTGGGCTTGAGTTGGTATTTTAGATCTAGTGTCTGAATATCATAGTACCTCACTGAGGAAAGCCATTAGCCCAAAAACAGTTTGGGGATAGGGATAATTCTAGATAGAAATTTTAAATGCTTTCTCTTGCATTTTTGCAAAAGCTTGTTTAGAGCTATTAGTATGCTCATTATATTACTTTTGTAATACAAGCTTATTAAGTCATGTGATGTATGACTTAATTTTCCTTACTAAGTAATATATTAAGAATATCTCATATACATTTTTGCATATAATTATTTTCCATAAACTTAGTTTGTAAAGCTCAAACAAATTATTATCCAGAATGCCTCAAGTTAACAAAATTTTATTTAAAATTTAAAATTCTATTTATAATTTTTTTTTAACAAATGACAAAAAATCATCTGTGATGATGATGAAGGGTTTCTTGAAGCAGCCAATTACATGTTATCATCATATTTTATTGATTTTTGTTGGATTGTCTTCTTCTAAAAGTAAATATTTTCAAATGAAATCTGTATCTAAACACATAATTTTTCTAAAAAAATAAATATTACACAAATAATTTGTGAAAAATGATCACAAATACATAAACAAATTAAAAAATATATGTTTTTATTTTCAAATATAAACAAAAAATAAATACACTCCAAAGTTTTGCAAATGCTTTTGTGCAGAGAAAAAATAGAAACTATCAATCAGCTACATTATAGGCTGATTATTGGCTTACTTGAAAAAAAAAAAAAAAATTCTACAACACTGACATCTTGAGGATTTTTCAAAAATTAATAAATCAAAGTTGTTTTAGTTTGAGTTTTTACTGTCAAATGAATGCAAATATAGAAAAAAAAAAAGATAACCATGAAAGAATGATTTTAAACAGGAGCACAACAAAAAACACAGAAGTAAATATTATATCAATTGAGATAATGAGAGTAACTTCATTTGAGTTGGATAAAATTTAAATTCACATTATTCCAGAATCAGTTTCTTCTCTCTCAAACCTTCATACAAATAATCAAATGACTAATTTACAGACCACAGAAAATAAATACTTGGATCCCAAAGTTTAGATGATCATTAGCAGTCTTAATTCTATCAACTTCTGTAGACAAAAAATAAATCTCTCTGTCTGAATTTCTAAGTTATTATATGAATAGTTGACTAGACACATTTTATATTCATCAATGTGTAATGAGTCATAGTTTTATATCACAATTTAATATATTGATGTATGAGCCACATGACAAGAAATGAAAGATTAAGGAATAATATTTGATTAAGAAGTCCCAAAATGCAATTAATGCTAAACAAACTAGTTTTGCAATTAGTAATGTCTTGTTGTTAAAGCGTTTTTTAAGTTTGTAAGAATCTAAATAAACATCACATAATCACCATTTCTTATGCTTGCTTATAACTGTTATTAAAACAGGCAAAACTCTACACATATTGCCATTCAGTTCAAGCCAGGGTAATCAATGGATGCCAGAAGGCTTGTGCATAAAATCCCCATCTAGTACCTATTCATCCAATATCCCCAGACTAGTTTCTGGCTTGTGGACTTTGTCAGTGAGGAGTCTTGGATCTGAGAGCACTGCACCTAGATCTTAGGATTTAATGCAACTCTCCAGCAGCCACCTTTTCTCTCTTCTTAACTACAAAACTATGAGTCTTAAATTGAAAACACTATAATATTTTCAATCCAAGCTCATTAGCATATATAGTCATATAGGTCTGAACTCAGTTCAGTACCTATACATTTTGGTGTCTTTGATTCTTTAATAACCATAGCCACCATTATCCTATTAGGCAGGATTGGTTTTAAGCCAATAAACATCACTTAATCACTATTTCTTATGTTGCTTATAACTGTTATTAAATTAGGCAAAACTCTCTTTATGTATTGCTACTCAGTGCAAATAGACCTATATGACTATATAAGCTAATGAGCTTGGATTTAAAACATTATAGGGTTTTCAATTTAAGGGTCATTGTTTTGTAGTTAAGAAGAGGTAAAATATGGCTTGGTTGCATTAGATCCTAATATTTAGGTGCAGTGCTCTCAGATCTAAGGCTCCACACTGATGAAGGCCACAAACCAGAAACTAGTCTGGGGATATTGGATGAGTAAGCACTAGATGGGAATTTTATACACAAGCCTTTTGCCATCCATTGATTACTCTGGCTTGCACTGAGTAGCAACATATAGAGAGTTTTGCCTATTTTTGTAAGAAAGCCATGTTTTATAGAGTTTGCCTCGATAAGGACACATTAGTGTTGAAAGCACATGGCAATTATGTTAATGGTGTGTATTGATAATATTATTTCTGCTAAATAACAACAGAAGTGTTAGTTTTTATTAATGTATAATTTGTAGCAGAAAAAATTTGTATTTTTATTTTATATCAACTTCATGTAAGTTGACTGAACTTTAAATATGACAACTTTATTTAAATATTATCTATTCTTTTAAGAAAGAATGATACTCATAACGTATTTATATTATATATTTAATTACCACATAGCTATAAAGAATTTCCAAACATAAAATAAACTTAGAAAGATGTCAACCAAGAAACAGATTTACAAGTTATTATTTCCTTCAATTTTGGCATTATAGGCAAGGGTTGGCTAGTAATTAACTATATAGTTCATAGCGTGTGTTTTTCCACAATTGTATACGTCAGAAGTCTTTAAACTCCACTTCTAAAGTGAATAAATGCAGTGATTATGGCTAATTCTTAATTTGTTAGTGAATAATAGCACTAGAAAAATTACATATAGCAAGCTGGATGAAAAATTGTTAGGAATCTCATAAACAATTATTTCTTATGCCACACTTTTTCTATTTTTTTGAAAACTTTTCTTAATTAATCACCAAAACAGTAGCAAATTCTCCAAATAGTAGTGCCACCTAGTGCAAGCCTGAGCAATGAATGCAAGAAGGTTTGTACATAAAATCCATATCTAGTGCCCACTCATTATCTACAAACTAGTTTCTAGCTTATGGATTTCATCAGTGGGAACCTTGGACTGAGAGCGCTGCATCTAGATTTTAAGATCTAATGCAACCCTCCAGCAATTTTACTATAGAATGTTGGTAACTGTGGTTTTTAAAAAACCAATGACACGAAAATTTATAGAATATACATATAAATGGAAAAATATGGGTGATTTATTTTGTAAATTATGTAAGGAAGGAATAGAAAATATTAGGCATTTGTTAATTGAATGTAAATGTTTGAAAACAGAAAGGGTACATATAATGAAGTTGTGGCAAAATAAATATGAAAAGAGTGATTATACAGAAAGTGAATTATTGGTGTTTATGCTGGGTTTGGGAAAAGATAAGGGGGATTTAGATATAAAGGTTATAGAGTTGACAAAGATTATGTTGTGGAAATGGGATAGAGCAGATTATGGGTAAATTTAGAGTGGGGAATGTAAAATAAAGTGGCTAACAGGTTTATCTGGGCATAATTGCTGAGATATTCTTGACTTCGTTTAAGGAGAAGCCATAATACATCACATCACATCACATCACTGTTTTAATAGCTTGTGAAAGCATAAGCAATGGCGATCAGGTAACATTTTCATGGTTATCACCACAACAGAGATTTTCATTTGAAGTGTACCTCAAATAATGAAAAAACTGATTCTATTTAATAGCTTTTTATATATTTCCTATGAATGAACTGTTCTAATATTTAAAAAAAAAACATGGAAAGAAAGAAGAAGTCACAGCAAGAAATACACTTAAGTATGTAAATAATATTTTTCATGATAATATCGAATCATGTATTTAGAAGTTTAATTTGAACATATTTTCTTCAAACAGGCACCATCATTCAGTAGTAGAATATACTTGAAACTCAAGAAAGGTGTTCTTAAGTATTCATTCAGTAGTAGAATATACTTGAAACTCAAGAAAGGTGTTCTTAAGTATTCATATCCTAATCCTTTGCAAGTCCATTTGTGCAACAGAAACAGTTATATAATATTTTTATAAGCCAGGATGGGTGGGGACAAGATTAAAAAATGAGGTTGGAAGCAGAAAGGAATTTGATTTTGAATATTGGTCAGTGAAAATGTCTGTGTTATATACTGCCCCCTCCCCTATTGTTAAATGTAAGAAAGCTAAAGTTAAAAGAAACTCAAGGTATGGTGGTTAGCATGCCTGCTTGCTATCCTCCATGGCCTACGATTTGAATCACAGTTGAATAAACCTTTGAAGTTTTTCAGGTCACCAACAGGCTTAAGATTTTACTTTCAGATAAATGTTCCACCTCAACCCAGATAGCTATTCATTACAGGTTGGTAAATGGATATCTAACTATTATTAGTTGTAGCATAAAGGTCATAGGTTAATTGAATACATCAGGTGATTATCGATATATTAATCATAAAAATTAGCAATAATGCAATCCCTCCTACTGTCTGGTAAGACTACATTCCTATGAATATTAAGGGCATAGTCCACCTTTATAGAGGTTGGCAAAACAATTACGAAGGGAATCGATGATGACCTACATCTTTTAAAAATATACAAAAAAAATAAATAAATGAAACTTTAAAGTGAAAGAGACTGAATCCTTTAAAAATGCAGGAAGGAAAAACAAATACGAAAAATAAATATACATTGTTAATTATTTTTTCCCTTTTCCCTTTATTTATTTTTTTAATCTAAAAGCCATAATCCCAAAATGATCTTAATGCTTAAGAATAATATTTAAATAATCACTTTATCCGTTTTAAAAACCGTTTTCCTATGGTTTCGGTCTCTCCGCGCCATTTAATGTAAAGGAAAACATTTTTTATTGTCAGAAACTGTTTATATTTTTTAAGACGTTATTAATCGAGGAAAACTTATTTCACCAGTCGTAATTTCAAAATATATTTTTTCCTTGAGCAAGCAAGTAAATATAGATAAAATAAATCATATGTATACGTGATACTAACAATATTATGCGGAACTAATCAAAAAAATGTATTCTACCCCTAATTACACTTTGATAATTTACAATCAAAATGATGAATAAACAGAACGTTTTCTCCCCTTAATTATATTTTGATAATTTGCCATCAAAATGAGAAAATAATCACAAATTAAAATTTATGATTATTTATATTCAAATACAAGAATCTTGTCTATACTAAGGGATTTGAACTCGGACTTTTAAGCTCCTCATAGCTATCCACTCTATCTTATATTAAATTATGTTTTTTGCAATATATATAAAAGTAATAGCTAGAAAAATATATAACTACTTTCAGATTTCAAATAAACGATTATGGACATGAAAGTGGCGGGGGGGGGGGACTATAGTAACTCAAGATGCGTTTTCACAAAAAATGTAACTTCGAATTTAAGACCCAAACATAGAAATTCAAAATGAGTACAGTCTGTAAACACGGTTGCATTTTTCTGTATAATATACAGTATATTCATTTTTATTTTATTATTATTATTTATGAGATGAAAAATTGAAGAGCCCAATTTTACTTAACTTTTAATATACGATTCCATGACAAAAATTATATCAATTGTAATTACAATATAAATTATTGTGTAGGCAAATGGGTAAAGTTGAAAATTAACATTAAATGTATCATCGTTAATTAATTAAGTAGGAGTAAATGAATTGAACATCATCATTTTCAAACATTATCGATTCACTGCAGAATAAAGGTATCTTCAAATTTAATCTATTTCCTCTGATCTCTAGCCTCTCTTCCACATCAATTAACCTCATACATGTTCTCTTTCTGGATATTTTGCAATCTCGTGGAATCTAGTTTAAGATTTCAACTTATTTTTTTTTCTAAAAAAATTGAACATAATTACATCTATATATAAAATCAGAAATTATGAAAGAAATTAAGTAAATTATTGTACACGTATAAGATGTGACAACCATAGTAGAAAAAATTCAAAAAATATTAATCACTAATACTATTTTGACCAGCACTTTCAGTACCTTGTATCAGATTCATGGCGACCTATTGGAACTGAATGGTTAATATCCCAGTGCATGCTCAGTAGATCATGGCAACACACTGGAACTGAATGGATAATATTCCAATGTGTGCTCAGTGGAACACTAGTGTTACGCTGCTGCTTGATGTTAATACATTTAGAAATAAACCAAACCACTTTCAACTTTCTCTTTCCATCATTTGATTAATTACAACAGTACTGAAATTTTGGGGATAAATTCATGCCCCCAAATACTTTCATGATTTGGGAAAAACAGAATTAACTTGCAAATCAATTTTAGAATTTTTATATTGATAAACATGTACTGGAATATTAACCATTCAATTCCAATATATCACCATGATTCAGGTACATGGTACTGAAAGCGCTTGACAAAATAGTATTAGTGCTTAATATTTTTTGAGTTTTTTCTACTCTAGTTGTTACATTTTATACGTGTACAATAATTAAAATCATTAAGGATAGAAATTATAAGGGATCTATATTATAGGCATATACTGTTATTTATAAGCCAGTGATTTAGTTTTATTGCTTTATCTTTGATCTATTGTAAATAATGCTTATATATTAGGGTAGTTTGTAGTAAGGTTTTGTTATCTATCTGTTCTAAATGCTATTGGAATTCATGAGGTTATAACAAAGATTGTTATCATTGTTTTATTAACTTAACTATTAGGTTGTTATTCATTGAATGATATTCATTTTAGTTTAGTTTATTGTTTTCATTCAATTACAAATGATATTAGAATTCATGTGCATTATTAAATTAGTATTGTTCTTCTTTAGTTCATAGATTTATTATTACAAATGGTGATTACTAATTAGTCTATGACTCAGAATACAGTATGACCCATAATTTTATTGTTATAAATGGCATTCAACTTCAGAGTATATATTTTATTCAGTTTCAAATGACAGCCAATGATGGGGCTATGTTTTCATTTAGATTTAATAAAAGTTTTCATTTGGCATTGTCATTATTTTTATTCCATTACAAATGGCTCCCAAATCTGCGAGGCCTAAAAATAAGAGCATACCTTCATTTGTATTCTGTTACAAATGGTGATCCAATTCGCAGGCATTATTAAACCAGGACCATTCTTTCATGGCCCACCATATTTATTCTGTTACACTATAAAATATTTTTTTATATAAATAATTTATAATGTTGTATAATAAACGTTTGTTTTGTGGTTGTACAATGTCAGTTTGCGTTATAATATATATATGATAAACAAAACAACTTATAAATTACGTAACTTGCTATAGCTTGCATTTTATGATCACTAGAGCAACTTTACCAATAGCCCACTATCAAGCTTTTATGTAAACAAGCCTGGTAGTGAGCTATTGGTAAAGCTCCATCTAGTGATATATATATTATAAAACTCCAAATGCCTAGAACCTAGCCAATTGTAATTTTATATGAAAATAATATTTTCTATCAGTTGTAGTATAAATAATATATTTATATATTGTAGGGTAAGACCCAATTATACCAAAAAAAAAAAAAGAAAGTGAAGAGAATGTTTATGTGTGTGTGTATTTGATTTAATTACCTATATATATATTTATTGAAAATCATTGATAGAATATAGAAGGAAAAATGAAATAGGATAAAAGTAAAATATTTCTGCTAATTATAGATATATATTAAGAATTAACTTCTGATGACATATGGGCCAATATGTGTGGGTGAATAATTTATCTTAAATGCCTTCTAATCAATATTTCAAGTTTTAATTTTATGCAATGCAGTTTTTTTATATGTTGTTTCTATTTTGTTTGAATGTTAATATTCTAGAAAGAAAAAGGAGAGAGAAAAAAAGAAAGAGAGAGAAGCTCATTAGCAAGTATGTAAAATCAAAAAGACTGCTAATGATTGTTTTTGACCACCAAACTGGTTTGAACTTAGCTACTAATTTATCATAAATTGACAGTTCCAAGATAAAAATATTTCAAACCACCCAAGTGGATACTAGATACCTTCAATCACATATTACCACCAAAAGGGTAGTGCAATTAAGGGGCCAGTGATGTCGGTAATACAAAATGAATAAATACCAGCGAGAAGTTGAAACAAGGACATTATTATTGTTTTTTTGGACTGCTATCACTAATTCATCTCAAATATTTTATTGTGGAAAATTTAAAAGATATAAAGTATTGAACACTAGATTGCTTTGTTTGAAGGACTCCAGAAGTCACCCTACCAGAGACCAGCACATCTGAATGGGAATCCAGAGAAACAACCAGGGCTGACCACATAAGAAGTGATGAGTACAGTGTTACAATGCCTCATACCTCCATCCACTTTGGGAAAGAAAATGTCAGAGGAAGGGAAAATCATACCCTGATCCAAATTCAGGAAAGTCTGTGAATAAGTTTAGACATCAATTAGTTTATATCTATACCATAAAATTTTTATCATCTTAACAATCATGTTAAAAATAGTAACCAGGCTAATTTTAAGAAAATTTGTGTGCAATAATCAATGTGTGCTTTAAAAATATTTTGTGTTCTTTTTCTCTGTGATTACTATCAAAGAAGTTCACATGTCATTAACTTCTTAATTTTAAAAATAAATTATATATAAATAAAATCAATGTGTATATGGGTATTCTTTTTATTTTAAATAATTATCAACCACATAGTGTATAAATATAATCAGAAATATTTAGTAATCAAACAAAAAAATTATATTTTTTATTCCAAAATTTTTGCATGAAACAAGAATATAGGAAAAAAGTATCAATGCCTTAGAAGAGATCATTTCTTGTTATTTGGTATTTTCTGACTGACCATAAAATACTAACATCTTCAGAATTTTTTAAATTAACAAAGCAGTGAAAGCAAGAACACAGAAACAGCATTATAAAAAATGCTATATTAATATAAGTTAAGATAATGGTAAAATAGTGACCTAAAGTGGCATAACTATCATGGTATTTCTAAAGTAAATGACATGAAAATTAAAACAAAATGGGTGCTGAAGAATTAATTCTTTATTTGATGAAAATATTACCATTGTCTTCCCCCTGGTGGAAATTTTTGGAATAATTCAATATTTGATTTTAACATTAAACCTTTTTTGGACTTGATTTATTAGAAATGTAAAATTACAAATAAAAAATATTCTTAAAAATTGTATTTGATGTTCACAAATATATATAAAAATAATAAAATGAGAATATGGAACTATTTTCTGATTGGTTGCATAATGGACAGCCATCTTAGTCATAGTAAAAAGAAAAATTAACAAAATTTATGTTGATTGAACTTTAATTTTAGAACATGAACTAATTAATATGAAGCCATCATAAATCTTTTTAATTATGTTCTAAAATTGTATTTATTATTTTTAAATTATCATAAACATTGTGAACAACTAAGTTAAAAAAAGTCATTCTCATTTTACTACCATAATTTTTTGTTTACTCTTACAAATGTATTTGATAATCTATATTTCAAAAAAATAAAACATATTGGAATAAAATCAAAGTGTAATCATGTATACTTTTATAAAACAAACAAAAAAATCTTTAAAACCATTATTATTTAGAAAACAGTAACACTAATGAATAATCAAAATAAGAGTCCTAGATCACATGACCCAATTCTCTTAAGCTTGTAAGATATAATCAATGAGGATTGCCAATTCGTCAACAAGCTTTGTGATAAATGCTTAGCCAGAGAAAGCATTTAAAATATCTCTGTCAGGACCCCCCCACTTGTTGAGGAATTGGCAATCCTCATTGATTATATCTTACAAGCTTAAGAGAATTGGGTCATGTGATCTATGACTCTTATTTTGAGTATTTATAGTCTCTGCTTTAAGTCTTATGCAATGTTATATTGCTAAGACTACTAATACATGGCATGACTGAAGATCTCTCAGCCCCATACAGCTATTTGAGTTGGATAGCTGGGTTTGAAGACATGTAGGTGTCTGAAAATTTCAAATTTTCTACTCAATAGATAACTTCTAGATAAATGCTGGCTTTGGGTTGGTATTTTTAGATCTAGTGCTGAACCTACCCCAGCGCCTCTCTGAGGAGTGCCAAAGCACGAAGCCATGGTCAGAGGTTTGAGGGGGGGAAGTTCCCGACAGAGATATTTTAAATGCTTTCTCTGGCTAAGCATTTATCACAAAGCTTGTTGAGGAATTGGCAATCGTCATTGCCTAATGAATGATGATTTTTAAAATTATTTATGCAATAGGGATAACTAAAGATTTATCCTACTGTGAGACATTACAGGTGTTTTATTCTAAATTTTATTATTATTAAAATGAGACTTAAAAAAAGACAGATGACTTATTATTCAGGATTTCACACCAGAAGTGACAGAATGGGAGTCATTATTCATGGACATTAATATGAATTCCATCTTTTCCCATCCCTTTTGAAGTGATTATAATTTAGCGATTTCACAGGCTCGCAGTGAGGTTCATTTAATTTTTTTCTTTTCTGCTCAGTTTACTAGATTGCATGAAGACAAAGGCACAATTTTGGTAGTGGTCAGACTTCATAATAAAATGGATTAAAGATGTCTCAGTGATTTTAATTTCAAGGCCTTCACCCTGATAATTAATGTAATATTCATCATAGATATTCAATTTTATTTTTTTTTTTATTTGTATAGTATATAAATTTTTTATTTTCATTTGATAAATGTAAAATTTATTGTGTTTGCATTTGTATTAGTGTGTGTTGTATATAAATTATACTTGTATTCTAATATAACAAAAGTAATGGTTTATATACAATGTAATTTTGGACTTTGATCCAAGTTTGAAGCAACCTTATTTTATAGACATAATGATTTTCAGAAGTTTTAATAATTTATTAGTGTGTTTATATTTGTATTAGTGTGTTTGTATTTGCACTTGCATGTCTGTGTTTCTATAACAAGTAATGATTTATATATATATAACGAAACTTAAATATATTCCAAACAATGGTAAACAATTTATAATATCATATAAATAAAAACTCATAAAAAAATATTTTGTTTACCGTTGTTTGGAATATATTTAAGTTTCGTTATTGTCTTATTAATATTAGCGGACATTTATTTTGTTTTATATATATATAAATTAAGGTATTATAGAACAGTGCAATGTACATTTAAGACTGATTATCAGATGTACAGAAAAGTTGCCATTGATAAAACAATCACAAAATTTACTGGGAATAGTACTATGTAAAAATATAAACTCTTAAAACCAATAAAGAGGTTTCAAGTAGTGTGTGTGGTGATAGCTGCAATGATTATGCATAGCACATGGAATTGTATGCAAGCAAAGAATCAAATCCTGATTCTTGCCACTGCATTGATACTCATGGTAGTCAGTAGTTTTGTTACATTTTGCATCACATTATTTTCCAGTCTATAGCTAGCAAATGAGCTATATGCAAATAAATTATATCTCTGTGGGACCATAAATATAACAAGATAGCATCACTTCTGTGCACAAAAAATATAAATATTATTGGTGCACATAAAAAGTATAAAATGAAGAGAAGAAAATCATTTTATCATTGATACAGACAGTAGCCTTCAATTTCTAGTTTTGGATAGACAAGATGCCAATTGCTATGATGACAAATGCATATCCATCTTCTGGAAATGATTTATTTTGTATCTTTTATTGGGATGAATCTTTTTCTTATAGACACATTGAGATTTTTTAACTTTCGGGGTACAACATAAAAAAGAAATTTTTTATGTATTTTTGTAGATTCTGAAGCTATGGATTATCTCAGGTAGGAAGGGTTATATATGGGTTAAATGAGAATTTTGTGAGGAATATAAAAAAATTATCAATGAAGATATAATTTAAATTTAATGATAAATTAGAAATTATGAACAAACAATAAAGTAATAATTATTTCAGATGTTGAAATTTCTTTTTTTTTCCTTACTTTTTTAATGGTAATCACTATTTGTCTTAGCCTTATTGTTTTCCGTAGTTTATCTATTTTCTGTCAATATATAACATTTTGCTCTAACTTTAATAAAACTGTAATTATTGTGAAAATTGTGTCTCAAATCAGTTTTATTTAAAATTAAATATGACGCCAAATACCCCGATATAGTTAAATAATAAAATTTATTCTATATTTAAAGTATATAATTATAAAATATTTTATTATAATTTTTGGTACTAGTTTTTTTTTATTATAGGAAATAAAAATTTTGGTACTTATAGTTAATCCCGGACACCAAGGTTGATTATGGATATTAGAAAAATATGACGATATTATATATTTACTATTGACTTTTTAAGTTTATTTAAATATTGAGTCTATGACTTTAATGAATAAAAGATTAAATTTAATTCTAACTCTAATTTATAATACATTTATTGCTATTTTTTTGAAGTTTGCATGAATTTGTAATCGATTTATTGAATATTTTTTAATATCCATAATCAACTTTGGTCTCGGATTATCTGTAAGTAATGGAATTTATTTATGATTTACTTTAGATATTTGTTTAATTTCGTTGTTGTAAATAAAATAATTGTAATTAATAACTCGATCTTCAACTTTTCTTCTTGAATTTAAATAAAAGATTTGGCACCTGACAGAAATGAAAAATATAAACATTAATCTAAAAGGTTGTTTTGATTTATTAAGAAAAGATTTTTGAAAGTACATTTTAAAAATTACTTTTGAGAAAAAAAAATTAAATTATTTTTACTCCAGGTATACATATCACATTGTTTTAAAAACAAAAATTTAATTAAAAATTATAAAATTAAATTAAATGTATAAATGACACTTTATAAATTAAAAAGAAAATAACACCCTAAGTTATTAAAATGTAATATGATTTACATCCAATCAGATGTCAAGGATAGCCTTCTAAAATGACATCTGATTGGCTGTCAGTTATGTATTGTAATGAGCGCTAGAGATTTGCAGTATCTCGATTTATTTCAGTTTTCAATTATCGGTGCTTCGCAAATTAAAATATTATTTAAAATGTAATATGTTATTTAAAAAACAGTTTGCATAGCTAGATATGAAGGATACTTAGGTTTAGAATATTCGACTTGTTGGATGTTAAAATTGAATTCAAGTAATAAATAAATACTACAGGCATGGCTGGACATGACAGAAAATTAAACAGGGGAAAACCTGCAGTCTTAAAGATTTATATATATATATATTAATATTTATTATATTATATGTATAAGATTTAAATCAATCAATAATATGCAAATCAAGATTTTGCATTTAATATATGTCTGTACTTGTTCACAAAGTATCACTGTGCAACAGAATAAAATTGAGAGTTGGTCAACTCATGAAGTATACATTAAATTTGACACATGGTGGACATTAGAACATAGATTATAAAAATAAAAAGTAAACTCAGATCTTTATAAAATAGTATTATAATCAAAAAGCAATTTTTATTAATACTTAGTGAAAAAAATATAATAAAAATTCAAATTCTGTGTTAACAGGTGTTCTCAAAGAAACTTTTCATAAGTGGATTTAATTTGCTCTAAAACTGCCATTTTTTACATTAACATAGTGAATTTATGGTTATTTTATCAAGATAATCATACTGTATGATGCTGCCATCTCGAGAATTATTTTACAAGTAAAAAATCAATAATGTTTAAATTTAAAGCTATAACAATGTGAGAAGGTGAGATTTCCAAGGCACTGATTGGTTGTTTCTTATTTTTTTATAAAAGTGAGCACTTATAAACAATTTTGATAGTTCTAAGTTCTTTGTTTTGATTTTCAAAATGAAAATGTACGTTTGTATTTTTTACATATTTATTATTATTTTTATAAAATATATGTGAAAATATAATTATTTTAGAAGGATAATTCATATTTTAGTCAAAATTACTTACTTTTGCAGGAAAGTAAATTGAAAAAGAAATCAATGATGTAGGCTGCATTTTTTAATAGGTTACGAAATGTTCATTTTATGTTTTCTGCTATAGATTATTTTTATCAATTATTTATTTTTGAAAAAACTTTCATTTGCTTTAATAATCTGACAAATTATTAATTTGCTTTTTAGAAAGTAAACAAATATAATATTAAATGACAAATATATTTTTATTGCTGATTCTGTAATTGACCAATCAAAAGTTTAGAACTTTAATTCACTCAGCCAATAGATATTTTGAACAAGGAAAAGGTTAAAAAAGGTATTGAAATAGAGGATACATATGTATAATCCCTTCAATGAAAGCTTGCCAGATGTTTCTTTTAATTCTTCATTTTCAGGGGCATCAAATAAATCTTGAAAACAATATGGCTGATTAGAAGCTGTCGTATTTAATATTTCTTAACATTATTATAAAAATTCAAGAAATTATACAAAAATACCATCTTTGATTGTAATTAAAACAAATTTAATATATAATGCATTAAACCCGTAACAGTTACGATAAAACACTTGCTGGTCACTCTGAACAAATCACTGAACAATCATTTTTCTATCAACAGAAGATCCCACATTTTAATCCTTTTGGAAAAATGTTCCAAACAAATAATAACCAAGATGCTCAATGACAATCTAATGCTAAATGCACAAAATTATGACAATGTTTGCAACATGCTAATGTTTGTATATTATAATAGATATAAGGAAAAATCAAATAAATTAAATCTTATGAATAGAATTTATAAGAGCTTTATTAATATTTTTGAAAATTAACAGGAATTTAGAATCTATTTCTTAATATTTTTTAAACTTAATAATTTTACCACATGTTCCATAAATAATTATAATAGGTATAAAGTAATATATTCAGAAGTAAATTATTGTTCACGCATACGCTGTTAAGGTTGGATCCTTTGAAAGTGCTAAGCTCGTTCGTTTTTATTTATTTATTTGGTAACAATATAAAGCTTTGAGGACAATTGTGCTACACGCAAGTGAATTAGAATATATATATTTCCCCAATGTAGAAAAATTATTTGACTTAAAAAAGAATTAATTAAATGTTGTAAATGGAATTTATAAGACATTTATTAATATTTGTTAACATTAGCAGGAATTTACAATTGATTTATTAATATTTTTTAAACCTAACACACGATTTATACACTATTTTTGAGAAAAAACTATAAACAAATACCAAGATGCCTCTGAAAATGGACAATTAAAAAAATACCTGGCAAGAGTCAGACAAAGGGATGATATGTAAACACCAAACAGAGTAAAATATTAAAAAAAGGCAGAAATTGTCATATTAGAATTTAGATGTAGTACAGTAAAAGAAAACGAAAGCATTTCTTCATCATCATCTTATCAGCCCACTGATGATCTGAAAAGAAATATTCTGCTGCTTACAATAAAATATGCTCTAAAGAGAGTTTCTACTGTGAACAAATTACACTATGAATACTTAATCACACTAACAGCTATAAATAGATTAACATTGCTTTAAACTGTTATTATATATTTAGCTATCAGATTTATTAAGTAAGGTTTTTAATGAAATAAATATTTATAAAATATAATAACACAGCAAAGGTACATCCACTTTTTCTTTTAAAATATATATGTTCTACAATAATATCAACAAATAAAAAATCCTTCTCCTTTTTTCTTTTCAAAAACTTTATTTTTTATCTCAATACTGAACATATATATACATTAATATACAAAACTCCAACGTTTCAACTGTTTTATCTCATACAGTCATTTTCAAGGATCTGCAACAATATTAAATACATATCAACAAATAAACTTCAATTACATAAAAACTTTCTCTTACATTAACATAATAACAAACATATTAAACATATAGAAATATATTTTACTTACAGCTTTCTCCCACTGCTATATTTTATTACTCTTTTTTTTTTTTATTTACATTGTTTAATTACAATATATCTTAAAATCATCCAAGAAACTTTCTATACAAATTTAAATACCAACTCTAATTTCCAAAAACCTCCCCCTTTCTTTAAATTTTATCTAAAACCCATCTTAAAACTACATTCCTAAACTATATATTTAAATGAATATAAAACAAATTTAAACATCCCCCCCCTCTCTCTCTCTTTTATACAAAAAAACTTCTAACAATTTACCTAAACCCATTAAGCATTTATTTTAATTACACAGTAATTTATATTCCTTATCTACTCCATTAATTCTATTTAGAGTAGGATTATATTTCTTTATATAAAAAAATTCTTTAACCATCCTTTCCTTGTAATTTTTAACCTTTTCTAACATTTTAATACTAAATTCTTTATGACCTAAACCTTTACAATGAATGTAAATATTTGAATTTTTGTCATACAAATGTTGTCTAAGTCTAGTTTTTAATTTATTCTTAGTTGTACCAATATATGAAACCTTACCCCCCTCCCTCTTACAATTTAAACATTCAACTAAATATATTCCATTCATTTTGTCAGTTTCTATTTGATTCTGCATTCTTTAGTATATATAGCAGTGTGTTTAATATATATATATATATATAAGAGCATGTAAATAAATATTATTTAACTATGTAAATACACGAGATAGTACATGAACAAATTATTTCATTATTATTAAGCTTCTCTAGCAAATTTGCATATGCTAATCCTATCAATTATGCAAATGAAGAGTTATTAAGCATAAATGGACTCTTGTATATGTATATATAAAACATAGCAAAGATTTATGTGTGTGCAATAAAGTGTAATGAGGTATGAAGAAGTGTAATAATTTAATAATTGTGAATATTGTTCGCATATTGTCAGCATAATGGTAATATAGTTTATAATTAATTTCTTTGTCTAATATATATATATATATATATTGTAACGGGCACATACGTACGTTACATTGTTTTTTATTAGTAAACATTAAAAGAATAAAAGTTCGCAAATAAAAACTTCTTTTTTAAGAATTAAAAATTGAAAATTAAAAAATCATCTTAAACTCATATATATATAAAATCGCACAGATAATAATAAAAAAATTATTATTAAAATAAAACGTTATTAAAAATAAAAAAAAATATTTTAAAAGAAAAAACTTAAAAAGATTTAGAGATAAAAATATATCTTTAATTTTGGAAAACACATTAAGTAATCAGAAAATGGAAATGATTGTTTTAATTAGTCAATGTAAACTAGCCTTGGGCATTTAAATGTATAAGCATCGGTCAGATAAGAAAACAATAGAAACTAATAGCCAATGAATGAAAAACAATGGAATCGGACCTCAGCAAAAGGACTATATCATCATCGATGACGTAATGTCCATTGGATCCTTAAAATTATTATAAAAGGAAAAGTTTGGAAAATAGATTAATTAGTTGGTTATTACGAGTGGACAGATATGTGTTAGTGCGGAGTTGAAGAAGAAGGGATTGAAAAGACGCACTCTTCAATCCCTTCAGTTCTGCTAGGAAGAAAGAGAAATGAACTATTGTTTTCTACATTGAGGACCAGCTGGAGTAAAAAACCTCCGAATGAATAAATAAAATGGCCAACAGAATACCAGTCTTTTTTGGACAGCGTGGGAATTCACATTCAAATGGCAAGCAACAGATAAAGATGAACTGTTTAAAACTGTAAGAACTTTATAATTAATGAACATTAAATTAAAAACTTTCCGTATTTAAATAATACAAATAGAATCCTATCTGACCAAACTAAATTATTTATTCATTAGTTATAATTTTATTTGATGTATTTCCTTTGTGTAAATCATTTCCATTTATTTTTTTTTTGTTCTTTAAGTTTTATTTATGATTTTTGTTTTCCAATAAATTAAAATATATAAATGTTAAACTTAAGTCAGGCGTGAATGGCTATATAGATTTGTAAAGTTATATTAGGGGAGGGTAATCTTAGGTTATTTGTTTCATAATTGAATTGGGTCAATGGATTGGATATATTGATGTAGTTAGTAGATGTAGTATGAGATCTGCTACAGGCAGGATTGCATATATACGCCACACCTTCTGTCTGCCTATGGATGGGTTTGTAAGTTGGCAAAGAACCGCAATCCATTCCTATGGAGTTTTTTGTTTATTGTTCTACTCGCCAACAGATGTGGCATTCCTGTTGGTAGAGAGACAATGTCTTCTCCAACTCTACTTACTGTTCAGATGTATATTCCTGACAGTATAGTATTTTTGTGTTGTTGTATTTTCATGCTACATTAAATACATAAATATATCAGATGGATTTACGCCAGTTTGACTGCGACCTTTATAGCCTAAGGTTAAATGGGGATAGAATGTTTTATCTTCAAATGCAAATCTATGTAATCTATTCATACTCGACACTAAATAAAAATGCATTAAATTTAAGTTGTTTATAGACACTTGCATGGATTCGTTATCGGTTAATTATGTTTTGGTTTTTCATATTGGATCAAAATATATAGACATTCGATAAATAATGATACCTTATGGTGAGTATCTAAAATGTATTTATTCGGATCTTTTAAGTTATTGGTGTTAATGCGGTGTCTTATGATGAACACCATTGGGTTTCTTGTATTCCCTATGCAATTGACAGTATCAATGATTTTGTATTTTGATCATTTATGTTTACTTTGAAATGTTTTTAACCGTGTAATCTATGTAACCGATCTATACTCAACATTATAAAACAAACTTTCATAAATCCATCTGTGCGATCTTAATTAAAATGTAAACTTATAATATTATAAAAATTAAAATGTAAATTTAAATTCTAAAATCAAATTAAAATCTAAAAATAAACATACTAAAATAATAATGTTAAATTTTATATATATGTGCGTAAATAAACATTTGTATGTTAATTACTGGCAGTGGCTTATTTTATTCTTTTTAAAAATTATTCTTAGATAAGAATTTATTATAAATACAAATCTCTGCTACTCGCTGAGCCAGTGACAATGGGCTAATGACCGGAATCAAAATTTAAAAAAAAAAAAATATTTTTTTTTGACTTACGTATCTGCCTACTTTATAAATTTTTCTAGGTTCAAATGCCTAGATGGCGCCCTGTAGCGCAGATTACAGTAAGTGTTTTTTCCGATCGTTACAATATATATATATTGCAATGATACCCAAATGGATGTGTGAAGAATATTTTCAATTAAGACATGCTACAATAGATTGTGTTTATCTACTGAATGTGTTTAGAAACTGACACCCACAAGCAGAAGCTTATCAATAGGCTGAAGAAATTTTAAATGAAATTTGTAATTGCTTTCTACTTGTTGTTCTCTTCCTGTTTGTTATTGATATTAAATAAATTTATTTCATCACAAACTTGTATTTAGATTTATTGAAAAGTTACTGATGCTTCCTGGATAGTATTAAATTTATACCTTCATGAAATAGTAGCTGGACTTAATATTAAGTGAATGTAATACCATAAATTAGTATTTCAGTCTGAAGTTAGTGAACATTATGAGTCCAGCAGCTGTTATAATTGTGTGTTTTTGATAGTGTTTCTAAGTAACTGTCATAGAAAGTTATTCCTGAAATTCATGTAAACTGCAAAGTAATTTGTCAATTTCATCATGTCATATGGATTGTGCACAAGAAATGGA
Organism: Epiperipatus broadwayi; assembly: GCA_028023455.1. Taxonomy (NCBI): domain Eukaryota; kingdom Metazoa; phylum Onychophora; class Udeonychophora; order Euonychophora; family Peripatidae; genus Epiperipatus; species Epiperipatus broadwayi. The sequence continues at coordinate 12,400,147 of JAQFVV010000006.1, forward strand.
TATGACATCTCTTCACATTTATTATAAGATTTAAATATAGAGAATGGCTGAAGAGTTAGAGGGTCAAGTAGATTAAGGCTGGTTCATAAAAGTTTGAAGATTTTCTATCTTAATATAAACTGAGCATTGATTACATATATGTGGGAGATGACCTGGACCAACTGATGAGTGCTGGTTTATAATGAAATACGTATATTGGTGATTATTTATCTTTTTCACATATGCGGTCATGTGTATTGGTTGAATGAGATAGATTGAATATCTGAAGGGAGCTTGAAAGTCTGGGTTCAAATCCCCTATATTTACATCTAAATCCAGGGATATAAAGTACACCTGTATTTAAATATAAAAATAAGATTAGTAAATGAAAAACCAATGTTATACTGAAGACATCTTTACTAGATTCTATAAAGATTCAATTAACCAATTTGATTTATTTAATGATTTATCTAAATCTTTAAAAATAAAAATATATTAAAGTTTAACCATAAGTCTGAAAATCTGATTTAAAAAACTGATTCATATTGTTCAGTAAAAAAATTCTATTCAAAACCCCACATAAAACTACAAACAAATGAAAATGATACAACAAACACTAGAACAAAAAACATGTAGAGATGATTAATGCCATCAAAATAATTTTCCAGGTCAGAAAGCACAAAGTGATTTTATTTAAAATTATTTTTACTTTTAGAAAATTGATTTTAATTCTCACTATGAGGCAGAAAATAGAGTTATTAAATAGCATCAAAAAATGTCAAATAAAAAACTGTCAATAAACAAAAATGCTATGAGAAAAGCTATTGATTGATTATTACAGATACACTGCCTTCATAAAAAGTATAATAAAAACTGATTAATGCTATTAAAAAAATTACAAAAGTAAAATGATTTTATAACTTGACTTTAAGTAACAAAAATGATTTTAATTTTCATTATAATATAAAATATTGTTTTGGAATGTAGTGTTAATGAGAAAATCATTTCCAAGCAAGAAAGTGCAAGTTCTGAATATGCTAATGCTAAAAAATTACCGGTGGTTTTCCTATTAGGCTATGTTTATGTTTTAAAAAATTTGATTTTAACTTTTCTCTAAACTAAATTGTACAATATGTATAGCAATTAATTTTAAGTGTAATTTTCAATTTATATTTTTGATTTTCATATTATATTTTTTCTGTTTAAATGATTGTTTCAGAAGGTATATTCCTGGAATATATTTCCCCTAAAAACCCTAAATCCGATGTAAGCTATAAAAACATGTGATAATAAATCACCTTTTCAAAGTAATACAATCATTATAGCAAATATCATGGTAAAGTTATAATAGACCTCACTTATTATACAATAATCTCCCCTCCCTAAGGATTTACGGAAACACTATCCATGGTTAAAGCAACAAATAGTTTGAAGTGATATTAATTAAAAAATAACAAACCTGAAAATTCATAAATTGAATTTCATTTTTCATGTGTCCATTTGTATAAGCACCAATACTCATCTTTCACTCAATCATTTTGTCATGCATTCAAGCAGGCATGTGGCTATTTCCTTTGGACTTGTTACTAACAAGTTTTTTTATAACCATGATTCATCTTGTGTTAATTATTTCTATTAATGTCATAATATTTTTAAGATAAAAAGAAAAACTGTTTTTTTAAATAAAACAATCACCACAGGATGATGATCTATGCACCAGATCCTCATAGGAGAACACCAAGAAAAAAACAGTATTCATCTTGTCAATTTCCAGATCGACTAAATTTGAGCATTTTTCCATCCTTGCTTTATTTCCTAGATAAAAATATTTTGATAACTATTTACTTATTGGCCATAAACCAATTATTTAACAAAAAAATTCCATCTCTTGAAAAAAATATTCATTTGGATCAGATTTGAACTCGGTACATTTTAAAAATTAAATTGAGTCATAAGTAAATATATATTAAACATGTTTGTTAAACAAGGTTTTGCTACTATCCATTCTTTCAAGTGTATTTGTTGGGATCAAATTCGAAAAATTAAATTGCATGATAAGTGAACATATTAATATATATGTTAAATATGTATGTTATATAAGTTAGTGCTATTATCCATTGCTTCATGTATAATATTCATTTGGATCAAATTCGAACCTAGTATTTTTAAAAATTAAATTGTGCCATAGGTGAATATATATGTTAAACATCAAAATTACTGCAAAATAACAACTCAACCAGACTAGCCAAAAAATAAACTCTAAAACATGACAAATGGTTTCACTGTGAGAAGCAGACTTCTCAAGAGTTAAGAACTATAAAATAACAACATATTTAAACTAAACATTGCCCACAATTCCATTTACTTCCCATACACCCTTAATATTAAAAGAACTTTTAAATAAGTTAATTGCTTCAGAATCATAAAGTTTTGATAATAAAGATTCTTTAATTCTTTTTATTTCATTTCTCTCAAAGAGGACAACCTTAGTTTCATCAAAACTAATAGCATGGCCTGTATCTTTTTTATGGATATATAAAGCAGAACTAAGATATTCATTTATTTCTGCTTTACCTGAAAAAAGATAGAGGGCACACTATAATTTTTGTTGGAGCTAAGGTTGTCTTCTTTGAGAGAAATGAAATAAAAAGAAGAATTAAAAAATCTTTATTATTAAAAATTTATGATTCTGAAACAATTAGCTTATTGAAAAGTTCTGTTAAAATTAAAGATGTATGGTAGGTAAATGGAATTGTGGGTAATGTTTAGTTTAAGTGTTATTTTGTAGTTCTTTACATTGGAAAAGTCTGCTCATAACAGTGAAACCATTGGTCGCATTTTAGTTATTTTTTGGCTAGTTTGGCTGAGTTGTGAATATGGGGTAATTTTAATTATTTATTGACTAGTTTAGCTTTATGCTTTTAATGTTTATATGTTAAACATGTATGTTATATAAGGTTTTGCTGTCATCTATTGTTTTATATCTAATATTCGTTTGGACCAGATTCGAACTCAGTACATTTTAAAAATTATATTGTTATATATATATATGGTAAACATGTATGCTATATAAGGTTTTCAATCATCCATTGTTCAAGATATAATATTCGTTTGGACCAAATTCGAACCCAGTACATTATAAAAGGTAAATCGTATCATAGGTGAATAAATATATTAAACATGTATGTTAAACAGGCTATTAACCATTGTTTCAGATATTTAAGGGAATACTTAATAAAACCAATTGCATAATGAGAGGGGGGTATTATATTTTGTATACAATACATATTGTTTTTTCCCTCTATGATATACCAGTATATGTATTATATATTAAATGCGTTTCTTTGTAATTTTTAGCTTAAAAAATGCTTTTAAATATATATATTTTTCAAAATTTTTTCTTTAACCTTACATTAAATAATATAATTTGCCTCAACGCAAAGCCTTCAACGTCTTTTTATAAAAAATAAAAAATATAGTTTGATTTATTTTCTGCAAACAAAATTATAAATGTATTCAGCAAATGTCTAAATTTTAGAATAAACAATTTATCAAAACACAATTTATTAAAGAAATAAATAGATAAAAATTTAAATTGGTGTATTATTTAAAAATATTTTAAATAACATTATATAAATAGGTCCCATTTGGTTTGAAAATTAGAATACAAACTGTATTATTTGTCCATTTAAAAATAAAGATAATTCCAAATTTTATTTTTAATATTTTAATGTCCAACTAATATCTTAATAAGTAAAAACAATAAAAAAAAACAGATAGGGGGAGAGAGAGCTGTAAATACGAAAATCTAAGAAAAATTGCAAAACATGGGACAAATATAATCAAAGATGAGATATATAGTGCTAAACAGAATGTAATCAACCGCTACGCATGCGCTGTAGTGTTTGCTATATTGAATCTACTTATCATTTTTCATACATTGACAAAATTATAAAAAATCAAACAAATCCGTCTTCCTTTTTATGAAAATTAATCCAAGCTTGGATTGAGAATATCTTCATATTCAGCAAAAAAGTTGATTCAGCATAATAGTACAGCCATATGCAAGATTCAATTACCATCTGATTAGATTTACAGTTTGAAATGCTGTGCTTGTAAATATCTTAGACAATCAAACTAATAATAATATTTCTTAATATTAACATGCAGTAAATGTTAAAAATTTACATATATTAATAGGTTAGTACACGTAATAAAAAAAAAGGAAACAAAGTGAATAATATAAAATGTTCATGCTCTCAATCCAAGATCATTAGGATTGGTCTATATAATTGCATTTAGATACAAAGATATGAACAGCTTCTTTTAACTTTTCAAAGTCTCCATCATGTGGCTTGGAATGAGAGATTCTCATATTTAATAAAAACATAAATTCAATATACCAGTACAGTTCATGTGTAGTGATTGATTACCATCGTTTAGAATTAGTTTAAAACTGCACTAGTAAATATCTTAATCAATTACATAAATTAAATAAGATTTGAAATACCAGGCACTCTTAAATCTGGAGCCTAATTGTAAATATAGGGGATTTGAACTTAGACTTTCAAGACACTTCACTATCCACACTATCTCATACTACTGATACACATATGCAAGTGTGTGGTCATATGTATCAGTAGATGAGATAGTGTGTATAGTGAAATGGCTTGAAAGTCTGAGTTCAAATCCCTTATATTTGTAAATTAAATAAGCAAAAAAACATTCATATAAGCAATAAACATAATATTATGATAAAAATGTTAAGACCCGATCTAAAAATAAGAGATATTCTTATTTTAACTTTTAGTTATATATGCTGGACTATTTCCACCATCAGGTTGAATTTCCAACTACTTTTTAAAAAAAATACACTTTATTTATACTTTTCCAAATGCATTTAATGTAATTATAAAGGACTTAAACTCAGACTTTCAAACTCTTTACATCTATGTACTCCATCTTATAGACTGATCTCTTTCATGTGTATGTAGTCATGTACTGCATAGCTGTAAAGAACTGAAAGTCTGATTTCAAGTTCCTTATAATTACATCACATTTAGTATAGATAATAAACTTATATTTGAATATTACAAATATATTTTAACTGTTAGCAATCGACACACAAGTTAGTATAGAATTCACTTTTTTAAATATATTTTTTTCCTTCGGATGTTGCTGGATGACTAATAATAATGTTAGTGTAATGTTGTGTATCAAATTTTTTGTGGATGCATATTATCATATATAGGTAAATCGAAGTGCAGTATTGAAAAAAGATTAAAGTAGCATGAATAGGTTATATAGTGTGTCAAAAGTAAAAATAATAATGATTTGATGACTGCTTCAGTTTTCTTGGATCATAAAAAAACACGTAAATATAAATTTAAGTTTGATGTTGAAAGTGTGAATATTCTTCATAAAGAGAGAAACCATAATAACAGAAAAATTAAGGAGGCAATTTTAATAAATAAAGATAAAATGAATATAATTAATAGACAAGCCATGACATTTGAGTTGATGTTTGCTTTCATTATGTTTCTTGAATTTAACAGCAGTTGAGGAAGGTTAAGGAATTAACAGAAAGTACTTCTGTGAATTGAAAGATTATATATAATAGTTAATTACAATTATATTTTATTAGAATAGTTTTTAATTAAAAAACATTTTATTTATATATTATATACATACAATAATAAAACTTACCCCAAATTCACAACTAACCCAGACTAGCCAAAGAAAACAAACTCTATAATACAACCAATGGTTTCACTGTTACAAGAAGACTTCTCAGGTGTAAGTCTGCTTGTATCAGTGAAATCATTGGGTGTGTTTTAGAGTTAATTTTTTTTGGCTAGTCTGGGTTAATTGTGAATTTGGGATGAGTTTGATTATTTTATTGACTAATTTAGCTTTAAGTTTTAATGTTTATATATATATATATATATATATATATATATATCATAAAGAAACAAAATACTCCAGTAAAAAGAGCTATTATAGATTAATGAGAAAACTAGTTCAGCCTCAGAGATTGTCAATTTGTAGTAATTGATAATTTTTAATCAATATCAAAAGCTAAAAGTTATTTCAGTTTACATGGATATAATTTTCTCATTTCTATTCTATATTATAATAACAATCCATGGAAATATTTAATTCAACCTATATATATATATATAGAATACAAGCAACTGCCACAATCTCAACAAGATTATCTGTGTTAAAAATCCACATCTTAATCATGTATCTCGTTACACATTTTTAAATATATCTATATTATAACGGTCGGGGAGAATATGGAGTCTTACCGTATCTGCCGTGCAGGGAGCCACCAGGCTATTGAAACCTGGAAATTTTATATAGTACACAGATACATACTGTTAAGATCCCACTTTTTATCTTATTATACGACCATCAGCCCATGGCACTAGCTCAGGGAGATGCAGAGATCTATAAAATATTAATTCTTATTAAAATATATTTTCAATATTAAAAAATAAAAGAAAGCCACTGCCAGTAATAACACACACAAACATTTATTAAACATATATAAAATTTAGAATTATTATTTTAGTATAACTTTAATTTTTTTTTATAAAACATTATAACTTTACTTTAGATTTTAATTTACAATTTAACTTTTTATTTTAGAAGTTCGCACAGATGAATTTAATAATATTTTATTAGTGTCAAGTATGGATAGACTACATAGATTGCATTTGAAAAAAAAATTCTATCCCTTATTTAACCTTAGGTCAAAAGTTTGCAGTCAAACCAACACCAATCTATCTGATATATCGATGTATTCAATGCAGCATGAATATGACAGCACAATACCATAGTGTCAGGAATGCACATCTGAATAGCATGGTTATAGAGAAGAAATTGTGTCTCATCCAGTACAGGAAGAACTCTATAGGAAGGGATTGCAGTCCTTTTTGCTGACATATATTCCATTCCATAGGCTAAAGGGGTGATCCAAGGAGAAGGGAATACCATCTGTCTCTGATGGTCAATAAGAAATAGGCTTATTTTGCCAAGTGCAGTGTATAATGTGATCCTGCATGTAGCGGATCTTCATACTACATTTACTAATACACCAATATATCCAATCGATTAATCCAATTTAACTATGAAATAAATAACCTAAGATTAACCCTCCCTTAATTAAACTAATATAACTTTACAAATCTACATAGTCATTCACGCCCGACTTAAATTTAACATTTATTAAAAGTTTAGTTTAACAGAAAAAAAAATCATAATAAAAACTTAAAAGAATGGAAAAAATAAATTAATGGAAATGATTTTTAAAAAAATACATTCAATAAAAATAATTAATAAATAATTTAGTCAGATAGGAAATTCTATTTCTATTTAAATATTGAAAAGTCTAGAATTTAGAGTTCTTATTGTTTTCAAATACTGGAAAGTTTTAGAATTAATGTTCATTAGAGTTCATAAAGTTCTTACAGTTTTAAAAAGTCCATCCTTAATGGTTGCTTGCAATTTGGATCCAGCATTAATTTCCCCGATGTCCTGGGGAGACTGGTATGCTGTTGGCCATTTTATTGATTCATCCAGAGGTCATTTACTTTAGCTGGTATTTTATGGCTGGGCCCCGATGTCTTGTGGTCCACAATAGAGGAAAACGATTGGTCATTTCTCTTTCTCTCTCTTACTTTTTTAGAAAAACTGAAGGGATTGAAAGTGCATCTTTCAATTCCTTCTCCTTCAACTCTCCCCACACTAACACATATAGCATATCAGTCTCCCCTAATTTTTTTCCAAACTTTTCCTTTTATATTAAAATTTTGGATTGAATGGACATTACGTCATGATGATGATGATCCTCTCACTGATGTCCATTTCCTGAGGAATTTCTTTTATTGGCTATTCTGTTCCTATTGTTTTTTCTCTCCTATCTGACCTTTAATTATACATTTTGAGATGCCCAAGGGCTAGTTTACGTTAACTAATTGAAAATAATCATTTCCATTTTACACAATAACATTAATTAAATTATTGTACATTCTTTTTAACTATATATTTTTATCTTTAAATCTTTAAGTTTTTTCTTAAAATTTGGTTTTAAAATACTTTCCTTTTTAATAGTTTTCTTTTGATAATTTTTCATCTGTGTGATCTTATATATATACGAGTTTAGATGACTTTTAATTTTCAGTTTTTAATTCTTAAAAAAAAAGTTTTTATTTATGAACTTATGTTTTTATGTCTAATTTTATTTATTAGAATGTAACAGCATGTGTGCCTATTACAATATGTATATATAATAAAATGGTCATTGGACAATTATCTAACCAACACTATGTTAATCAAGAAATTTATATGCAAAATTAATGAAAACTAAAGAATTTCCAAATAAGTTATAGAATAAGTGCATTTGTATAATGAATATGGTAAAAAAGAAAAAGAATAAGTAAAATAGATAAGGCCACAAATTATAATCATTAATTTTTATTTATATATAAAAATGATTGCTGATTAAATACAAACAACATATACAAAAAAGACAAATGAGTATATTTAGTAAACTAGCAAAAATATAGTAATTATATGTTGGATTATTTCTCTAATCTATTAATTGTTAAATGGTTTAGAAAAATTCAAACTTTACTTGAACTTATTAATAATTCAATGTTTTGAGTAGTATCTTCTTCAAGTGTTTATCACTTCACCAATGACAGTATTAACATAGGAAATGAATTTTTAGATTCATGGATATTGAATTTAAGGTGACAATGTAACCAACTAGGCTATTTGATTAGAATGTCATCTTAAAAATGAGATCCACAAATCTAAATGTCCAGGTTCAATTCCCATCCCAGTACTGTCAATGAACAGGCTAGCAACATCTGCAAAAGAGAATAATACCACATGTAACATTACATGATCACCATTTCTTATGCTTGCTCATAACTGTTATTAACAGGCAAAACTCTCCATACAGTTGTGCCACTCAGTGCAAGCCAGAGTAATCAATGGATGCCAGAAGGCTTGTGCAGTGCTCTCAGATCTAAGGTTACTCACTGACAAAGGTAAGCCAGAAACTAATCTGGTGATGTTGGATAAGTAGGTACTAAATAGGGATTTTATGCACAAGCCTTCTGGCATCCATTGATTATTCTGGCTTGCACTGAGTGGCACTACTGTATGGAGAGTTTTGCCTGTTTTTTCACATATAACATTGTGTTATATACTAATCTATGAATTATTACTAACAGTTGAAAGCATTTGAAAAATTTAAATAAAGTTTGACTTTCTCTACAAGCATTTAACTATTAATATTGGATGGTGGAAATAATTCAACGTATATCATCTGCACAAGCTTTCAGACAAGCCTTAATCAAAAATATTTTTAGGGGGAAAACCAATTCTAAATTAATAAATAGCTTTACAGAACGTCGTGTTAAAAACACAACAATATATAATAGAATAATTATGTAAATTTATATTAGGTACATTGATCCACTATTATAAATAAACAACTCTAATATCGCTATATTTCTTGAGGTGTGATATAATAACATTATTAAAAAGTGTTTTTTTATGACCACTGCTTAGAAGATTCGTATTCAATCGAGTTATAAATACAGAAGATTCAGCTTTTGGGTTATACTTTTCTTTCTTTCATCAATTTTTTTTTTTTAAATTGAGTTCTAAGTTATTAACAGAAGAAAATGGAAATAAAAATTTATTAGTCAATAAATACAATGAACAAGAAGGAACTTAAGTCCTTTATCCATAGATTTACAAATGTTATCCATTTATTATATACATCTGAAAAAGATAAATGATATCCAATATATGTATTTCGTGGTGAAACATCACTCTTCATTTGGTCCAGATCTCCATCTCCCCAACACATATATAATCAGTGCTCAGTTTATATTATGATAGCATATCTTTAAACTTTAATGGGCAAGCTTCAATCTTCTTCACTCTCCAAGTCTTCCACCATCTATTTCATTGAAAATACTTTAGTATAGACAATATGCATATTATATATATATATATATATATATATATATATATATATATATATATATATATATATATATATATATATATATATAAAGTATAATAATGCTCAAGGCTAAATGGGTTTTTAAATAATCTCGACCTTTATTGTTAAAAGGAGGTTGCCTTGACAATAGTTTGAAGTTGTTGATTGTTATTGATATTGGGATTATCTAAGTGTTAACTGGATTTTAATGATATGTATAATACTATTAAAATTAAATGTCATAAGGAAACCTTAACCGATAAAAAAATACCACCAGATTCAATCTTATACAGCATGCTGAACATAAGGGGCTAAATAGAAAATTTGGACACTATGAAGAAAGCTGTACAACAATAGCACTATGCAAAATGTGGTATATACATGGTATATCTGAAATTCATGATTTCTCGATGATTGAGAACCAATTGGAAATACATTATTCACCACACAACAAATTAAATGGATTCACACTTTTTTAAAAATGCATATAAATATATTAATCTTTGAAAACAAAAAATAATTATTTGAATAAGTCATGACATTATAATCACATAAGAATGTTATTCAGGAATGAACGAACTTCAACATAAACCTTAAATATGGTATGATAATAATCAACCCTTAAGCTATCAATAATCTCAACTTGTAGTCAAGGCAACCTCCTTAAATATGCTATGATAATAATCAACCCTTTAAGGGTTGATTATTATCATAGCATATTTAAGGAGGTTGCCTTGACTACAGGTTGAGATTATTATAGCATAAGGGTTTATTGTTATCATTTACATTTACACACCTATTAAAGTCATGAGTAATTTGCTCTATTGCCTTAGTAAATACTTTAAATGTGCATAATTGCAATGCTATTTTGAATTTTGTTGTTATCATTACTGTTATTGACATTAATCTCGATATTCTCATTACAAGACAATGTTTTGACAATAAGGTAGATATCTTATTTATAAATAATAATTATAAGCTGATGATGAATTTGTCAAAATAAAATGTAAAATAAGTTTACCTATTTTTTGTATATTAATCTCTTCAGTAAAAAAATCTGTATATATTGATTTAGTGGTACATTAATGTTGTATATATTTTATTTTAATCGCATACAGTCTTTGAGTACGAACTCAGAGCATCATGTATTATTACAAATATATAATAATAAAATCATTTTTTATGCATTTTATGTAATGCAATGCTATTTTTCATACTTGAAATGGCTCATAGTTTTGACTGTTTGGCAGTTTTCCTCAGAAATATAATATACATACTACATTATATTATTTCTTATATCCATACCTGTCACATAGAGATTGACTTATAAATTCATTGATAATATAATTACAATCAATATTTAATAGTTAAATACCAGTATATTGTCTATACTGAATGTAATTAGAAAAAATGTGAACTCATTTTCAAGATCCCTACAGAAATCCACTCCATCTTACACAACTGATACACATGACCACAAAAATATATGTGATCATGTGTGTCACTTGTATAAGATGGAGTGGATAACTATAGAGAGATTGAAAGTTTGAGATCAAATCCCTTTTAATTACAATAAGTATTTAATTGTAATAATAATTAGCATTAAGCTAATGCACATGTGCTTTGTAGATCTTAACGAGATAACGTCTTTGTGAAAGAATAGAATGAATCCATCTATCCTTTCAACCTAAACGTTTAAGTATGGGCAAATCTTAAGTATTTGGAAATGAGAGTGTGAGGTAATTTAAAGTGATTTTTAATATCTTCACACTCTCATTTCCAAATACTTAAGATTTGCCCATACTTATACGTTTGGGTTGAAAGGATAGATGGATTCATTCTATTCTTTCACAAAGACTTTATCTTGGATTTGAGAAATGAGAGTACTCATTTATTGTTAAGATCTACAAAGCGCACGTGCATTAGCTTAATGCTAATTATTATTACAATTTAAAAAAACATCGCGCTATATAAAATAAATGTCTTAATAAGTATTTAAGTAACATTCTTATAGCCTTATTAATATATATTGTAACGGGCACATCACATACGCCGTTACATTATTTTTAAAAAAAATTAAACATGAAAAATAAAAGTTCGCAAATAAAGACTTTTTTTTAAGAATTAAAAATTGAAAATTAAAAATCATCTAAACTCTAATATATAAAATCGCACAGATGAAAAATTACTAAAAGAAAACTTTATTAAAAAAAAAGAAAGTTTTAAGACTAAATTTTCAGCAAAAACTTAAAAGATTTAAAGATAAAAAAACAATGTACAATAATTTAATTAATGCTATTGCAAAATGGAAATGATTATTTTAATTAGTTAAAAGTAAGCTAGCCCTTGGGCATTTCAAAATGTATAAGCAAAGGTCAGATAGGAGAAAGAACAATAGAAACTAATAACCAATAAAAGAAATCCCTCAAGAAATGGACCAGAACCAAAAGATCATCATCATCATGATGTAATGTCCACTGAATCCACAAAATTAATATAAAAAGAAAAAGTTTGGAAATAAATTAGAGTGAATGAGTATTAAGAGAAGATAGAGATGTGAATGAGAGGGGTGCTAGAGTTGAAGGAGAAGAGATTGGAAAGACGCACTCTTCAATCCCTTCAGTTTTGCTAAAAAGAAAGAGAAATGACATTGTTTTTCCTATCTTGGGGACCACAAAGACATCGGGGGAATTAATGCTGGCTCCAAATGGCAAGCAACTGTTAAATGTGGATTTTTAAAACAGTAAGAACATAAACTAATGAACTTTAATTCTAAAAGAGAAACTTTTCATTTAAACCGTAAGAACTTTATGAACTCTAATAAGCTTTAACTATAATTCTAAAACTCCAGTATTTGAAAAGAATAAGAACTTTAATTATAAAACTTGTTCTATCTTTAACAGAAATAGAATCCTATCTGACCAAACTAAATTATTAATAATTATTTTATTGAATGTATTATTATTTTTTGTAAATCATTTCCATTAATTTATTTTTTCTGATCTTTTAAGTTTTTATTATGATTTTTTTTCTTTTAAATAGCTTATATAAATGTTAAATTTAAGTCGGGCGTGAATAGCTGCATAGATTTGTAAAGTTAAAGATGTTAGTTTAAGGGAGGGTAATCTTAGGTTGTTTCATAGTTAAATTGGGTCAATGGATTGGATATATTGGTGTAATTAGTAGATGTAGTATGAGGTCCGCTACATGCAGGATTGTACCATACACCGCACACTCCCTTTTTGCCTATGGAATGGGATCGTAAGTCAGCAAAAAGGACTGCAATCCCTTCCTATGGAGTTTTCTTTTTTTATTGTTTTTCTTGCCAGATAGATGTGACATTCCTGTACTGGATGAGAAACAATTTCTTCTCTTAACCATGCTGTTCAGATGTGCATTCCTGACAGTATGGTATTGTGCTATCTATTCATGTTACATTGAATACATTGATGTATCAGATGGATTGATATTAGTTTAATTGCAGACTTTTGGCCTAAGGTTAAATAAGGGATAGAATATTTTCTTTTCAAATGCAAATCTATGTAGTCTATTCATACTCAACACTCAAATAAAATATTAAATTCATCTGTGTGAACTGAGAAAATAAAAGTTTAAACGTAAATTAAATTCTAAAAATCAAAGTTAAAATGTAAGTTAAATTTTAAAGTAAAAGAGATTCTAAAATGATTCAAAATTTATATGTGTGTAAATAAATGTTTATGTGTTAATTGCTGGCAGTGGCTTCTTTTATTTTTTTAATATTGAAAATATTTTCTGATAAGAATCTATATTTTATAAATCTCTGTGTCTCACTGAGCTAGTTGCATGGGCTGACAGTCTGGAAAACATGTAAAATGTGAATATTAACTTACGTATCTGCCTACTATATAAATTTTCTAGGTTTTAGTAGCCTAGTGGCACTCTGTATGGCAGATACGGTAAGACTCTCTATTATTTGGACTGTTATAATATATATGTATTTTTTTAAAAAAATAAATAGAATAAGCACATCATTATATTTATGTAATATAATAGTAAAAATCATTATTTACTTTCAGAGATAATTAATACTGCAGCATTGAAATTAAGTTAGGAAAGAACTGACATGTTATTTAGACAACAACATTCACTTATATTAATTTTAATATCCTTAAATTATCAAAATAGAGGTTTACCAATGACACTGTGAGGAATTCTGCAAAGACAATCTTTTAGAAACTTGTTAAATTCATATCACTATGTATCGTATTAAGCAGGGGATCAATATAATAGTGCAATAGAAAACAAACAACTGCTTGGAAATCCATCTATATAAATATTACATTTTGATTTACAAGTATCAAGCTTATTCCACCCACAACTTTGACATGATCCACTCTAGATAAATACATAAATGGCTATCACTAATCATTTACTAATCTAGAGATTATCTCTAGTTCAGCTATAAGCTTTAAATCTCAATTAAAGATCAATATGACTGTTTTTAATTAAACACATATATAAATTAAACACATATACATATGGAATAATTCAACTTTATTTCTTATTTTTCATGTAAATATAGGGATTTGAACTCATATTTTCAAGCATCCTTCAACCATCTATATTATCTCATACCACTGATACACATGACCACATACATGTAGAAAAGATAGATAATCACCAATATATGTATTTCATGCTAAACCAGCACTCATCAGTTGGTCTAGATTATCATCTCTCTCATACACACACATATATATGGTTGGCTGAAGAGTTGGAGGTTGAAGTGGATTGGAGCCTGTCTATTAAAGTATGAAGATTTGCTACCTTAATATAACTGAGTACTGATCATATATATGTGTGAGAGATGAAAATCTGGACCAACTGATGAGTGCTGGTTTAGCATGAAATATGTATATTGGCGATTATTTATCTTTTCTACATGTATGTGGTCATGTGTATCAGTGGTATGAGATAGTATGGATAGTTGAAGGGTGCTTAAAAATCTGAGTTCAAATCCTCTATATTTACAATTAGGCTCCAGGTATGTGAAGAGTGCCTGTATGTCAAATATTTATTTTCCATGTGTAATATCGTTTATAGATGCACTTAATAACCTTCAATCCACTACACATTATTTATACAAATATTAATCATAATAGAGCATAACAAATATCATGACTAAAGCAGGATGTAATGGATGTTGAAGTTATAAATGATAAATATATGATGGTGATAAATCTACATTATTATTTTTATTTAATAATTCCAGTGGCATCTTTAGGTACTGTGGCTGTGTTTGTGTAATAATTCACTCAGAAATTATTTGGATCAGTTAATGATTACCATTTACACTGTAATGCCTGTAAGATAATCATTTTATGCAATTATGGGATAAATAAATGTAGATTTATCAATATCAACATTATATTAGCATGAAAAAAATGAATAAAAATAATTTACAATTATGTAATCGCATGCCTTACATTCAATGATTGTGTGACACTATCACTGTTAAGTCCCATTATCCATTAGATCATTTATATGTATATATATATAATTAAATATGTATATATATAATTAAATATGTATGGATAAAAGGACACACAGGTATTACTGACCTCATTGAAAGAATTAAAAGACTGAAGTGGAGTTGGGCTGGACATATTGCTAAAAGAGATGATAATAAATGGACAATTGAAATCTTAAACCGGATTCCAAGAGATTGTAAAAAACCCAGAAAGAGACCACATGTGACATGGATGGATGAAATAAGAAAGTGTGCAGGGGGATGCAGAGAAGTGATGCTAGAGATCAGAGAAGATGGATTGAACTTGGAGAGATCTTCATCCTGCAGTGGATTGATAATGGTTGATAATGATGTTACCTTTTTGATAGCTCAAATATAGATGAAATTAATGCGTAAATACTGAAAAACCCTAGTGAGCTATATGCAAACTAAACATTGCCAATGGTTAGTTTGCATATAGCTTGCTGGGGTGTTCAGTACTTTTGTATTAATTTCAATTAGATAAATACTAAATTGAACTTCAATATTTATTTATTTTATGGTAGGTTGACTCTACATAACAAAAGTAAACAAGACACAAGTTAATATAACTCAAATGAGTTCATTCACAAGTAGTATTAATATTGTTTGTATATATTCTAAGTTTAATATGACCTAAGCAGCTATACATTCAGTATTAATTTTATTCAGATTTATTATTGCAGGGGTAGAATATCAGATTCTGGAATGTAAGTTCCTCCGATTGATTACAGTTTTAATTTTATTCAGATTTATTATTGCAGGGGTAGAATATCAGATTCTGGAATGTAAGTTCCTCCGATTGATTACAGTTCCGGCACTGGTGAAAGTTAAATTTCTTATAATGTAGTTTAATTCAGTAGCTGAGTGATGGACTGTAAAATGTAAGATCCTTAGATCAATTCCAATTCTGATATTTCTGTTGTGTGAACTTTTATATGAATTCCGAGCAATAAAGACATTCAGTAATTTTTTACCCTGTGTGGTTTAGTGCAGTGGTAAAGTCGGGTCCTGCTATCGATTCCAATTCCAACATCTCCGTTGCTTAAATGTCTTATGAACTTATGAGTAATAAAGTCATGTGATTATTTTTTGATTGTCAGACATGATGATTAGTTGGATCATTTGATATTAAACAAAGGCAAAACTCTCCATACAGTAGTGCCACCCTGTGCCAAACAGAGTAATCAATGGATGTCAGAAGGCTTGTGCATAAAATCCCTATGCTAGTATAGAAATGGTGATCATTTGATATTGTTATTACAATTATATTAATGTTCATTTTTCATAGCAAATCAATTGTTAATTGAATATTTCTGGATATGCCACCTTTAACAACAATATATCAGGCTATACAACATAAAATGTTAAATCACAGAGATAATTCTATTAAACACGGCCATGGGGGCAGAAGCTAAGATGAATCTCATATTGCTCTCATTAACACTAAGGATAACCATAGAGTTAGTTTGGAATTAATGAGGATGGATCTATGTATGTAGTATAAGTTATGGTGTGCAGAGTAGATGATGCAATGTGCTCATAATAATATTCTTACTGTATACTATATTCAACAATAGAATTTTGCATCTCTCACATTTTTACAGCAGTTAAATCAATTTCTCTGTTACATATACTCACCCACACTTACTCATGCTATTATCAACCGCACCCACACTTACTCATGCTTTTATCAACCATATCCACACTTATTCATGTTATTGTCAATCATTATAATATATACATATATTTTGAATTGAATATTTTCATGGTTTGTTATTATAATAAAGAATACAAATGAGAAGATAATCCATCTATACAGAGATAACCTTTTACCTTTTGATGTTGTCAGGAAACTATAAATTACTACTAATTGGCAATCTGCTCGAGGCTAAATAAGTTTCTCCATTAACATGTAATAGCTCTTTCTTTTCTTGAGTTTTTGTTGAAATAAAACACAATTTATATAGACTAATGCCAAATTATGGTAACAAATCAATGAAAAATTAACAGCACATATATTTATGCAACAAGTCTCCACAGAGGCAACTATTTTTTGACACACAAAAAGGAACAGACATTGCTTTGTCTTCATGTTAAAGTCAGCTGCACTGAGCACAATGATACAAAGTAGATCAAATAAATGTGGTTTATCAGCAACATTGAAAGTGCCATGAATAAAGGAGCAAATAATATGCAGCTAGGCATACATTCGAATATAATAAAATGTTTATTCATAAAAGGTATTGCCAATAATATAGAATTAGAATATACTGCATATAATGGGAAATGGACATTATATTGAAGACATATTAAGCTAATTATTAAAAACATTGAAAATTATTCACTTCACCCAATAAGCATAAATATAAAAATGGCCAAGTTATACAATTGAGCTAGAGGTCACTCATTAAAGTGATGCAAGTAATAAAAAAATTATTTAACTCTATGCTATAAAGCTATACAAAGGTTTGAAAATTTAAGGGTTTTTTTGTATTTCAGTTTACTGGTTTTAGTAGTATAAAAGGATAAAGGATGCTTGCTAGATGCAGAAGTATATTACTTTTAGATTTAAATCGATAAAGTAAAAGCCAGATATTGGTCAGCTGGAGATGGAGATTTTATAGAATTCTACTATCTGATGTTCACTGATTAACCAAGTCTACAGTCAATGGTTTTAGAAGAGAGTGAAGGCAACTAAATCTTGGATATGAAGAAAGTAGCAGGAATCATTGATACTTTGCGAATGCCAACAAAAATATCCAGACATAATAGAATTTGCATCAGTTTGATTAAACTATATTTTAGCAAAGATTCAATTAAAAGGTCACATTATTTAGCTAATATAACTTTTTAAATTTTCTTAAAATATAGGGTGCAGTGCTCTCAGATCCAAGGCTCCTGCCCGATGAAAGCCATAAGCCAGAAACTAGTTGGGGGAAGGCCCTAGATAGTGATCTTGTGCACAAACCTTCTTGCACCCATCAACTACTGAGGCTTTCTCTAGGTGGCACTATTGTATGAAGTTTGCTACTGTTTTAACATCTTGTGTAAACACAGGAAATAGTAATCAGGTGAGGTTTTAGTGATTAAAATTTCTTCACAGAGCAAAAACTAAGACTAATCTTTTTTACCTGTTCATTCTGTTTCACTTCTATATTTAATTCAAATTTTTTTTCATGTGTCAAAGCATCAGCCAGGAAGCGAACTCATGAACCCGGGACAACTGCTTGTAAGGTTGCTGTTTTGACCACTCAACCACCAATGCTTGACTATTTAAATCAATTTTTTGTGGACTTCAGTTGTTTTACAGTCACTCTGTGACTTGAAAAAAAAATTCCTTCACCAGTCTCTAATGTAGTGAGTGCAAAATGCTGCGAATGAAAGAGAAGCCTTCTTATTCATTTCATGTAGACACATATTCTACAAACCACTCACGTGGCTTCACTGCTCAAAAATACATAGTACTTAAAAATTAAGAAAGTAAAAAAAATATATACCCAAGTTTTATGAGATGGTTTTCCCTTTTAACAAGACACTTTAAAACATAAACAATGAATGAGCAGTAGATGAATATTTTAATAGATTTATTTTAATAAAATTATAATAATTTTATAAATAAAAATATAAATTTGCAAAACACAATTTTATAATAGAGTTTAGTTTACTAACTATCTATATCCTTGACTTGGATGTTTTCATATTATAAACAAGTTTATATTTTTTTGGTCAAGGAGTAATTAGAAGGGATTTGAACCCAGACTTTCAAGCTCGCTTCAGCTATCCATTTCATCTTATATAACCAATACACATGATCACACACACATGAAAAGGACAAATAATCTCCAATATTCGTATTTTGTGCTAAAACAGCACTCATCAATTGATCCCGGTCATCATCTCCCGCACACATATATAATCTGTTCAGTTTAGTAGCAAATCTTTAAACTTTAATAGACATGCTTCAATCTTCTCCAGCCTCCAATTCTTTAGCCATCCATATTAATGAAAATCTGATGATGGAATGCTCAAAGCCCTTGTTGATGCCAATATTATTGTCATACCCATGTTGGTTCTAAGCCACTCTGACTCTTCATAATCTGATCTTCATTAATGTGAATGGATGAAGATCCGAAGGGTAGAGAAGATTGAAGTCTGACCATTAAAGTTTGAAGATTTTCTATAAACTGAGTACTGATTATATATATATTTGAGAGATGATGATCTGGACTAATTGATGAGTGCTCGTTCAGCACAAAATATGTATATTGGAGATTATTTATCTTTTTCACATGTATGTGGTCATGTGTATCAGTTATATAAGATGAAATGGATAGCTGATGGGAGTTTCAAAACCTGTATTCAAAGCCCCTCTAATTACATTTAAAGTTCAGTATAAACATTATACTTGGTATTCAAATATTACAGATTTAGCATAAACTCTGCCCATCCATCTTCTGTGTATTTAAATGGACATAAAGTCAACATGCATATGACAACAACATTGGCATCAACAAGAGCTTTGAGCATTTTACCTTCAGATTTTCAAAAAATACGGATGGCTGAACAATTGGAAGATGAAGAAAGATTGAAATACGTCCGTTAAAGTTTGAACATTTGCTACCTTAATATAAACTGAGCACTGATTATAGATATGTGTGGGAGCTGATGATCTGGACCAACTGATGAGTGCCGGTTTTGCATGAAATACTTATATTGAAGATCTTTTTTTTCACATGTGTGTGGTCATGTGTATCCATTATATAAGAAGTGGATAGCTGAAGGGAACTTGAAAGTCTGTGTTCAAATCTCCTTTAATTACATCTAAAATAGGAAATAAATAACGAGATAATTTATTGCTTGGGAGGTCATAACTATTGAGCAGTAAAACTGACAGAGTTAGAACCGTGATACATAGATCTTGGGTACCAGAGCCTGCCAATGACTTAACGTTTAGCAAATAACTTACAGCTAATATAGTTTACTGTTTTTAGTTGGTGCTTCAAGATATTTTTATTCTTTTGTTCATCTTCTATCTAAACTAATTTAAAATAAAACCGTCTAGATAGCATAAATATCAAAATAAAGATTTTTTTTTCAGAGAAGGCGATAAGTCATTTTGTATGAAAGACCATTAATGTACTTATGTATTAGATTTGCTATATGTGTGTGATTAAAAAATTCCATATTAAAAAGTCACAATGATGGAATTCTGCAAAACAAACATGGGCAGCAGGTCTAATACATAAGTACTACTAGTGGTTTCCAATTTTTTGGAATAGTATGAAATAGAATATACATGGGAACTCAAAATAACCAGAATTTTGTAATAAAAATTAATATATTTATTTTCAAGTGTTGCAAACTGAATCGCTTTAAAAAGTATAGTTTATTTAAGGCAATGCACCAGTCTAAACCAGTTTGTCACTTTTCAAAGTAATCCGAAAACACTTGAGAAATGATGCGCTTTAATATTCTGTCATTTTTCCCCCTTAGTTCTAAGTCAACAAAAAAAAGAGATATTTTTTATTTGGGAGGTTAAAAAAAAATTGCACAAAGTGAGATCAAGACAATACCACTGTTAGATAAGCTGGTTCACGCCTAATTTAATTAAAGTGCTTCATAGTCAAGGTTTTGAGAGATGACACAGTTGGCATGGAGTTTACACTCTTTTGTTTGCATAAAATGTTTTAGAAGTTGCAGATTAAATGTCTGACCATTACAAACTAAATTTGAGAGAAAAATGCTGTTTTCATAAAAAAAATAGTGTTAATTATTTGAATATTTCAACCATTATAAAAAAATTTGACAACTACAGGACATGCACTTTACAAACAAATTTTCTACATGAGCCCATGATTTCACACAGTTATGTCATTTGGAAGACTGGTGCATGAAGAGTCCCTGCAAAAAGTATGTAACAGATGAAGGATATACTACAACAGGAATGCAAATCAGAGAATGATTCTGGTTATTTTTGGATCCCCCTTCATATTTAGAAGTATGGAAAACAATGAATAATGAAAGAATAAACAAGAACATCAATTAATTAATTAATTAATGTAATGCAATCACTCTTTTATATAATCTGTTATGGAAGAACAAATGATAATGTACATCAGTTAATTAACATAATGCAATTATTCTTTTACGTAATCTGTAATGTACTTATTTAAAGTTATTGTATTTTTTGAATTTTGGTACTTACATAAATATGCACTAAATGTTTGTCTTAGTATTCCAATGCTTTTTAATCCTGTTAGTGGGCTATTTATTTGTAAATACATCATGTAAAATTGAAATAACAGTAGTTATATTTAATAATTATAAACAGTTTGCTAATATGAAAGAGTACTTACTGTAGGAAGGCATAAAGAAAAATTACTGGATACCACTGTGAAAACTTGTATTTTGGTTTCTTGTCACTATGTATACACCAAAGAAGTAAATAGAGGGAATTGAACTTACGATTTTCAATTTATATTTATCTTCCACTCCATCTCAAACAACTGATACATATGACCACACACATGTGAAAAAGACAAATGATCCCCAATATATGTTCCATCATTGATGTTTCAATGAAATGGATAGTTGAATTGTTGGAAGGGTGAAAAGATTGAAACCTGTCCAAACAAGTTTAAGAAATTGTTATCTCAATATAAGCCAAGTAGTGATTGTACATATGTGTGGGAGATTATGATTTGGTGCAACTGATGAGTGCTGGTTTTGCATGAAATATGTATGCTGGTGATCATCTATCATTTTCACATGTGTGTGACCATATGTTTCAGTTGTTCGAAATGGAGATGATGATGATTATAGACTGAAAATCCTAAATTTAAATCACTATTATTTTAAATACCACTCTTACACCTGGTGCCCAATTGTAAATATAGGGGATTTAAATACAGATTTTCAAGCCACATCAACCATCCACAGTATCTCATACTACTGATACATATGACCACACACATGCAGAAAAGATAAATAATAACCAGTATATGTATTTCATGCTGAACCAGCACTCACCAGTTGGTCCAGATTACCATCTCCTATACATATAGACAATCAGTGCTCAGTATAAATTAAGATAGCAAATCCTATACTTCAATGGACAGGCTTCAATCTACTCCAACTCTTTAGCCTTCCATACCACTGAAAATCTGATAATAGAATTCCCAAATCCCATGCTAATGCCAATATTGTTATCATGCCCATGATAACCTCAAGTCACTCTGACCCTTCATGAATAGGGCAGTATCCATTTAAATACCTGGAGCCTATATATGTATGGGAGATCATAATCTGGACCAACTGATGAGGGCTGGTTTATCATGAAATACGGATACTGGTGATTACTTATCTTTTTTCTGCATGTGTGTGGTCATGTGTATCAGTAGTATGAGATAGTGTGGGTGGTTGAAGTTGCATGAAAGTCTGAATTCAAGTCCCCTATTTATTTATTATAATAAACATTCATAGTATACTGAGTGAATAGGTTAATAACAAAGAAATAAATAAGTAGACCATTGAGTAAATTGTTTAATATTTATTTTTAAAGTTTCTATATGGTATAACATGAGTTTTATCGATCAAATTATCAGGTAATTACTTGACTCTTTTTTCCGGAAAAAAGATGCTTTTTCAGCCTTATATCTTTTGGGATTAGATGTTTGAACGGATCTTTTGTTACAGATTTAAGAGTAAGAGGCATTTTAATTATTTCTGCCACTTTAAATCAAATTTAGGAAGTTCTGATATCTAATTCCGAGACAGTTCTTCATGTTAGGGGTTTAGAAGTGAATAAAACAATTGAAACTTCCCAGAGGACGTTTTTGAAAGGTTTGAAAAAAGCGAAGGAACACCGCCAACATCTCTGCTAGTAATCGTTGAGACAACGAGGTTACATACGAACTAGAAATACTATTAGAAGTAATATATAGTTTGACTTTTTTTATAAAGCAAACGACATATGTTGTATATTATTAAATGCCGTAGCAATTATGTCAACGAGATGAAAGATAAAAATGATAGCAGATATTACTTTAAATTAAATATCGATTCTCATTTACAAGTGATATATGTATCGATTATAGCACACGACCATACTAATGATAAAGATAATTTTTAAGATCAAAAATTATTAATACTTTCATAACAAGATATACACTTTTATTTTACATTTAAGGTGAAATATATCTAACTAAATATATAAAATTAAATATATATATATGTTTGAAGATTTGAAATACTAGATACTCTTAAACCTGGAGCCTAATTGTAAATGTTGGGATTTGAACTCAGACTTTAAGTCACTTCACTATCTACACTATCTCATACTACTGATACCCATGACCACACACATGCAGAGAAGATAATTAATCACCAATATACATATTTCGTGCTAAGCCAGCACTCATAAGTTGGTCCAGATTATCATCTCTCATACATATATATAATCAGTGCTCAGTTTATATTAGGATAGCAATTCCTTACATTTTAATGGACAGGCTTCAACCCACTCCAACATCCAACTCTTCAGCCATCCACACCATTGAAAATCTCATGATAGATTTCCCAAACCCCATGCTGGTGCCAATATTGTTGTCATGCACATGTTGACCTGAAGTCACTCTGACCCCTTATGTATAGGACAGTATCCATTTAAATACATAGAAGAGGGATGGGCAGAATACAGGTTTAATATGTAAGATTTGAAATACCAGGCACTCTTAAACCTGGAACCTAATTGTAAATATAGGTATTTGAACTTAGACTTTCAAGCCACTTCACTATCCACACTATCTTATACTACTGATACACCTGATCACACACATTCAGAAAAGATAAATAATCACCAACATACATAATTCATGCTAAACCAGCACTCATCAGTTGGTCCAGATTACCATCTCTCATATATATATATATTCTAACCTATCAAAAGAAGACTTCTATTAAAATAAATGAGCGAATTCAATAAAGAGAATTCGGAAAGCCTAAACGCTTCCGTCTATGATTCGGGTAGCAAACCCTATATTACCTAATATAGCTCGACGTTTGGTTAGTTATAATAATTCAGCTACAGCGATATGCAGTTCAGACAGAGATAAACTAAAAAAAAAATTATCATTAATAAAATAAATTTAAAAAGAAAATTTAGAATAAACTAACATTCTTTCTCTATCCAAAACACATTCTCTGTGTTGTAAGTACTTGCACTGTTCGACAATGATGATGATGATTTCATGTCATTGTTAATATTACTGACTAAAATAAAACCTTCATTAATTTGCCAATATGATCTCAATATTTATTATTATACAATCAGAAGTTTCAATCTCTTAAGCCATGCCACGCTTGTAATGTTGATCATAATTGATCAATTCTTAATTTAAGAGCACTTATAATAATGACACTAATCTCAGGGTTCTCTGTTATATTTAATAAAATGCTCGGCAGTATTGTGTTGTCGCATATGACTGACATTCTGGTCGGCTATAGGAAACATTTACCTTATTTAAATTCCAGGTATCTTCATCCACATATCAACTATTATAATATTTAAAGAGATGATAACCATATTCAATAACAACGCATAATTTTGAATAATATAGCCCTTTTTATCCAGAATCTCAGTCGGAATGATGAAAAGACAAGGGTGCTTTTGTGTCCTTCCATTATCCATGACAACACAATAATTTAACTAAGATTTATTACTTAGACACTTCACTTAAATGTGTACGAAATAATGTGCACAAAAGCTAATAGTTTGGGAATAAAGTGATTTTACACACACATAAAATAAAATGTCTTGGTCTGAAGTTTTCCATTCCACAAATAATTCTTATTAAATTAAAATATACTGAAATATTCTGATCTGCTTACAATTGTCTATCTGGTGTATTGAAATTAAGATTTCATAAATGATTTCGGACTCAAGAAAAGTATTGCAAGTATTATGCAAATACACTTTTATTTAGCACACAAGAAAAATGACTCAAAACAACTTGTAATAAGACTATAATTTATTATTAAATTTTAACAAGATTATGATTTATTATTACAGTTTAACAAAACTATCCTTTATGATTAACATAATAAACAAACATATACAATTTATTCGATCCCATATGGATAAAACAAAATATAACTAACATTAATTCGTCTATACTTTTAGACCTGGATTCGAACTACTTCTTCATCTTCTTTTTACATTTATGCAAATTGAATATAACAAAATAAATATTATTATCGATACATCAACTCATCCGTTTAGTGTATCTTATATGAACGGCTACTTAAATTTATTGACTAACGATCTGTTTTAAAACAAAAACAATTTGATTCTAGGCAATACGTACAAACGATTTTTATTATCATATCTTTAATTAAATGATAGTTTTTTATTTAGATAACTTATTATAATTTATGGGTTATTTATCAGAAGTTACACTTATTATTTTAATGTTTACCTTAATAACAACTGAAGTTGTTATACACACTGCTTTTCTCAGTATAAGTTATATTGTGAGTGCTACTTAATCATTAACCCGAATTAAACCTAGTATTTGAACCCTCCATTGGCAAATAAAAATTTCTAAATCACGCAATTTTAAACTTACTCTCTCCATTGACTTACGTGTGGATTACCAGCACTATTCCACCGCACAATCCAGACATTGATCATATATACTAGCACGCTATTTATACTAAATGGATCTTGAGGAATTAACCTCCAATATACCCGTTATCTTGCCATAACTTTCTAAACAAAACACAATATTCAACACCTTCCGTGGTGGAATTATCTCTATTTTCTCATGAGGAATATGGAATAACACCGAAGGTCTGTAGAGTTAACTACTACATTAAAATAGTTTGGTGGGTCCTTGCCTCTTACTTGGGCATAATAGGAACACACACCAAATATAATCCTCTCCTGGGATTTTAATGAATGAAATACACTAAATACGATATAAATTACTGATCGTCCTAACTCTGAGAAGCGATCACTTGGGTTATAAACATACCCGAATACTAGATTTATCTATTCCCCTCATGGAAAATAAAGCTTTTGGGGAGATCATTTTCCATCCCACAAAATAAAGACATTACAATTATTACTTATGCGAATCTTAAGCATATACCAATGCTATATCGGGGCAAGACAAGCAAATACACTAATTACACTAAATTTATGTTCCGGGGTATACTTAGATCAACGTCTGAAATCAATGGATAACACAGAATAAACCATAATAATTTTCACCTTTGCCAAAGAAACATTCAACAAGTAATTGGTAGTATAGTATCTTGAACTAAATTAAGTGAATGCGTTAATAAAGAATAATTGGGAATAAGTTCCTCAATTAACATAGTATAAATTTGTTTCAAACTTTAAATAAGTAATATCCTGTATAGCACTTCTCTTTAATTACTTCTGATAATTTTAACTAGATATTTTACCTATTAAGTATCTGAATTTTTTTTTTTTTTTTTTTACGCATCTAACATATAAGTTTATATCCATAATGCATATCATAAGTAAACACATTTTATAAAAAAAAAATTTTTTTCATGTCGAATATAAATTTAACCTAGAATAAGTATATGAAAACATACCTTTATGATTACAAGGTCATTTAAATATTACTTGATTATACAGCCTTTAACCTGTAGATATAAAAAAAAATACACATAATTTTACAAATTAGTAAAAAAAAATCATTACTTAACAAGTGCTTATTATCTCACTAGAAAAATGTTTTTCCGTTGGGCAATTTATCTAGATGAAGAACTTGATCCATTCGTAGTTCACGAAGCAAATTTAAAATAAGAAACACATTTTATTATTTCATTTATATAAAAATTGCCTCCATTCTGGTGCAATTAATAAATTAGGCAAAGAAAACATAGCAGCGTTGGATGTTAACTCTTCCTTGAATTAACTGATATAATTTTTGGGATCCAAGAAAACAATACATATTTTAACATGACGAATATTTGACGATAGACGATCACATATACAATTCTTTTCTTTTTACTATTGGCGATACGTATCATTTTTAGCTAGCTGGCTTAGGAATAAAACTAATGCGCGAATTTTCCAAAATACTATTATTATAACGACTGCAGCTGACTTACGTGGATATAAAGTTTTAACGACTCCAGTTGATGTATAATATAACATATTATATTATAGTTATAATTAAGTCACTAATGTTTGTAGTTTTTATTCCTACTCTAGGAATTGTAATTTGTCTTTAATAAGGAATTCTCCGTAAAATGCACACATACAAATTTTCCGATATTTGCCTTGAGAAAATTTATATTTTCTTTTTAAAAAATATACAGGTGCATAAGTAAATATCATTGATCATCAATATTATTTTTAGATAATTTTCAGTGAATAAAACATATTTTAACGTGGGGAACTTACATTATTTTCAAAGCAGACAATGTCCTTTAGAAAGAGCGCGAAATTTTCTAGTTAACTTTCCTTGGCTTTTATAATATGTCTTTTAATTATAATTTTTCTTTTATACCACGAAAAGATAATTAAATAAGGTAAAGTTAACAAATAATTGATTATTTCCTGGAAATTACTTATATTACTTATTTTAAACATAATGACATTTTCCGTGATTGCTGTAGTTAATACGGTCATTTTGAACTTTAGCATAAGATAGTACAATTTTGCGTATAAAAAGCTTTAAAATAGGTAGATGGCAACAGAAAACAGAATATCTTATCAAATAGGATTAGCCACGCATGATATTATTAAAAATTTACTGGACTTATATTTATTTCTGCAATAAAAAATAATAAAAAATTTGTTACCGAATTTCAGTACTGCTTCCTCCTTGTAAAACTAATGTCAGACTAAACTTTCTTCAAAATTTGGCGGTCTTCTTTTAGCGACCTCTTACAGAAAAATAATCATTTAATTATAACATAAACAAAAGAAAAGGAAAAAAAAAACTTATTACAATTATATTTTTCCGTATAATTTAAATGGATTACCAAGTAAATTGACAAATAATGAAAAATAATAAGTATATTTAATTAACAATGCTTATTAGTGATGTATAATTCTATATACACTATTATCTAAATTAATTTAAAATTTACCAGAAGTTATTGTGCTTTATGACAAGATATTCATCTACTCTCCCTCTACCCATCCAAAATCAATTACTGTTTATAATATGTGCTTTTATACTATATTAAATTGCTCTTATTGTTAATATTTTAATTAAATTATTCATGCTCTTCTTCAAAATGACATCACATTACTAAATTTATTAGTTATTTGCTTAAAACACGTTAAAGTGAGTAAATAGTATACTTTATTAATCACTTAATATTATTATTATTTTATCTTTTTATTTTCTAAAAAAGGATAGCATTGTTTTCCTGTGGAAACAATGCCAAATAAACCAAGTGTCAATAACACTAGGTTACAATATATATATATAATCAGTGCTCAGTTTATATTAAGATATATATATATATATATACTAGGTTATAATATATATATATAATCAGTGCTCAGTTTATATTAAGATAGCAAATCCTCACACTTTAAGGGACAGGCTTCAACCCACTCCAACCTCCAACTCTTCAGCATATCATTGGAAAATCTTATGATAGAATTCCCAATATTTATATATATGTTAGAAGTAAATTGAAAACAAAATACATGGGTGAGATATCAAATGGGTGTTACCGACATCATTAAAAAAATTATGAAACTGAAGTGGAAGTGGGTTGGACATATTGCTTGAAGAGATGACCATTTAAAATCTTAAAAACATTACAAGAGATTGTAAAACATCTAGAAAGAGACCACTTAGGAGATGGATGGATAAAATAAGAAAGTGTGCCAGGGAGATGTGGAGAAGAAAGACTAGAGATTGGAGAATAAGGATTGAACTTGGAAAGATCTTCATCCTGCAATGGATTAATAATAGTTGAAAATTTATGATGATATGTTTAGACCATTTATGATTTTTAAAATTATGTATCGCTATGAATATGTTAAAAAATATACATATATATATAATACAAAGTAATGTATTGGTACAGGTATATAATAAGCCTGTATTTCAGTTATTACATAGTAGAGATGCCCATCCCTTGTATATGTATTAAATGGATTATGTCCTGTACATGAGGGATAAGATTGACTTTAGATCAACATGGGTGTGACAAGAATCTCAGCCTCAGCCTTTGAGCATTCCATCATCAGATTTTCAATTGGATGGATGGTTGAAGAGTTGGAGTGTGGAGTGGATTGAAGCCTGTCCATTAAAATATGAAGATTGGCTATCTTAATATATATCTGAGCACTTATTACATATATGTGTAGAGATGATAATCTGGACCAACTGATGATTGCTGGTTTAGCATGAAATAGGTATATTGGTGATTATCTTTTCAACATATATGTGTTCAAGTGTATCAGTGATATGCGATAGAGTAGTGAGCAGTGGGTCATGTGAAAGTCTGTTCTCATATACTCTATATATTACAGATTATGTTAATGTAAAATGTTAAATTAAATAGTTTAATGAGAGACTTATTTTGGGGTTAAATAAAAATATTGACTTACAAATGATTAATTATGAAAAAACAATTAAGTAAAAATTAATTAAATTATAAAAGGATTAAAGAAATGTAATTGGTAAATTGGCTGTTTAACATAAACTGGATAAGATAACAAAAGATTTAAGAACAAATATAGAATCAGTTGAAGTATATTGGAAACCAATTGACAAATTAAATAAAGATCTGCTGATGTAAAAACCTGTATGAGATCAGGGAACATCTGTCTATACATTGGCTCAAGGATACAACTATATACCCAGAACTGTCACATCGGTAAAAAGTGTCTTTGTGCAAAATAAATTTTAGCACACAGACCCCAATCCATGAAATAAAATTTGTAAATTAAAAGACATATTTTCCCAGCAATTTTACAAGAAAAACTTGAAAATATTGCTTTAATCATTTAATGTGTTCATTAAATATCTTACATGTTTTATTCATTTATTTCTGTAAAATAAACATGAAAAATAAAACCACACATATCCATGCAACTATTGCACTGCTCCCCTCCCCTTCTTGAGCCAACTCTGACATTATATACATAATTAAATAATATTTAAATTACTTACCAAATGTTATGCACTTCCAGAATATGATTCTTGGAATGCTTCACTTCTGAGCTCCATCCTGCATAGCAAGGGGCAAAGAGAACCATGTTTTCTGGTCAGCAATTCATTAAAACTTAGTTCTTTTTTGTTTAAAAACACATTGAAAAATCTCTCATGCATAAGCCTATTCTCATTTTATATTAAAAAAATTATATTCCTTCAGTGATAAAATATTTATACTATTATTTAATTTTTTATATGGTGTTATTTCAATATTGGTACTTTGGGATTAGACTGTTATAATGTAATCATCTGGCCATAATTATTCTAACTTTGCAAATGTATTTTCATTGTTTGTGAAATATCACTTTAGGTTTGAATTCAAGTTAAAACTATAATTTATTATATATATAGTCTGATATTTTAAAATTTCATGCTTACATTGTTTACTGATCACATAATTTTTATATTTTATTAGGACTACTAACTACTTCAATTTTAAATAACAGCAGATAAAACTCTTACATCCCATTAGTACTTTCTTGTTAAAATGTTCATTGTTTTAAAATTGTATTTATTTTTAATTCATATAAAATTTGTTTACATTTTCTATTAACAAAAATAATTTCACTTGATCACATAACTTTAATATTTTATTAGGACCACCAAAGTAGATGAATTTTAAATAACATGACTGTGAAAATTTTTACATCCCATTTACACATTCTTGTTAAAAATTGTTTTAAAAATCATTTCTTTATTTTAAAATCTTGTTTACATTTTCTATGAACAAAAATAGTTTCACTTCTTTTTGCTATATTCTGTTATTTTTAATGCTTATTATTTAATAACTAAATCATATTATATATATATTACAATTTATTAAGTCAAATAATTTTTTACTTTTGGGAAATATATATATATATTCTAGCATGTGTGGCACAACTGTTCCCAAAAGCTATAAAGTGTCAATATAAAATAGATAACTAAAAACAAACAAGCTGTGCACTTTCAAAGGATCTTACCTTCATAATCATAGCTTGCTACTATGTTTAATAATATGCAAATATACTAATTATATTTCTTTGATAAAGCATAGCACATGTCCTTCCTATTTATGGCATCCTTGTCTTGTGAGATGAAAGGCCTCTTTTATTTTTCTTTTAAGGTCATGTACCTCTCTACGCATGATTGTGGGATTGTCTGGAATACACTCATGGTGACTTGTCCACATGATTAGCACAACATAAATATTCATACAATAGATCTCTCACTGATCCTTTGACTTATTCAGTTTTCTATCAGCACCAGAGCACAAGTCACCATGAGTGCATTCCAGACAATCCCATAATCATGTGTAGAGATATGACCTTAAAAGAAAAATCAAGGAGGCCTTTTTCATCTCATGAGACAAGAATGCCATAAATAGGAAGGACACATGCTATGCTTTATCGAAGAAATGGAATTAACATGTTTGCATTTCATTAAATGTAATAGCAAGCTATGATTATGAAGGCAAGATCCTTTGAAAGTGCTCAGCTTATTTGTTTTTAGTTATATTAACACTTTATAGCTTTTGGGAACAGTTGCACTGCACATGCACATGTGCTATCATTACAATTTATTATATAGTATATCAATTAGGGATTCACCAGGAAAAAAATTAAATTTTCTTACTAAGATTGTTTATTCAATACATTTTTAAAAGCCATTAAAGTACCTTGCACTTTATTTTGTTTATTCTATAAAAAAAATCAAATACTTGGTTTGTTCCACTAGACAGATTTTTTAGACTATGGCAATAGCACAATTATACATGAGTTTTATATGTTACCATGAAATTTGTTAAGAATTAAATATTTTGGCATGCAAGAGAAAGCTGTTTAGTAAA